>OY992882.1:65335845-65919417 GCA_963921405.1 Cepaea hortensis
TGGAAAATTGCCAGTACTACGAATACTGCTATCT
The DNA here is from genome assembly GCA_963921405.1 of Cepaea hortensis. Classification (NCBI taxonomy): domain Eukaryota; kingdom Metazoa; phylum Mollusca; class Gastropoda; order Stylommatophora; family Helicidae; genus Cepaea; species Cepaea hortensis. Next base: position 65,335,880 of record OY992882.1, read on the forward strand.
TAAATTAGGCAGCAAGTGTAAGGTCACCATACTGTGGATACCATCTCACTGGAGTACCTGGAAACGAGAAAGCTGATCAACCAGCTAAGGAAGAGGCAATTGAAAAATAACCTTGAGTGTTGTCACATACCACTAAAAGGAAATAATGATCAAATCAATCAGAAAAGCATCAACGCCAGCTCAAGACGATTACCACTTTATAGACAGACCAGAACAAATAGTTATTCTCTTCTTAGAACAGGAATATATATTGCACAACCACAAGTATACAACATTCAAGATTGGCAAGTCAGCCATGTGCACCACAGACAACATATCACATACTCTAAGACTGCCCAAAATATGACATATCTAGGCAAACCTTCTGGTCTAGAGAAACAACAGTGGAAGATAAACTCTATGGACCACTGAGTGAACTAAAAAAGACAGTGAAATTCATACAAAAGACAGCATTGCAGAAATAGACAAATTTCAAGCGAACGAAAGAAGAAAAAGAATTCCTCTTCGTCGTTTCACTTTATTTTCTTTTTTAGGTTCTCCAACTTTAAGATTTTTCAGTCATCGATTTCTTCTTAGTCTCTTGTCTTCTGTCTGGTAATATCTTGTTTGCTTGTTTGATGAATGGAGTACTTTAGCTTTTCCCATTGCTAATTTTTGCTTTGTACTTTAGGTACTACATTATATCTGTTTCTCTGAATCATTCTGTATTGTCTTTATCTTGCCATCTTCAACATCATATGCCAAGCCGATAATCATGGGCAATCATAGATTGTCACGTCAAATGATCATATCTCCTTAAGATATGGAATAGAGAGAAGAAGCAGCGGCTGCAGCAGGATATAACAATATGAAATGGAAACAAATAGGTATTTTAAACTCCTGCGAGAAAAAACGTACTGGACATCACAACGTTGCACATACCTTACAAGGAGATCCACGTGTCACGAAATACAGGTGAAAAATCCGAAATCAGAAGCACTCAATAAATTATAAAATGAATAATGAAATAAAATAAGATAAAATACACACGAACGCGTACACTACGACACACAGACGTTTCGATTCTCAGAATCTTTGTCAATGACAACACAGATAGCTAACGACAAACAACTACAAAACACAAACACACGACCTATCACTTATGATGCACAACCTGATAATTACATGTGAGGCAGAAAAGGTGACTTTGCCAGCTGCGAAGACACTTGTGGCGCAGAATTAAAAATTGGTTGCCAAAAAGGATTTGAGTAGCCAAAAATATGTGAACAGTCTGCTATGAGAATATAGGAATGTGGGGACAATTAAGATAACTGTCCTCAGTAGGAGGGAGAACAACTTTATTGTGTATCCATCTTCAAGAAACCATAAATATGACCCCTATGATTTCATGCTAGTGTCCAAACGTTGTAAGCATGAACAGTGCTAAAAATATAGCTGGGAAGTCCATCTGGTCTTTTCATGACAATAATACTCAGCAATGAAGAAAATGTGTCTTTGCCCCCTGGTGCAAGTGATCACAGCACCTTTTGTGCCATGCCTGACAAGCTTGTTGCACTCAACATCATTTTCACTTTTCTAGGTGATATTAAACGTTTACAATTATGCATAATGTGCCGCTTTATGTTGACATCAGTAACTAGGCATAGTCTTGAAGTCTCAAGTTATGGTAGCCATGCATCTTGACTGACTGTTAAACTGTTCACTCATTCAAACTTTACCATAAATAACAGGAACTGTTTATATAATTTGTGTCTGCATCATTTGCAAAGCTTATCATGGCCATCATTTCCTAAATAACTAAAAACTGACTTTTACAGTCTAATTTTTTTTGGGTTCAATTCAATTTCCCGACTACAGTTAGCAAAATTAGTGGAAAATCTTCATTACAAATTGTGTTTCAAATTGTCATTCCCGGTGTTTACCTGTTTTGCTGTGACCCGTTACTGTTTACACAGGAAATGGGTTGTTCACTGAGACAGTTTGAGAAATGAGAATTATGACCTTGACCAAATATCTACTGAGGTGACTTAGGCTACCCTATAAAAATCAAATAAATCCATACTTAGTAGGAAAAAAGTATCAGTTTTATTTACCTCCATTAAGACCTTGTCTCTGAGTTCTCTGGCGTCTTTTTGACCTCACGTGCAGGCAGACAATACATGTTACACAAAGAATGAGCAAGCATGCAGAAATCAAAGATATGAAGACAGCTATATACAGAGTTTTCAATTTATCTACGTAAGTGCTTTCAGCGACATCTGAGGAGCAAAACAAAAAAAATAGTTTGTAATATCATTGTCACATCACAACAAAATTGCAGGTGATGGTAAATGCTGAACATAAAAATGAGTACAAAACCATGAATGTCATTCATAAATTGTATATAGTAATTAGACAAGCATACCAGAAGACTGCATTTATATCAGATGTTTTCTAACAGTGGAAATACAAACTTAATACATAATGCCTTTGAATATAAATGTTATAGACGAGTTCTAAAAATATCTTGGGTAAAGAAAAGAACAAATGCATCCATATTTCAAGAGCTGAATATTGAAGAAGGTTGGCTATTAAAGAACAAAGAAAACAAAGAAAATTGAAATAGTTTGGTCACTTGAAATGTCACAAAAGTTTGGAGAGAACAATAATGGAGGGGTATATGCCTGGGACGAGAGGAAGAGGAAGGCCAAAGAGAAGATGGGTGCAGGACGTGGCGGATGATCTCCAGATGGGTGTATCGGATGTGGGACATCTTGCTTATGATCGAGAGGTTTTCCGGAAAGTTGTTATGGGAGCGAGGTTCTGCAAAGGACATGCTACTGAATAAATGAATGAATGAATGAATGAATAAATGAATGAATGAATGAATGAATGAGTGAATGAATGAATGAATGATGCCCTTATATTAGGGGTGTTCATTTGAAACCAGTTCCAATGGCTTTATTACAAAAGCATGAAAGAAACATTAACAGGTGTGGTAGAATTAAACAAAACATTAATTTTGAATGAATTATGCATCATGGGTTGGTCAGAAGAAATCACCGTAGACATTCAGGCAAGCATCCCATTGCTTAGGTAGGCGGCGAATGCCGTCTGCAAAAGATTGTGGTTGCTCAATGAACCAAGTGTTTACCGCGTTCATTACATCTGCATCTGTGTGAAATTGTTGCCCCCTGAGAGCTTTTTTTAGAGGTCCGAACAAACGAAAATCAAATGGTGACAAATCAGGAGTATAGGCTGGATGTTGCAGAATTTCCCACTTCTTCCTTGCTAATGCTTCCTGCACAATCTTTGCGACATGCGGAAGAGCATTATCGTACAACAACATCACACCGTGAGAAAGCATGCCGGGTCGTTTATTCTTGATGGCTTTTTGCAGCTTGTCTAGTGTTTGAAAGTAGTGGGTAGAGTTGATGTTGACACCAGGTTCTTTAAAGTCGGCCAACAATAGCCCTTCATGGTAACAAAATGCGCTCAACATAACCTTACCAGCGGAAACCTGTAACTTGAATTTTTTGCCTTTTGGTGATTCAGCATGCTTCCATTGCATCCTCTCTCTTTTGCTGCTTGGCTCAAAGTGATGACACCATGATTCATCGCCTGCCACTATGCGGAAAAGAAATGCATCAGCCTCCACTCTGTAATGCAGCAAGTGGTTCAAACACCATCCCCTGCGAATCGTTATGCCACCCAGTTTGTCCTTCCCAGGGACATGTGAATCATCTAGAAGAAGCAGCAGCCATCGAGAACCGCTGGGACTAGTTCGGCCGTACAGCGAACATTCAGAAACGTTGAAGGAAACATTATATGTTGGGAACTGTTGATTCGAGAATCTTCGTAGCTATAAACCTTGCAAGTTGTTATAAGGAGAGACGACCGTGAAAGAATTTCAGCCAGGATTTCAGCTAAGTATAAGACATTATAAGTACGGATTAATGTATATTTGTTTCTAAGATTTTTGTTATCAAATTCTTTGATAACAAAAATCTTAGAAACAAATATACATTTGTTGCATATACAAAGAGGGTATGGACAACGACCCATCATTGTTAGGATTATTGTTAGAAAGTAATGTTTCAGAAAACAATTAGAAGATTGGATATGTTGGTCAAGCAATCAAGGTGTAGAGGAAAGTATGTCTCAATCAAGGTGTAGAGGAAAGTATGTCTCAATCAAGGTGTAGAGGAAAGTATGTCTCAATCAAGGTGTAGAGGAAAGTATGTCTCAATCAAGGTGTAGAGGAAAGTATGTCTCAATCAAGGTGTAGAGGAAAGTATGTCTCAATCAAGGTGTAGAGGAAAGTATGTCTCAATCAAGGTGTAGAGGAAAGTATGTCTCAATCAAGGTGTAGAGGAAAGTATGTCTCAATCAAGGTGTAGAGGAAAGTATGTCTCAATCAAGGTGTAGAGGAAAGTATGTCTCAATCAAGGTGTAGAGGAAAGTATGTCTCAATCAAGGTGTAGAGGAAAGTATGTCTCAATCAAGGTGTAGAGGAAAGTATGTCTAGGACATGCTTATATCATGTAGTACATGATTCTGATTTGGGTTTACTATAATTACCGCATTTACTTCTTAAAGACAAGCGGTGCAACATTGTCTTGTAGAATTAGAAAGACAAAAGAAATGCTTAAGGGTATAAGTGCAAGTTTGAATAGTTAACTTTATAAAATTTCAGCATTCAAGTGATTTGAAGTAACCGTGGTAGTGAAGACATGGTGAGTAAACAATGAAAAATTTACACAGAAACTTGGGACGCGTGACAGCTTGACTGGAGGAGTTAAAAGTAGCGGTTACTGAAGTATCTGCTTTGTGAATCAGATGAGGAGAAGAACGCTCGATCAAGAATCAAATAAGTTTAATGAAAGATATAATGGTTTAACCCTTTACAGGGCAAAATGTCAATTTGCGGCCGATCACTTAAACGAGCAGATCGGCCGAACGCGCCCGATACTATTATGCATTATAAAAACGCGGTCTCTCGGCTTTCCGACACTTCCGACGGCTACTTTCGCTTTCGCCAATAGCTTGACAACGTGGCCGCCATTTGTAAGCGCCTACTATGAATTTGAACGGACTTTTACGGACTTTTTTTGATAGTTTTCGGGATTTTTACGCTTAGGTTTTCAAAATGGATTTCGGTGATTCTTCAAGTGATAGCCGAGATTTCGCTAGGTTCAATTTAAGTGACATTAAAGGGCACGAAGTTGACTATTAATCGCAGCTAGATATCAGTGAAAAGTGTTACTTTGCATTAGCAGTCTGAGTCGGACTTTAAAGAAAGTGATTATGATTCTGAAAATGTGTTTGTAAATTGCCATATAGATGACAGAAAATCACAAACAATATGCTGTATTTTGTAAATATTTGTGTTCATTTTATGGATTACGACAACAATCACATGAGTAACATATTCTGCATGCTTTTCCCTTCATTGTGTTATTTATTTAACTAAAATCGGTTGACTAACACCTTATTTGTGATGTTTTTACTAACGCAACCCAAAATTTTACCGAACCTGAAAAAATCTTGCCCGTTCAGGGCTAAAAATGGACAAGCATCTGCCCTGTAAAGGGTTAATAAGGACTAGCAGGGGACAGTCAGTGTATAATCATGACAGAGGGCGTTATAACTATGTATATAGAGTAAATGGTATTGAGAGAGGACCAGTATGGACTGAAACACGGAGAGGTGTAAAGAAACTTAATCAGGAGTTTGTTAGGCGTGGTAATTTTCAATTACACAATAATGTGCCGGAGAGGAACATTACCAGGAAACGATGGAACTGGCTATCCTACAATGCAAACGCCAGAGCGTTGCGAGATAATTGGTTTGAAGGCAGACAGTTGTGATATTCAGTTGCAAAGATGAGCAACACAGATGAACACACAGACAGGATCCCAGGTAGTCAGAAAGTGATTTCAGTTGTTAGTGGCGGACAGATGATAGTAAGCAGGGTAGAGAACAGCACACAGACCAAGATAGATAAAGTCGAAAACAAAACTCCATTACCACCAACTATGAAGGTAGAATGAGGAAATCAGACAAGTTCGACGGGAGCAACGGAATGGGCTCATTCGAAATTAGGCAGTTGTGGTACAGGTAAATGTAAGGAGACAGACCGTTCGGTGAATAGTTAGATAAAGGCAGGGGATACCAAGAGAAAAATTAGATGGAGTGCTAGGCCTGAAAGTTTGCTGGTTAATAGAGAAGATGATTCTGCCGAAGGGTCAGATTTTGATACTGAATATATCCCTGACCGGAATTTAAAAGGAACAGGTAGAAACAGGAGAAATGTGAAACGTGCAATCCTGACTCGAGAGGAGTTGGTTCCTCGTATGGAATAATCGATAGTAAGCAAGCAAATAAAATTTTACTTGGTGAATCATCAGAAGACACTGGAGAATATAGTAGACAAGTAGCAACAGTAAAAAGACGCACATCAAAAAGGGGTAGAAGAAAGAATATTTCTAAAAAGAAAAATGTTGGTGAAATAGTTGAAGTAGAATATATAGGTGGTTGCGCTAAAGCTGACGCTAAAAAGATCAGAGATTATATGTTGTTAAGACCAGAATTCATTTCAAACAGTTCAAAATATTAAAAGATGAGAGAAATGATACCTTCAAAAAAGATTTATGTTTGTCTAGTAGAAAGTAGAACCCAAAAACAGTGTAGGGTTGAAGCGGAGGATAAGCTTAGAGGTCTCAGGAAATCAACAAGACCATGGTTATACTTAAATAAGAATTGACCGAGAATGGACTATGGTTTTTTTTCAAAACGACGGCATGTTCCGAATCCTTTATGTGGAGGCTGAAATTGACAGGATATCGAGAGTATGGCGGGAGATGAGTTGAGAGGTTTTGTGTTGTCTTGCAAGACGGTTGGTGTGTGGAGGATGAATGAGTGTAGAGAGTGGGGGTAAAATTGTTTGCCTGGACCGTGCAGGGTGATGAGGTACTCTTCATGTCTGCCTGTTTTGAGGTTGGATATGGTGTGTCCACTGTGTATTTGGCTTGATTTCAAGAGAGTGAAAGGGGTGACACTATTGGCTTTTCGCATCTGATTTTTGTATTGGCCTAGTTTTGCCATTTTTGATCGTGTTTTGGGTTCATAGGTGGTTAGTTGGTGTTCAAAACCTGAGTGTCAAATTGGTATGAATGAGAGGTGAGGTTTTGCTGAGTTAGGTGAACTGTCTGAAAGAGACATAATTGAGGGCATGCTGTGTAGTTACATTGAGAGTACACAAAATAGATGATTTTTTGTCGGTTTTATTGTTGACTTATGATTGGATAAATTGGAAATTGATTTATATTTCTGTCTACAATGAACAGATAGAGTTATTGTGTGGTCTCTGATAGTGATACATGGTGTGGGAGCTGGTATAGCTCAAGGTTTGTACGGAGATGGGTGAGAAGTTGGAGTTGTATACATGATCACAGCAAGTGATACATGGTATGGGATCTGGTACAGCTCAGGTGTTTTTTTTCCACAGAAGAGAGAGAGGGGAGTTGCATGTGTTGATCACTAATTGGTGATGTATTGGGTACTGGGGCTGTTATAGCTCAAGAATTTGTGTGAAAGGAATCAGGATAAAAGTTATAGAAATAATGTTCATCTCTTTTTCAGTGGAAATGGAGGTTTGAGTATTTGAATGGCCTGAGTTTGTTGGGCTGGAAAGGAAATATGATAGATTAAGTGTATGTGTTTTCTTTGATAGGTGTGTCGAGGATTATGGGGTTTCCTGGAATTTCATGGAACGTTTACCAGGGAAGAGGCAGTGAAGTAGGGAACCACATAATGGAGGATGAAGGATTGGTCTTTGAGGGGCGACACTCAGATTTCAATTCTTTGTCTTTATTTTTGAAAATAACCAAAGTAAAATATTGTTGCCTTGTACGAACTTCCATGAGATTCGTTGGCGCCCAATGGATGAAGAGGATAGAGGTTGGAAACAGTTGATTGGAACAGTTGTCGTGGATGGGTCAAGCCGAAGACATTCTTCAACAAGTGTGTTCACTTGAGGACTTAGAACCTGGCGAGGAGTGGGTACAAGTGCCAACAGATTTATGCACATCCTTTTCAGTTTGCATCCAACTAGACAGAAAATGCAGACAAGAAAATCCGACTGCTGTGGAGGTGGAAGTACAAGCGTTGATCTCCAAGAATTCATTAGACGGTGATGCTGTCATTTCACAGATGGGTCAGTCGTTTGATGTGTGAGAGGTTCATAGGCCTTTACGGCTCAGGTCGGAGGGAGAATTGTGAAGGAGGACTCTGGTGCTTTTGCTTTGACCACAAGTAGCCTGACTATGGAAGTCATGGCATTAAGTAAAGCAATAACATTGCTCGAGACACAGACATTCACTAGGGCATGTTTCCTTAGCGACTCAATGAGCATGCTCAAGAGGATAGAGATGGGGTGGATCCAAAGAGAGTGGTTGCTGTCTCTGGAGCGGTCTCGGCTGGCAAAGATTAGTTTCATCTTCGTGCCAGGGCATGCAAGAGTACAAGAAAATGAGAGGGCTGACAAGCTCACAGGTAAGGCTACTGTGAAGGGCGGACGTGCCATGGACCAGGCTGATATTCTGAATGCTCTACGAGAAGTAAGACTTTGTGAGAGCCAAGTGATGACTGTGAATCAACAACCATGGTCAGACTGCGAGAACAGCAAATTAAAAAAAGTGTGGCCAAACAAAAACACTACGCAGGAAGCCAAAGAAGATTGATAAACCAACACAGCCGCAACACGCTGTGGGATTTGCTGAGGAGGGGATCCAAGCACTTACAGACTGAATGGTTCGATGTGCAATGAGGATGATCTGTCAAGTAACTAACTAACAAACAGTTGATGCATGCAGTGACTGCTTGAAATTGTTTTCTGTGAGATTAATGTAACAATTCTTTTGGCCACTAAATTATTTTCATATATTGTTGATAAAGCTTGAACTATTAATTATCAATAGTATGATTGAATTTTAGATGAGAAAATATATATGTGTATTTATTGGACCTGCGTGGTAGAATTTAGTAGGGACGGCGGATGACTGAAATCTAGCCAAAGAAGAAGAGGTAGTGATGTTTAAGATTTCACTTGTAGGTTAGCAGCGGATAGCTGGAAATAACCACAATTGTAGAGATGAAGAAGATTATGATTGTTGGTTAGCAGCGGATAGATGGAAACAATTTTCGAATTAAAAATCTACCCAAAGTATTTCAGGATCCTCGCTAGTTCTACGAAGTTCGTGCACTGAGCTGAGTTTCTCCAAACTCAGGTTTGAGTTAGGAGGAGAATGGAGCACTTATAGATTACACCCGTGTGCAATGATGTTGATCCATCGACTAAACTAAACTAAACTAAAAGCGGATAGCTAGAAATAACCACAAATTTAGGATATGAAGCAGATTATGATTGTTGGTTAGCAGTGGATAGCTGGGAATAACCAAAACTTTAGGAGACAAAGAAGAAGAAGTAGTGATGTGGAAGATTTATGATTATTGGTTAGCAGCGGATAACTGGGAATAACCACAATTTTAGGAGACAAAGAAGAAAGGTAGTGTTATAATCCCATGAGGTAGTTTGAAATGCAGGATCTAATTAATTTGAATCCCTTCAGGTAAAGAGGGGGTCCGAATAAGGAATGGATAATTTGTTATAGAGTAAATTATGTAATGCAGTTGACATGTAGTTAAGTTATTGATTGGTAAATATTAATGATTAGTTTCTAAGGAAAGTTTGTTGATGCTTTAGACGAATTTTTTTTAAATGATTAGTGGGTTGTCAGAAGTTTAAAATGAGTTAAGAATTTAAGGTTAAGATTGATTTTTTTTTCCTTAGACTTTTCTAGGAAAAGTCTAAAAATAACAAAGGGGGGTATTTATAACAGTATGACTGTTATAAGACGATATGTCAGGCTTCAGGCAGGAAGGCAGGGTAACGAAAGTAGATTATTAAATGGGGTTTTCCATAAAAGAGGCCGAAAATAGAACGCACCAAAGGGCACAACCCTGATGTAGAGAAAAGGCTGAGTAAAATGTAGGTTGGTAACCACAATAAGTTTGAGGAATTGCGGTCCGAGTTCCAACCGGAAAAGAGGCGTTGATAACATCAGAGAGAAATAAGGTTTTTCTTTGGGCTAGAGCATTAATGAAAGGATGAAGAACAAGCCCACGGAAGTTAATTATGGAACAAAGGAATTAAAATGGCCAGTACGCAATTCCAGATACTTAGAAGACGTAATATTTTGAATTGTAAGCTTCGGGAACCCCCAAATCAACATAGATTTTGTAAACTACTTTTGTATGAACTGAGCTCAATTGTAATTTTGTATCGTCAACAATGTAATATGAAAGAAGCTCCAGGAAGAATAAAAATAAATCAATAATACCAAGAAATAAATAAATTGCCTTGATGTCTATATACCAAAGTTCGATGGATTGCGGTCTAGTTCAATATTCAAGTTGTAAAATGTTTGCGGCACAAGCAAAGTACCAGAAGATGACAAGTCTTATCAATATACGTCTCGGGGCGGCCTTGAAAGTTTCCTTTGCAAGCCCTCGGCCCTACAACTGGGCCACATTGGGGTGTCGAGGTTGTGTCCTGTGACATAAGGCCCTATCCACATCAATATGGAAGCACTAGACTCAAGTTTCGTTCTCGTTTGAGCTCATCAGTAGTGCATATCCTTGACTGGACCCGAGATCAAACCCGGATCACTGGCGTGTAACGTGGGTGTGCAACTACTAAACCACGCGCTAGACGCAACCAAATTATCACACTAGAATATTACAACATCACCCATCGTAGGCAATAGCTCAAAATTTGCCCAGTCGCAGCAACTGACATCCATCAATCGATGTGGCCCCGAATGATCAGGTCTTCTCAACTGGCAAGGCACACCAGGCCGCCTAAAGTCCAGCGAGCAATAATCAAATTGATTTATTTGGTTTTTTCCGGGATTTCAGATGTAAACATTGAGCACAACCCACTACTGGCAACGCTGACAGTATTCCAGTATGAACCTAAGGCCCTGTCCACGTCAATATGGAAGCACTAGACTCGAGTTTTGCTCTCGTTTGAGCTCGTCAGTGGTGCATATCCTTGACTGGACCCTGGATCAAACCTGGATCACTGACGTGTAACGTAGGTGTGCAACGACTAAACCACATGCTAAACGCAACCAAATTATCACACTAGAATATTACAATGTCACCCATTTTAGGCTATAGCTCAAAATTTGCCCGATCGCCGCGACTGACATCCATCAATCGATGTGGCCCCAAATGATCAGGTCTTCTTGACTGGCAAGGCACAACAGGCCGCCTAATGTCCAGCGAGCAATAATCAAATTGATTTATTTGGTTTTTTCAGGGATGTGAGATGTAAACATATTCCCAGGAAGATAGTGAAGGGGTGGGTCCGAAGACAGTGGTTGTTGTCTCTGGAGCGATCATGGCTGGCGAAGATTAGTTTTATTTTCATGCTAGGACATGTGGGTGTCCAAGGAAATGAGCAGGCTGACAGGCTTGCAGGTAAGGCTACTGTGGAGGGCGGACGAGCCATGAACCAGGCTGATATACTGAATGCTCTACGAGAATTAAGTCGTTTGCAAGAACCAAGTGATGACTGTCAATCTACATCCATGGTCAGACTACGAGGGCCAAGTGATGACTGTGAATCAACATCCATGGTCAGACTGCAAGAACAGCAAGTTAAAAGACGTGTGGCCAAACAAGAACACTATGTAGGAAGCCTAAAAAGATTAATAAACCAACACAGAACTGGTGTCGCATGCTGCTACTTTCTGCGGGATTTACTGAGGAGGGGATCTGAGCACTTATGGACTGAATGGTTCGATTTGCGATGAGGATGATCTGTCAATTAACTGTCAAGAAAAAATAAAACTGTCATTTACTGCCTATAGGACCTAGTGGTGTATGGCAGGGGAGTCTTGAGCCTGCGGAATTAAGGCTGCCTGGCTAGTGCAGTCGCCGCGAACTGTGAAGGTTAAGATTTTCTTTTTGCCCCCGACAGAAAAATATCCACACCTTACCGAGGATTTGAACCCGGGTGTCCCGAAGGAGAACCCAGCGTTCTTAGCCGCTACATAACTCTGTGGAGTGGCCAGTTCCTGTTCTCGCCGCCACCTTTCCCAGACAATTCCCAGAAAATGATCTAATACTACATTATGAGGCTGATTAATCCCAGAGCTATCATCATCATGTAGATGATGTAGCAGGTTATTTGCAGAACATTGCTCTTATCTTGGCTCACAACAAAGATTCAATCTTTTGCCAGTTCCCCTGCCTTATGCATTTTTGTGCCCATTGTGTCTTTAATCTCTGTGTCCACCTTCTTGTTGGTCAATACAGAGACAGTGCCTTCTGTTACTATTCTTTCTAAACAAATGTGAAGTTGAATATGGCCTAAGTGTTTCAGTTCCCATCATGTGTTCATGGGGCTCTAAGTAACACTGTAACCTACCATGCATGTCATAAGGAGAGCAAAAAATGGTAACGCTGTAACCTACCATGCATGTCATAAGAGAAGCAAAGAATAGTAACACTGTAACCTACCATGCATGTCATAAGGAGAGCAACAAATGGTAACGCTGTAACCTACCATGCATGTCATAAGAGAAGCAAAGAATAGTAACACTGTAACCTACCATGTATGTCATAAGGAGAGCAAAAAATGGTAACGCTGTAACCTACCATGCATGTCATAAGAGAAGCAAAGAATAGTAACACTTTAACCTACCATGCATGTCATAAGGAGAGCAACAAATGGTAACACTGTAACCTACCATGCATGTCATAAGAGAAGCAAAGAATAGTAACACTGTAACCTACCATGCATGTCATAAGGAGAGCAACAAATGGTAACGCTGTAACCTACCATGCATGTCATAAGAGAAGCAAAGAATAGTAACACTTTAACCTACCATGCATGTCATAAGGAGAGCAACAAATGGTAACGCTGTAACCTACCATGCATGTCATAAGAGAAGCAAAGAATAGTAACACTGTAACCTACCATGTATGTCATAAGGAGAGCAAAAAATGGTAACGCTGTAACCTACCATGCATGTCATAAGAGAAGCAAAGAATAGTAACACTGTAACCTACCATGCATGTCATAAGGAGAGCAACAAATGGTAATACTGTAACCTACCATGCATGTCATAAGGAGAGCAACAAATGGTAACACTGTAACCTACCATGCATGTCATAAGGAGAGCAACAAATGGTAACACTGTAACCTACCATGCATGTCATAAGAGAAGCAAAGAATAGTAACGCTGTAACCTACCATGTATGTCATAACGGGTGATTAATGAAGGTTAGCATGAGACTGGCTACCTCATCCCTTAGCAATAAATAGATGCTGAATTAAAACCAATCATGAACAAATATACAAAATTAAAACCAAAACCACCGGGAAGGTATGTTCAAAAGAGCCATGTTTGTTAACTAAAATAATCCTGCCACCATGGAGGATTGAACCCTGTCCACTGTCCTGGTAAAGAAGCACACTAAACACTACGCTACCATGTCTGATACACCACACATAGATTTAGGGCTCACAGACACACAAAACTATAATCTATCTCTAATTCTGATATCCAAATCTTGGTTATTTCAAATCCATTACTGTATCAAATGGCAATGGCAATGGCAAACTACCTTTTTTACAGATGCCAAGAATATCGTGTACTGCAGTCTTATCGATAATCAGAGAAATGGTGTAAATGGGTGCTCCATAGGAGCAGCCCCACCCCGGTAGGGGTAGTCATGTGCACCAGGTGACTCCAGACCGTCATCAAGTGACTGAGAGCAAAAGAATATCAACACTGAAAGTGGGGACTTGGAATGTAAGAACTACGAGTGGGGGTAGAAAATTTGATAACATTAAGAATGAAATAAAAAGATTAAATATTAACCTGTTAGGTATATGTGAGACCAGATGGACAGGAATGGGCATTATAACATCTGAGGAATATAGAATAATCTATTCTGGTGGAGAGAAACAACAGCGAGGAGACAGCAAAATTAAAAATCAAATCAAAGGACTGTATCAGACAGAGTGTTACTGGTGAAGTTGAGTGGAAGACCTTTTGATGTCAACATCATACAAGTTTATGCACCAACAGCAGACAGTAGTGATGACAGCATTGATGAATTTTATAGTGATTTATAGAAAGCCTTCAAGAAATGCAAGAATTCTGAAGTAAATAGCATAATGGGTGACCTGAATGCCAAAGTTGGAAATCAACAGGAAGGATGCATAATAGGCAAGTATGGACTAGGGGAACAGAATGAAAGAGGTTGCAGACTTGTACAGTGGGCAAAAGAGCATGATTTGATTATTGGAAACACCTGATATCAACAGCACACAAGGAGATTATGGACATGGAGGAGTCCTGATAATAAGATCAGAAATCAGACTGATTACATCCTCATCAACAGAAGATTTCGAAATGCTTTAAAAGTCGCAAAAACTATACCAAGCGCAGACTGCTACAGCGACCATAGATTAATTTTTAAGCAATTTACATATAAAATTAAAGAACCCCTCTGCCGTGTGTCCACCTTGACAAGGTAGAGGGGCTTGCGCATTCCAATGACCCCAAGAGCTATGCCGACGGTAGCATAGCTACTGGTACGGTCACCCATGTTGGACAGGTCAAGGGAGAGGAACCAGATGAAGAGACACACAAACCTGCTGCCTTGTAGGTAGACTGGGGACAGTCAAAGGCTAGGGAAAGCACCCCGAAAAATGCTTGTCGAAATCAGATGTACTGAGCCACAGGCTTGATAAAGCAGTGCAACGTAACTAAATCAATTCACGATGCCACAGATGAAAATTAATCGTTATGGTGCTAATACCGCGAAGTCCCATCAGGCGGTGATAGTGCCGGGCCCCAAGCCTCGAGGGGGTCCACCCATGACTACTGGTGGTCACCTTCCCCTGTGCTGTGGAGTCAAGGCACAGAGGAGTAGGTTAAGAGCTATTGACCAAACACCCCGGACACTCAACATACTACAGTGGAATGCCGAAGGAGTTTATAACAAGAAAGTCTCCCTAACAAAGCATCTTCATAAAGATAGAATAGACGTGGCATGCATTTAAGAGACACACCTCAACGCCAATCGCAAATTCTCAATCAGAGGATATCAGGCCACACATTTCGACTGCGAAGGACACAAAGGAGGAGTTCAAATACTTACACGAAATAATTTACAATCTGTATAGCCCAGCAGATAAGGACCTTACACTCTCAAACATGAAAATAACTGACACACACTGCATTATTGTTGGAGACTTTAATAGCCGTTCAGAAAGATGGGGATACCCAGATACTGACAAAAAAGGAGATGAAGTGGAGGACTGGGAAATAGACTCAAATCTCCATCTTCTCAACAAAGCGGATGACACACTGAGCTTCTACTCCAGAAGATGGTTTACCACTTCTACTCCAGACTTAGCTTTCTGCATAGGAGACATCCTCCACAAAAATTGATCGCCATGTGCTTGACCAGTTAGCAGGTAGTGACCACAGACCAATCAAGCTTGTAATGGATTTGGAGTACATTCCACAGGAGCAAAAGCCTTTGCCTTGCTGGAATTACAAACGAGCTGATTGGGACATATTTGCCATACTAACAGACAGATATTGTGAAAACATAAATACACGATATGGCAACATGAAGCAAATGGTGGAAAGTCTAAACAGAGCAATAATACAGGTGGTCACTGAGTCTATTCCAAGAGGAGCGAGGAAAAATTAAAAACCATACTGGACTGAAGAACTACAAATTTTGGAGGACAAAGTTGAAGATGCCAGGAAGACAGCAGAGAGAGAACAAACAACTGAAGCGAACATCTCTCTCAAAGCCATCTCAGCAAAATATAAAAGAACAGTAAATCAAACAACAAGAGATTGTTGGAGGGAAAAAACAGAAAACCTGAATTTTGACAGGGATGGAAACAAACTATGGAAACTAGTGAAAGCCATGAACAATGAAGTACCTAGAAACAAACAAATAACAATTAAACAAGGAAATGCCTTGCTTACAGGAAAAGATGCACTGATGGAACACTATGCCAGTGCAAACCACATTGATATTACAACCGAACAGGAGAAAGCAATCAAAGACAAACAGATACATCATAGTAATACAGAGACAGCAGCAGAATATATGATGGCAAATCTAACAATGGAAGAAATGGAACAGGCAATGAATACCCTAAAAAATAAATAAGTCCAGGAAAGGATGGAATCACAAATGAAATGCTAATAGGACTAGGCACTAGGGCAAAAAAGAAACTACTAGCAGTCCTAAATTACAGCTGGAAGAGAGGAATAGTCCCACAGGCATGGAAGGAAGCTATACTAATACCAGTCCCAAAGAAAGGAAAAGACCTGGAAGAACCAAATGGCTATCGACCTATCAGTCTACTTAGCTGTGTAGGAAAATTAATGGAATGCATTATCAATGGCAGGCTAACATGGCATCTGGAAGAAAACCAACTCTTAATACCACACCCAGCAGGATTCAGAAAGTACAGATCCACCGAAGATCAAATAATCTATATGGCTCAGGAAATAGAGGATGCCTTCCAAGAAAAAAAGCACACACTAGCGGACTGGATAGATTTAGAAAAAACATTTGATAAAGTATGGAAGGAAGGACTGAAAGTAAAACTGCAAAAGATGTATGTTTGTGGGAAAATGTATAAATGGATCAGCCACTACCTTGAGAACAGAACTGCCAGGACAAAAGAACAAGGACAAACCAGCAAAATGATGCTGTTGGAGCAAAGTGTCCCCCAAGGAGGAGTTCTTTCACCAACATTATTCCTAGCATATATAAATTACATCACGGAAAATTTTCCAGACAGAGTACACACATCCTCATTTGCAGATGACCTAGCCATATGGACATCTGAAGAATATATTAGTACAGCTAACAGCAGAATACAGCAAGCCTTATTAGCGCTAGAGGACTGGTCAAAATCATGGCTAGGAGAAAACAACATACACAGTGTTCTCCCTCTCAAATAAAGCTCAGCAACATAAGCTGGTGTTGAATGGAAAAATATTGCACCATGAAGAAAATCCAAACTATCTAGGAGTCACCTTTGATCGTCGCCTGACATGGAAGACACAGGTTGAGAAAAATCAAACAAGAGCAAGGCAAAGAATAGCAATCATGAAAAAGCTTGCTGGTACAATGTGGTGAGCAGTTGAGAAAGTTCTCAAGAAGTTATATACTGGACGGGTGAGGCCAGTACTGGAGTATGGCATTGCAGCTTGGGCAACAGCAGCTAAGTCAAACTTTAACAAAATAAGTAGAGTCCAAAATCAAGGAATTGATTGATTGATTGATTGATCTAGGAACCGACATCACAGCATTCGGGACATTCCCATAAGCGCTCCGTCCCCATCCTCAGCAACCAGCGAAGAGTTCCAACGCTAATAGTTCCAGTAGCAATCTGATTATATGTCCGTCTCGCCTTTCCTCTGAGCGTCGAGCGTCGGCCAGATCCCCTCGTCACTCCTCGCTGCCTCATTCTAACCAGACTATGGTGATCCATTTGCTCCTCCGAGGTGTACACGTGCTCCCACAAGGCCGCAACCACATCTGCCTTGTCATGCATCAATACTCCACCAAGTTCTGCCGAGCCAGCCAATCTGTCCGCCTGTTCATTCCCCCGCACACCGGCATGCCCAGGAGAAAAGATCCAGGTGATGCTTGCTACCTTCAAGGAATGTGAATAATTACTAGAAGCCTGAAGGCAACGCCTATTAATGAACTAGAAAAGATCACTTGTTTACAACCAATGGAGGATAGAAGAGATAGCAGAGCCCAGCAACAAGCAGAAAAATTTAGAAGATTGACAGACCACCCTATGTATAGCAGGTTTAATGGTTTTGGAAAGGGAAGACTGAAGCGTAGCAATTTTGTAGAAACTGCAAATAGAAAGATTAGGGCAGATCCTATACTTAACATATCAACAGTCAAACCCATTTACAATGCACACAAGTTCCCAGCTTGGAGACAGCAGCAACTGCCCGAGATGATAGAAAACATTCCTGGTATTGAGAAAAAGAACACTCAGAAAGAAACCGAAAGAAGAAAAATAACCCTAAACTACATAAAAGAACATTACTCAAGCAGCAATTGGACCCATGCATATACAGATGGATCAGTCAAAAATTAAATAGAAAATGGAGGAGGAGGAATTCTCCTAAATTTAAAAAATAGAGTGAAAAAAAACACAGTCAGTGGCAACTGGAAAATTTTCAAGTAACTTCAAGCAGAGGTAGAGGCTTTGAAAACTACAGCAGAAATGCTCTTGATGGAGGAAAATAAAGAGAAGCAAATAGCTATCTTCACAGATGCAAAGTCAGCTGTCTCAATACTGAAGAGCAAAAACAGCACAGAACTAGCCAACCTAAGAGCAGCACTCCATGGTCTATGCCAGAAATCCAAAAAAGTTGTAATACAGTGGATCCCATCACATTGCAGTATACCTGGAAATGAAGAGGCTGACAGACTAGCAAAAGAGGGCGGACGACTACCACAGCCTGACATAGACATAACCTATAATGAGGCAAAGAGGTTTATAAAAAAGCATTTATAGAACCAAATGGGAATCAGAGCATCCAGGCCACCAGAAAGATGATGCATATTACAAACTCAACCGAAGAGAACAGGTAGCAATCTTCAGACTCCCCACAGGACATAACAGGCTGAAATACCACTTGTTCAATAAACTAAAGATAGGAGATACCGATGAATGTAATTGTGGAACTGGTAAAATGACAGCTAAACATTTGCTGCAGGAGTGCCCAATATATGCAGAACAGAGAAAGATATTTTGGCCCACACCTGCTTCATTTGAGGACAAGCTCTTTGGAGATATCAACAAGCTCAAGTTGACTGCAGCTTACTTTAACTACATTCAGGTTGACATTTAAAGGTGCATGAAGAAGTATTTAGACTGCCACACTTCATACCACAGGTATGTCGGTTACAAAAGTGTCCCAGAGGCATGAAATGGAATATTGCTTGGATAGCATGTCCATTACGTGGAAAGTCTGAATCAAAAGCTCACTGTGTGGGCATCATAAAAGGTGGAAAAAGTGTCCTAGTGGCACGAAATGGAATATTGCTTGGATAGCAAATCCATTACATGGAAAGTCTGAATCGAAAGCTCACTGTGTGGATGTCATCTGCAGACTGCATTCTTCTGGTTTCCGGAAGAACAGCCTATGGTGAACGGAAGGCCCAATATACGGAAGTGAGGCTAAGCAGCCATGTGCAGGATGTGATGATTCCTTGGGTGAGCCCAGTACCAGAGCGCTATGTGTCGGCTCTGCAAGTATGGAAGCCTCCTTGGATGGCGGGAATACCCATGGTCTGCCCCTGCCTTCCCTTGAGGCCTGACCAGGGTGTCTTTGGCTATTCTTTATGGGCCAGCTGGGATGGAGGATAACACCACAACAGTGAGAGTCAAATGTCTTAAGAAACGACTGGGAAGGTTAACCCGGTCAACAAATGCCCGCAGACGTCGGATGTGTCGGCTTAATGGCTCAAGAACGTAGCTCTGCTGTAAACAGGCACAACGCAATCATGTCCGGAAAAAAAACTCCAGATGAACGCAGAAGAAGAAGAAGAAATTAAAGAAAGTCAAATATTCACCAAGAAACACAAAATTTGATCTACAGGCACTGAAGAGTGAGGAAATAAAAGATAAATTCAACGTAGGAAGTAAAGAACAGATTCGATGCATTGTCTGGTATGGAAATATTATTTCAAGACATCAGTGACCAATGGGAAATATTAAAGAAATCAGTCAACCAAGCTGCAGAAAAAACCATCCCAAAAATAAAGATAATAGGACACAAGAAATGGATGACGGAAGACATCTTAAAACTCATGGAAGTAAAAAGAAATAACAAACATAACAAGGAAAGGTATGAAGAGATTTACAGGTAATTTAGGAAGCTATGCAAAGAGGAAAAAGAAACATTGCTTGAGGAAAATTGCAAGGAAATTTGGGTGAAATCGAAAAGGAAATCGAAAACCAACACAACACTCGGAATACCAAATTAATGCACAAAAGAATTAATCACATCACTAACAAAAGAACACACACATCAACAGGTTGCCTAAAAACCAAAGATGGCAAAATCATAATAGAAAAAGATCAGATTTTGCATGTGTGGTCAGATTATGTGAAAGACCTTTATGGTGATACAAGAGAAGAACAATATGATCATCGGAATAATAATGAAGGAAATCAATTTTGAAGATGGAAGTTCAGAATGCTCTTAACCATATGAAAACTGGCAAGACCCCAGGTACAGATAACATCACAATACAAATGATTAATGCCTTGAAAGAATATGGAATAGACCAAGTCACCAGACTGCTGAACGCAATTTATGATCCTGGAGATATACCTCCTGAATTCCTGGAGATATACCTCCTGAATTATGTAATTCTATATTGATTGCAATCCCAAAGAAACCAGGAGCCTTGGAATGTGATCAACATCGAACAATTTGTGTAATGAGCCACATCACGAAGATTCTGCTGAGAATTATCATGCAAAGAGTCAGGAAGAAAATACAACCCAAAATAGAAGAAGAACAATGTGGGTTTGTAGAAGGCAAGGGCACAGTAAATGTTGTGTATATACTGAGAACATTAATTGAACGTTCTACAGAAGTAATTGACTGGTGCACTGAAAAGCGTGCTGTCATCCACCCGGAAAAGGCGGCTGTGTTGTGGTGCTCTCTGGACAACAGGATTGTGAGAGATGATGCCCCAAGCCTCACGATAGATGGCAGAAGCATCAACAGAGAGAACAAACTGAAGTATCTGGGAATCACATTTGACAGGAGTCTGTCCTTCAAGGACCATGTGGAGACGGTTGTGACAAGATCTCAAAAGGGACTCAATGCACTTAAAACTATGGCTGCAATGGACACAGAGCAGAGAATGCTCTTTACACTATACCAGCACTTGATCCTCTCAGTGATTGATTATGGACTGGGACAGCTCACTGTCTCAAAGAGTCAGCTGGTGAAATTAGAGCGCATACAGAACGAAGCTATGCGGGTCATTCTGGGATGCACCAGAGACACTCCAGTAGTGTGTATGCGTTACATCCTTGGTCTGCCTACCATTGCTGGTAGGCACAAGGTGATGCAGGTGAAGGCATATCTCAGAGTAACTGCAGACACATCACCCGTTGCATGAGGCGCTGGGCATAGTTAAGGGTCAGAGACTGATAAGAGGGAAATCATGGATGGCTCAGGCGGAGGATACGATCAGACAGGTGTGCCCCTTGGAGAACATCAGGTGAGGAGAGGAGTGGGTCAGAGTGCCAGCCGAGCAGTCAGACTTGTGCAGAGTTATAATCACATTGAGCCGGGAGTGCAGGGAGTGGCCAGCAGGGGCCACGAAAGTGGAAATTCAGCAACTAATTCAGGATAATTCTCGCCCAGGTGATGTGATTGTCTACACGTATGGGTCGGTGTTGAGAGGTAGGAGATGTGCCTGGGGGGTCTTAGCAAAAGCTAATGGTCGGCGTTTGGTGCAGGAGAGCCTGGCGTATGATGACACAACATCTAGCTTAAGAATGGAGGTGGAGGCGGGCAGTGCAGCTTTCCGCTGGATAGAGAACACAACACATACACACATTGTGATTGTAACTGACTCAGAAAGCATGGTGAGGAGGGTGAGAACAGGCAAGCTTCGTGCAGAGTGGCTTGCTTCACTTCGGAGGTCATGGGTAGCAAGCATCACCTGGATCTTTTCTCCGGGGCATGCTGGTGTGCTGGGGAATGAATAGATGGACAGATTGGCTGGCTCGGCAAAACTTGGTGGAGTATTGATGCATGACAAGACAGGCGTGGTTGCAACCTTGTGGGAGCACGTGTACACCTCAGAGGAGCAAATGGATCACCATAGTCTGGTAAGAATGAGACAGCTAGGTGTGACGAGGGGATCTGGCCGACAATCGACGCTCAGAGGAAAGGCGAGACGGACATATAATCAGATTGCTACTGGAACTATTAGTGTTGGAACTCTTTGCTGGCTGCTGAGGATGGGGACGGAGCGCTAATGGGAATGTCCCGAATGCTGTGATGTCGGTTCCTAAATCAATCAATCAATCTATAGAAGTAAACAAAGATCTATATCTTTGCTTTATTGACTACACAAAGGCTTTCGATAAAGTGAGACATGTCGACATGATAAGGATGCTTGAAGATCTATAAATTGATGGAAAAGACCTTAGACTTGTAAAAAACATATATTGGAAACAACAAGCTGCCATCAGAATTGATAATGATGTAGGTCAACATCAGCCTATTAAAAGAGGTGTGAGACAGGGATGTGTAATGTCTCCAGATCTTTTTCCCCTGTACAGTGAAAATATTTTCAGAAATATAGAAGATATGGAAGGAATCAACATTGGGGGACGGTACATCAATAACATTAGATATGCAGATGATACAGTCTTGATTGCAGACAATGAACAGGACCTGCGACATTTAGTAAATGCGGTTGTTGCACACATTGAACAACTAGGGTTAGAATTGAATATTAAGAAGACACAGATTATGGTCGTCACTGGGAAGAAGTAAATACCACAATGTGATATACAAGTAAACGGGCATATTCTTAAGCAAGTGAGTCAATACAGTTATCTCGGCACAGTCATAACATCTGATGGGAGATGCCTTGAAGAGATTAGAACAAAAATTGCCATTGCGAAGGTAGCCTTTTGCAAGATGAAAAACATACTGACCAATAAAAAGATATCAATTGAAATGAGAAAAGGAGTGTTGAAGTGCTACATAGAACCTATACTTTTGTATGGATGTGAAGCGTGGTCAATAAGTAGTCAAGCTGAAAAACAGCTGATGGCTGTGGAAATGTGGTTTCTGAAGAAAATGCAAAGAATACCATGGACAGACAGAAAAACCAATGAACAAGTCCTTCAAGAAACAAATGAAGATCATAAACTGATTAGAGTCATTAGACGTAGACAGTAAATATTTTTTGGGCATGTTATGAGAAGAAATTACGTGGAGAACTTGGTGACGGCTGGCAAGATCGAAGGAAAGAGACCAAGGGGAAGACCGAGAAGTAAATACCTGGATGGCTTGGCCACGTGGCATGGTCGAGACAGGAACACGAAGCTAATCCATGACTCTGGTGATCGAGTGAGATGGCAGAACATGATCGCCCAAGCTTATCGGCATGGCACGATGGATGGATGGAAAAACAAATTCTGATCCATACACTGCATGCCATTGTTTAATCAAACAGCCTTTAGACCTGGGCTTGGAAAGATCCTCCAGACAGACATCAGCAATGGTTGTGATAATGGTAGTTTGTTTCTTTTCAAGCTTGTGGCAGTAAGGTATCAGCCACGGGTTCACAACACTACCCTCATTCATCAGAGAATCTGGGTTCTAATCTCAGGTAAGGCAAGAGTTTATTGTACATCAGATGTAGAATTTAAAAATCCTAAGTTATTGCTTGGGCTTGGATATAATATAAAGTATAGAAAGCAATGGCAAACTTCTGAATTTGAATAACGAAGACACAAACCATAGATTGTATGATTTATTGCCTGGCATGTTTCGCTGCATCTCGTCAGGTACATACTGCAGAAGTCGTTTGTTAAAGTTTGCAGAAGCCATAATGATTCATCTACATAGGCCAGTTTTGTGCAAACAGAAAGACATGATAGTCAATTTAAAATTACCATGGTAAATAATTGATATTACTGTGCGAACATGTGTATATTTCAGCTTGAAAGATGTATCTAGTTATTTTACTCTATGTTGTGTGACTTCTGCAGTATGTACCTGACGAGATGCAGCAAAATATGCCAGGCAATAAATCGTAGAATCTATGGTTTGTGTCTTCGTTATTCAAATTGACTACGGGAAAACATTGTTTTGATTTTCTGAAACTACTGATGTAAACTTGCCAAGGCATCAACAACAGCAGTAAAATGCTGGTGTTGACAGCGACGTCCTGTAAATAGGATGTGCAAAAAAAAATTACACACACACACATATATATATATATATATCTTCTTCTTCTTCAGCTTTCCGAGCCATTGAGGTTCTTTGCTGCAAATACAATCCGTCTCCATTCGTCTCTCTGGTGGACCTTCTCTTGCCAGTCGTTGATTCCAAGTGCTTGTAGGTCTGTACATGTATTATCTCTCCACCGTCTTCTTGGTCTACCTCGGGGTCTACGGTCATTTATTTCCTGAGTGTAAGCGAGTTTTGTTTCCCTATTATCTTCCATTCTTTCTATATGCCCCAGCCATTGTAGTCTATTAGCCTTCATGATACCAGTGATTAGCGGAGACTTAAACAGATCATAAATGTCTTTGTTACTTCTTCTTTTCCACTCTCCACTTTGTGTATCCCTAATGGGTCCAAAGATGCGTCTTAAAATTTTGTTCTCAAAGGTTTGTAACAAGGCTTCGTCTCTTTTTGTTGTACTCCAGGTTTCAGAGCCATACAGTACAACTGGTCTGATCAGATCAGATATATAAATATAAATATATATTTATATTTATATATATATATAGATTTATAACCAGTTACAACATGTTGATATTCTTTACATGTATAATCAAAATTAACAATAAAAGTCAACATACCATTATCAACGTTCGTGAAAGTAGCTCTGATGGCAAAGCTTCCAAAGCAGTCTGTTCTGATGTTTTTCTGTATGATTAAAATGGAATCATATTCACCATCAGTGTCGGCACTAGAATAACTTGCACAAAACAGCTGCCTTCTTTTTGCAGAAAAGAATTTTCCAAGTGGAACTTCAAATTTAAAAACAGACTGCGAAGACTGGAACAGTTCAACTGATATGTTGCAGATGTAGTCAAGGCTAACATATATGAGCTCAATACAGCTGTTCGTATTGGTGTAATTCTTAACATTCTGAAGTTTGCAAAATGATCTGTCCCCTTCTGGAGTTACTTTTACAACATAAGCATTATCTCTGGTTCTGAGAGCAGAAAGACAGTTTCCCACTGATACAGAATCTGGGGAAACAAGTTAGAAAATTACTATGATGTATATCAGATAATTTTTTTTAACATCTTGCGTATCCCTTGCAGGACATTGCAGTCAACACCACCATTTTTCAGCTGCTGTTGATGTGCAAGGCAAATTTTTACATTCAGTAGTTTTGACATGGCTTTCTGAATGACCGGCTCCCATACCAACATGTTGTAACCAAACGCGACACAGTCTCCTGCACAAAACGGTTGCGGCTGCGTTTCAAACGCCTGGTAAAGCGCTCGTGAACAGCCACGGAGACCGGCATCAGAGAATTATACAAAACTATTTAAACAGTTACTGTTTATTTACTATAAATGTACATGGCACTAATATAAACTGAAATATGCTGTTATACCAATAATTCACACATGAATGAGCAGCACAGGAAGACCAAAATGGTCTGGATTGTGCTGGCTGTCTATGCCATCACTGGGGATTGAACCCAAGACACAGTGTTAGAGAGCTGGAGACCATACCTTACAATTATCTGTTGGGTGCTCTTTAACTTTTTAACTTCATCCATATATATATATATATGTATATATGTATATATATATATATATATATATATATATATATATATATATATATATATATATATATATATATATATATATATATATATATATATATATATAAGGGGTGTTCATTTGAAATCCATTCGTGCCGCACCGCGCGTAGCGTAATTGCGAACGTTGAACATGATTATGTCTTAGTCATGTGATAAGTACTGACCAATGAATAAAAGAGCAAGTGCTTATTGTCCCATGATACATAGGTTCTGTTTCTGACCGTTGAGAAAATGGCCGGGTTGATCCAAAATCCTTCCAAAGAAGCTCAAAAAGCGGTGTTTCAGTTTCTTTCATTTGAAGGATGTCGACCAGTGGACAGTTATCGAAGAATGCAGGCTGCGTACGGTAACAAATGTGTGTCGAAGACATCAGTGACAGACTCTGCACGAATGTTTTGGAAAGGACGTCAGTTCACAACAGATCTTCAACGGCCGGGTCAAGTGCATATTGTTGCAACAGAAAAAAATCCATCGCCAAAATTGATGCAGCAGTACAGATGAACCGTTGTCGAAGCATATGTTCACTAGTGAATGAATTTGATGTGTCATTTGGGACAATTCAAAAGGTCGTTTGTAAGAAACTGCAATACTGGAAGGCGTGTTCACAGTGTGTACCATGGATGTTGACCGACCACCAAAAAGAGGAACGCATGGGATGGTGCTTGAACCACTTGCTGCGTTACAGAGCAAAAGCCAAAAAATTCAAGTTACAGGTTTCCTCTGGTAAGATTATGCCGAGAGCATTTTTTGACTATGAAGGGGTATTGCTGGATGACTTTAAAGAACCTGGTGTCAACATCAACTCTACCCACTACTTGCAAACACTAGAGAAGCTGCAAAAAGCCATCAAGAATAAACGACCCGGCATGCTTTCTTGCGGTGTGATTTTGTTGCATGATAATGCTTGTCCACATGTCGCAAAGACTGCAGGAAGCATTAGCAAGGAAGAAGTGGGAAATTCTGCAACATCCAGCCTATAGTCCTGATTTGTCACCATGTGTTTTTAATTTTTTCGGACCTCTAAAAAAAGCTGTCAAGGGGCAACAATTTCACACATATGCAGACGTAATATATATATATATATATATATATATATATATATATATATATATATATATATATATATATATATATATATATATATATATATATATATATATATATAAGGGACGTTCATTTGAAACCTGTTCCAATGGCTTTATTACAAAAGCATGAAAGAAACATTAACAGGTGTGGTAGAATTAAACAAAGCATTCATTTTGAATGAATTATGCACCATGGGTTGGTTAGAAGAAGTCGCTGTAGGCATTCAGGCAAGCATCCCATTGCTTAGGTAGGTGGCGAATGCCATCCACAAAAAAAGGATTGTGGTTGCTCAATGAACCAAGTGTATACCGCGTTCATTACGTCTGCATATAGCGGTGTGGATAATATTACTGCTTTGTATGCAACGATACAAGTGGGAAGATAACATCAGGAGATGAATGAAAACGCCTGACAGAATGTACAGTCAGTATGAGGGACAGACAGTGGTGGATGTCCACTGCAGCCAACCTTTATTGTGGTGACAGCATCTGATTGATTGATTTATCATTTCCTGGTGATTTATTTCATCTTGAGGAATCTCATTGCCTATCTTTCATTATAAAATTTGCCATCATATGTTCTGCTTCTAACTCTGTGTTATTATTATATTTATGTTTATCTCTTATTGCATTTTCCTGTTCCGGATGTCATTTTCCATGCCATGTTTAAATGTTCTCACAGTACTTGTCTGTTAGTAAAAGTATAGGAAGTAAACATCCTTTTCACATGCCTATGGTGCTAGATTCATATTGTTTTTAAAGATCAATTGGCACTCAATAGGTGATGCAATCAAGCCAGCCACCTTTGCTTCGCATGACATTTCCTAGTAGCCAATGTAGGCTGGGTCAACCTGGTAGCCAGGTCACTTTTAAAAATCCGCCCAAATACGGATTTGAATCCATGAGCAGCAGGCAAGCATCCAGGCTCACATATGTTGGTTAGCTTGGCATGTCTATCCCAATCAGCTCATTTTTAATTCCAGTGTAGCAATAGCGTTTGCTCCTGCAGAACATACGCAAGCATAAAAGTTTCCAACAAAGACCCTAAACCTGGAAGTAAGCAGCACATGAGCTTTATGAGTTGTCAAGGATCAATGACAAGACAGCATTCCACTATCAGTTGAGAGGTCCCTAAACCCAGGAAAACCATTCTGCACTTGACCAGTCCCTACATTGCAGACCCATGAAGAATAAATGACCTAATATATGAAGTAATAGTGCAGCCATGTGTAGGGTATGACAAGTTTTGCAGAAATCCCAGCAGCAGCCTTGTATACTGTCTGCATTACTGCAAGAGACTTCTGATGGTGATTGAAAATGGTAACTGTAAAGTGTAACAGTAAATTTTACTGGATTTGCAGAATGTCAAAAACACAAAAAAATCAAAAACCAAATCTGGAATTTATGACTAATTACCAGGTTTTGGCTACAAGAACAAACAGAGTGACATCCTTAACTAATAAACAACAAAAGGAAACAAATGCTACTGTTACTTACACTATGTGATTTTACATTTCAAAAAGTTATTCTTATCTGGTAACATAAATGTAATTTCTGTGTGGGATTCAAACTTTTTCAGATATTATCTTTCTTCTTTCTCCCCCAACAGCGTATGCCCTACTGTACCGTACAACAAATTTATGTCAAGAAATTATGTAGCGAACGAAAGAAGAAGAAGAAATTGTGTTCCTGAAGCTGAGGTTTTTCAACTAACTTTCATACTTGTAATGTTGTCATCAGTGCACAAGACAGCATTTCCCTGCAGATATAACAAGAGTTTACATATTCTATGGTAGCTAGTTGAGCAACATAACAAAGTTTGTACAGCACCATCTGTCATATATCATTATGACTTGCGCACAGAGAGGCTGTCCTGGGAAAAGCTACACACAAGCATGCCAGGACATTGGGGCAAAGAATTTTGATGAACTGTTACAGAGTTGCTAAGAATAGGGGAACAGTTGAAGGATATGCATGATCAGATGACTTCATCAAATCTTTTGACTGGCATAATGAACAAATGACTTGTACGGCTATATACGATGAGGTGGGTGTTTTAGGTGTTCATCATCATCTAGTTCCTTGCCGGCTGGTATGGGCGATCATGCCTCCCCACAAACTGCAATCTCCGATAACAAATCGTTCTGGTTATCACATGTTTCAGTTTTTGTCTTCTCAAAATGTAGCCAAAACACGATGACTGCTTCTTTCTGGTGCTTGCAATAAGTTGTCTTTGCGACTCAACTTCCAGACTGTTCATTTTGGCTGTTCAATTAATTTTCAGCATTCTTCTATAAAACCACATCTTCAAGGCTTCCAGGGATTTTTACACCTGGTTGCTAATTGTCCAGGATTCACAACCATATGTTAAAAATTGGTTCTATGTAACATGCAAGAACTCCTTTTCTAACTTTCAAGGAGAATGACTTATTGCACAAAATGCTCTTCATTTGATAGAATGCAATTTTTGCTTGTCCTATTGTGTTCTTTATCTCTGTGATGCATCTTCCATCTGATGTTATCCATGTGTCTAGATATCTGAATTTCTGCACTTGCTCCAAAATAACGTCATTTACTTTAATTGCACATTTAGGCACAATCTGTTTCTTTGATATCACCATGACTTCTGTCTTTCTTCAAACTTATTTCAAACTTCAATATATCTCAAACTTCATTATTCAAACTAAGGTCCATCTTTTAACTTTCTACAACCACTGTATCTATCATTTCCTGTAGTTCCTTCTGAGTTATTGCTTTCAAGACGGTGTCTTCAGCATAACATAAGTTATTTATATTATGTCCACCAACTGTAGATCTCATTATATATTCACTGCACAATGAGAACAAATCAGGAGACATTATACAAACCTTGACTTTTAGGGGTTAGCATGTTGTAACCAATGTTTCAAGTCATAACAGAACATATCACGTGAATGGAGATCACAATTTGAGTGAATGGTGAAGTTGCACCAAGAATATCAATGAGTCAATTGTGAATGAAACTGTCCTTGAGGCATGATGACCAGTATCCAGCACACTAAGTCAGAATGAGACCATAGCTAAGATGTGTGTTTTGTTGGTCAAGGCCGTGAAACTATCTGTTCACATTGGGAACCAAGTTCAGCCATGACAGAAATAGTCTACTACGATTAAATGTTAAAATACATATTTGGATAAGCAAGAGTTCTGTCTTGTGTTGTTGCAATGATGAATCACATCTTTACTCAGACAATTAAATGACACCACCTTAAGACAGCTCACTTGCCAGATTACATACCACATCAATTTGGAAAATGACCAGTATAGGGTAGTACTTACAAGTTGGCAATCTGGATCTCATCATGACTGAGCCGAAGCTGATATTGTGGCCTATCAGTGTGTTCATAATATCAGGACACATTTTCACACTGGGGCGTACTGACAAAGATACACTCAAGATTCTTGATGATTCTGAACAGACATAGTAAGGAACATCTTCTGGAAGTTGGCTTGTCATATAAACATCCTAAAGACAAAACACATATACATTATCCAGAGAAGAAATACAGCAAGAATAAGCTTCCATTTTCAAATTATTTGTGCAAATTCTGCAACAGATTTAAAGAATGATTGGTTGCCTAAGTCAGATTAATTGTAACACTATCCAAAACAATTATCGTCAAATTTCAGGAGTAGACAGAATATGGCACATTGCTTCATGTGTCATGTCATGTCAGGTTATTTAGGCTGAAGACTGTGTGCACTTTTGTAACATGTCACGTCTCTAAATCAGATCTGAGGCAGACATACATACTTATTCTTGGGAAGTTGGTCAAATGCTGTGGTGGTTTCCCCTTGTATTCCACATCCACATGGGTTCTGAAATCTTCATGGGAAAGTGATTTCCTGTTGTCAGGACAAGTGAGTGCTGTGCTCTACTCAGGTGCAGTTGCCCACTTATTCTGATGGATACTCAGTTGCCTTAACTGTGTTTGTCATGCTCATATGCATTGCTACTGGAGAAGTTAATCGCCAGGAAAATATCAAGCCAGCTAGAGACGCAAGGTTGTTTCCCACCTACCCTTGGAGGGTACCGTCCAAACAGAGAAACCTGGACCAACGCAGCAGTTTTTGCCCATGACGTCTATGAAGGTTTCAACTCAGGCATTGAAACATGTGCTGCGGCGATTGATCTTGAAGATGCGTACAATAGAGTTCTGTTGGATTTTTTAATGTTTCAGCTGCTTGAACTCAAGATAAGCCCATTTCTCCTTAGTTGGATCACTGCAGCCCTCTTCCAATGGAAAGTAGTTTTTAGATGTGGTAGTTGGACTTCGGAACCAACAACAATATATCCGGGCCTGCCACAGGGATCACCATTATCTCCAGTGCTTTACAATGCCTACATTGTGAGAATTACCAATGAGCAGATCACTGGACCGTGGAGGACACTGTCATATGCCGACGATGTGTTAGTGTATCGTCAGGATAATGATAGAGATTGGGTTGCTGTGGAACTAAAAACCGAACTAAATCGCATAAGCACTTGGTGTGTGGAATCTGGGGCAATGGTCAATCCAACGAAGGCAGCAGTGACATGGTTCTATTTGAATAACCATATTGTCAACACTCCAACACCAACTGTTAATCTGTGTTCAGAGACTATAAAGAACGCAGGCAATGAATTATCTAGGATACGTTTTGATTGAAGCCTTGCTAATAATGAGCACATAGACCAGGTGATAACAGAGGCCAAGCGGGATTTGACTGCGATGCGGGTGATGGCAGCAGCAAACTGTGAGCAGTGCCATCTATGTCTTCTATATGAGGGGATGGTCATGTCTGTTTTTGAGTATGCGATGGCGATCCTGACTCTCAGCCATAAGCAGATGAAAAGGATGGAAAGGATACAGAACGAAGCTATGCGTATTATTCTTGGATGTACAAGAGATACAGCATGCAGGGCAATGCGCTATCTTCTTGATTTTCCAACCACTGAAGACAGAATACAAGTTTGCAGAGCACGTGCCTATCTCAGAGTCAATGCAAACACACATCATCCACTGCATAGTGAAATTAAGAAGGTTAAGGGCAGCAGATTAAAAAGAAGGTCATGGATGGGTCAAGCCGAAGACATTCTTCAACAGGTGTGTTCACTTGAAGACTTAGAACCTGGCGAGGAGTGGGTACAAGTGCCAACAGATTTCTGTACGTCCTTTTCAGTTTGAATCCAACTAGACAGAGAATGCAGACAAGAAAATCCAGCTGCTGTGGAGGTGGAAGTATAAGCGTTGATCTTCAAGAATTCGTTAGACGGTGATGCTGTCATTTACACAGATGGGTCAGTCGTTTGATGTGTGAGAGGTTCATAGACCTTTACGGCTCAGGCCGGAGGGAGGATTGTGAAGAAGGAGTAAAACTGATAGGTCGATAACCATTTTATTCTTCCAGGTCTTTTCCTTTCTTTGGGACTGATATTAGTATATACTCCCATCCATATGGGACTATTCCTCTCTTCCAGCTGTGATTTAGTACTGCTAGTAGTTTCTTTTTTGCTTTAGTGCCTAGTCCTAATAGCATCTACTTTGTGATTCCATCCTTTATTGGACTTATTTCTTTTTTAGGGTATTCATTGCCTGTTCCATTTCTTCCATTTTTAGATTTGCCATCATATATTCTGCTGCTGTCTCTGTATTACTATGATGTGTCTGTTTATCTTTGATTGCTTTCTTCTGTTCGGTTTTAATATCAATGTGGTTTGCACTAGCAGTGTTCCATTAGTGCATTTGCAGCCTTTTTTCCTATAAGCAAGGCATTTCCTTGTTTAATTGTTATTTGTTTGTTTCTGGGTACTTCATTGTTCATGACTTTCATTAGTTTCCATAATTTGTTTCCATCCCTGTCAAAGTTCAGGTTTTCTGTTTTTTCCCTCCAACAATCTTTTGTTGTTTGATTTACTGTTCTTTTATATTTTGTGAGATGACTTTGAGAGAGGTGTTTGCTTCAATTGTTTGTTCTCTCTCTGCTGTCTTCCTGGCATCTTCAACTTTGTCCTCCAAAATTTTTAGTTCTTCAGTCCAGTATGGTTTTTAATTTTTCCTTGCTCCTCTTGGAATGGACTCAGTGACTACCTGTATTATTGCTTTGTTTGGACTTTCCACCATTTGTTTCATGTTGCCATGTCGTGTATTTATGTTTTCACAATATTTGTATGTTAGTATGGCAAATCTGTCCCAATCAGCTCGTTTGTAATTCCAGCAAGGCAAACGCTTTTTCTCTTTTGGAATATACTCCATATTCATTACAAGCTTGATTGGTCTGTGGTCACTGCCTGCTAATTGGTCAAGTGCATTGCGATCGATGTTGTGGAGGATGTCTCCTGTGCAGAAAGCTAAGTCTGGAGCAGAAGTAGTAAACCATCTTCTAGAGTAGAAGCTTGGTGTGTCCTCCGCTTTGTTGAGTAGATGAAGATTTGAGTCTATTTCCCAGTCCTCCACTTCATCTCCTATGTTTTCAGTATCTGGGTATCCCCATCTTTCTGAACGGCTATTAAAGTCTCCGACTATAATGCAGTTTGTGTCAGTTATTTTCATGTTTTGAAAGTGTAAGGTCCTTATCTGCTGGGCTATACAGATTGTAAATTCTTATTTTCACATCCTTTATCATTATATCAACACCTATAATTTCCGTTTGCTTGTCAGAGGTCACAGATACTTCACTGCAAGGTATTGTGTTTTGTGTAAAAATTAGAACTCCTCCTTTGTGTCCTTCGTAGTCGAAACGTGTGGCCTGATATCCTCTGACTGAGAATCTGTGATGGGCGTTGAGGTGTGTCTCTTGCCACATCTATTCTATCTTTACGAAGACAATTTGTGAGGGGGACATTTTTGTTAGAAACTCCATCGGCATTCCACTGTAGT
This sequence comes from Cepaea hortensis, assembly GCA_963921405.1. NCBI lineage: Eukaryota > Metazoa > Mollusca > Gastropoda > Stylommatophora > Helicidae > Cepaea > Cepaea hortensis. The sequence continues at coordinate 65,369,559 of OY992882.1, forward strand.
ATGTTGAGTGTCTGGGGTGTTTGGTCAATAGCTCTTACACTATTCCTCTGTGCCTTGACTCCACAGCACAGGGGAAGATGACCAGGACCAGAGTGTGGTGGAATGAAAAGGCTGATAGGCTGGCAGGGAATGCACCTCTTGGTGGTAGATAACTGATGGGCAAGGGAGAGGTGGTCTATGGGTTCAGGTGGAGAAACTCATATGTGGAAAGGATGAGATTGCGGGGATTGGTAGGGGTTCTGGTAGAATCTCAAAAGTGAGAGGGAAGACCAGGAGAACTTTCAATCAGATAACGGTGGGAATGATTAGTAGTGTCTCTTCGCTGGCTGTTGAACGAGGGGACGAAGAGCATATGGGAATGTCCTGAATGGAGTGATGTCAGTTCTTAGCTCAACTAAACTCAACTTGTGCTGTACTAAAGTTAGTTGCATATCCTTTACGGACGTAGCAGTCAACCACATTTTTTGGCTATTCGTGATTCCTGGGCAAGTTTACGTTCAGTAGTTTGCCACTGCTTTCTGAATGACTGGCACTCATACATTTCATAAAAACCCAACACAGCTGTGTTTCGAATGCATGTGCAACATTACAAACTCCGTCCATAACCTCTTCGCCACGGAACCTGCTGTGCTGAACTGGGTGGATTTTAAAAAGATATGGTTGACAAAAGCTGATAGACTGTTAATTCTGAAATCTTTTATTCTTCCTCTGTTTGTCATTACAACACTCTTAAGATAAGTTAATGTGCTTGCTGTTTCAAATTCTTGATTCCTTTTTTATAACAAGTGCAGCATTTCTTACAATAAATGTCATGAGATATGACTTCTTGAGTGGCAAAAACTGTGTAGTGGAGCAAGCATGACAGGAGGCTTCTGAATATCAGAAGGGTGTCCCACCTCACTGTATATTTTGGCCCTTTTACTTTCTTGACACTCTAATGGGGTGGGCCTGCTTGGGCCATGACTCCCTGGTGTTTTTCTCCTGTCGTGCATATTCACCTTGATACTTTTAGGAAATGTATCCATCTGGCCTTGACAACAGTCCCTCGGTTGGCCTGGAGGCCTACATCCACTATGGCTGCCAGCTGGTAAGAACTTGTTATGGTGTCATGTGAATGAGCCTTGCCCAAGGGCCACCCTGCATGCAGACAATTCATGTTCTAGTGTCTGTGTCCTTTTGGTCTACATGTTGCTACAGATGGGACATGCAGGTTCATCGGATATACCCATCTGACCAGGTGAGCAGCTGGTGGCAGGACATCGTACAGAGATCTGATAATGAAGCTTATTCCAATAGCAGCAAGCGCCATATATCGTTCCTCGAGAAGGAAAAGAACATGATAAAGCTCTTCACACTCGTGCAACATTAGTCAAAACTGAGCACACATTATATAGAAGAACTACAGCAGCGACACTTACTTTCAGCTTGCGGCGCGGGTTAAAAACTGTTAAAGTTAACTGAGTGTCTGGCATAGTCCGCTGGACACCTTGTAAGTCAACACAAAGTTCTGACTCAACAAGAGCAAGGTCATCTTTCTGATCAAATGAAAGCTCACAGTAGAAGCCATATTGTTCAGGATTTGTTGAACAAGAAGAATTCAACAAGCCCATCTGAATCTTATACACTGCATATGAATCTACATCAATGTAACTGGTCCCCGGCCTAATACACTGGGCTTCTGATGTAATCTTCACTGAAATTGAAAATAATTCTATATTATAATAAAGCTCATTTAAAAAGAATAACCAATTTACACTAAAATATCTACTTAGTTCCCACTATTTCTGTCATCCATAGTTTGATCATCATCTTCCATTTTAGCCATCAAGTGTCATGGGGAGGAATATTTAATGCCCCAGTGGCTAATAGGTGGTATTGGATAGTGTCATTCCGTGTGATTGTACAATGTCAAATGAGTCGGTGAAATAAGGTATGCCTACCCATCATGTGAAGACAGGATTCGGCAGACTGCGCAGAAAAAATAACTGATGATTCAATGGGCAAGTTGGCATTTACTTGCAAAGTGTTGTGGAACGTAATGAGCACGGCAAGGCACGTAGAGCATGCTGGTCATCCACTGCACCTGTATTTGTATCCAGTCATCTTAACTTGTCTTTCCACTGGATTAAGATGGACTCAGGCGAGAGAGTATGGTCGACGAATTGTGCAACTCTTCCTCACTTTAATCCAATTCATCACGCACGTAATTCTTCAACCCCACCGGATGAAATGAATAGTCATCATCATTCTTGATGGACAAACAACACCACCACAATGTCTATGAAGTTGTCAATCATTCTCTTCTTGGGCATCCTCTTGCTCGTGTAGAAGATCTTCTTTTATGTAGCACCAGTGTTGATAACTGATGGAGTTGCATTTAACGAGATGGCTGAACCATTTTATCTTCTGCCTTTCAATTAAATGTGGCACAAGGTATTGATCCCTAATAACATCATTACTTATTCAATCTCAAATAGTTAAGTTGGCAGCTCTCCTCAAACATTTAATCTCGCAGGTGTTGATTTTGTGTAAATCTGATTTGTGTCATTTGTGTCCAAGCCTGACATTGGTAGCATAGGGTTCATGTGGATATGCTACTTATTTTCTGTCGTTTTGCAGACATAGATATATTTTGAAGTTTCAGTATGAGTGATGTTTATATAAGCGTACTTGCTTTTTGACATCTGATGTCGATTTCTCTGTCTATTCTGCTATCTTCTGTGATCATACTTCCTAGATGTTTTAATTCTTTAACTTGTTTCAGAGGTATACTATTTATCAATATATTTAATGGACCAGGTGATCTGCTAACCTGCATTACTTAAGCTTGATCATGACCTAATATTTTTTTGAGAATTAGAAACAAATTTCACAAGTGAGCATTAAATGACATTTATTTTCATCCTACCAAGATGCTCATACGGTATGTTTACCATTAGCCATAGCTCTTCCCTTACAACTGATGTAAATTAACCCCAAGCTCAATGGTGATCTGTCCCCTTTTGCTTGGGTAGCAGGGTAGGGGTATCCCCCTATTGAAGGAGAAGTAAGGCACCTCCTTCCCTCTGCTAGACTGTGGGACACCCTTGGGCAAGGTGGAGAATCCTGTTAGCTCCTGATCGGGGTTACGTCCCAAGTTCAAAGTGTATTCTGCATGCCGAGGAACGGCATGGTTGTGGGGAGCACAACTGTTAATGGAGACAGTCAAGCTGTTGCAGGGGCAGCACTTGGCTGATGAAAATCTTGTCCTGGGCCCCCTCCCCAGCACGAGGGCACCGTGTATGAACACTCATATACACTACGTCTCATATGGCATGAGGAGGTCAGCATGGCCGAATGGATAAGAACATATGTTCTTAAACAATCAGTGTGCTGATGCCGAGGTAAGGGGTTCAACCCATACACCAGACAGTTGGATTAAAATGTTGACAGCTTGTCCTTGACTTGGGGATGTAAATTACAAGTACTTCTGAAGTCAGAGTGGGTTCGCCTGATGGCGAGGGACACTGTTAATAGGGAAAGCTAATCCACTTGCAATATTCAGTCCAGAACTACTAGAAGTAGTGTATATGGACTATGCTTGAGTTCAAAGCGAGCAGCACAATAATGATAATAAACTTCCTTTCTAAGAATCATCACTGACGTGCATGCTCTGCACTTGATATCATCTTCAGCGGTCAGTGTAGATGGGGTGAAGAGAAGAAGGCGAGGGAATGGAGAGAGAAGAAGGGCTAGAAATAGAAGGGTTGGGGGCAGAATAGTCAGGAAAAATATGGACAAATATCTATTGCACTTCAACAACTGAATAAACTGTGGAGGGGGACAGATAGAACTGCAAAAATTTAGATTTTTAAGAGCATGCATCTTTCCCATTACAACATACGCCTGTGAGAACTGGACACTTACTAAACAAGCTGAACAGTGCATAAATGCTTTTGAATATAAATGTGTGACGGGTTCTAAGAATATCTTGGATATAGAAAAGAACAAATGAATCCATATGACAAGAACTGAATAGTGAAGATTGGCGACTAAAGACGATAAAACAAAAATTCCACAAAAGAAGAAGAAGAGGACAGATAAGAATAGAAAGATAAGTGTGCAGGTTCATGTGCAGCAAGGTAAAGACACAGGTAACCAACACCTAATATACAAAAACCCTAGGAAAGACTGTTTGTTGCCTAAAGCGAGATCAACAGACTAGCATTGGTTGATACCAACTTATTTGTTCTTCATTTACCAGGTATCTGATATGTGGTTACTTCAGTGCACGCTCCAAAGAGTGGGACAGGTCAGGACAGAACAAACAGGGCACTGCTATTGCTAAGGCCTAGCTTGATCACTCCCAGATCCATAGCGCACACTTTATTAACAAGCTTCGAGTTTCTCAGTCCTATATTTTAGTTCCTAATATTTTTTTTGTTAAAAAGTAGCTTTCACCCAATTAATTGCTGAACAATTAAAAAAAAAAATTGTCCGGTATGGAATCGAACCTCGAGCTCCCGCGTAAAAGGCGGAGACACTTACCACTATGCTACTAAGGACACGATTTTAAATCAACGAAAATGTACAATATAGCTACACACATGTCCCGATGACGTCATATACGTTAAGTCACGTGATTTGGCAAATCACGTGACCAGCCGGGACAGTTCAACTATGAATAAAGGGAGTCTTTATACATAGTTGAAGTATGAATACGGGGAGAATTTATTCATAGTTGGAGTATGAATAGTCACTTCAATAAACAATTGGTGGCCATTTTTAATAGTTAATTAGGTCACGGCACATCCTACTGAAAAATTTATAATATGTCAAGTTAGGCCTCGCCACCCCGGACGCAATGATATATGGTACTATGCTGTCCATTTAAAAATAAACAAGCCACGGTAATAGAAGGCAGAATTTCTCAACACCCAATTTATTGGGCCACGATTAGCTGTGTTCAATTTACTAAGATTCCTTTACACTTCCTGATTGTAGACCACGACACACAAAAATTAAAATTAATAACTCCGCTTAGAATTAACGTACAGTCTTCATTGAGATACTGAGATACTGTTGGATTCGTCTTGTCAAGCTGTATACTAGTGAGTCCCATCGTGCCATTACCGGAAATGAAAAAAAAAAGTGATATACGGAGTCACCTAGCAGTGACTCACCTTGTCCCAGAAAACGCTATCTAATTTACCATGCATTCTTTCGACGTCATTCATTCATTCATATCTCACGTGACAAGAACCTACGTCATCCTGGGTTTTCCAGGAAAGGTTTGCTTAATATTCCATGCACAGCGGTTGGTTGAAATCATCGTGACCTTTTATTTAAATAAAAATATATTTCATACTTACCGTAATTAATTATTTTTTTGGCACTTAAATTAGAACTGCCTCAATTATATATGTATTTTTGAATTCTACATACAATTTTAAATATATCTGGAAAGTTTCATCGCTGTAATTGCTGCACATGTGTATAAAAACAACATTTTCTGCGAAGATGAGTTTTCATATTGATCGGATGGGCATGTGCACTTTGTAACACTATTCTGGCGCTTAAATTAGAACTACCTCAATTATATATGTAGTTTTGAATTCTGCATACAATTTTAGATTTATCTGGAAAGTTTCATCGCTGTAATTGCTGCACATGAGTATGAAAACAACATTTTCGGCGAAGCGTGTCTTTGTGAATGGAGAAACGCATGGCATGCGCCATGGCGACTGCGCACATGCGAATCGATCGAAGTGGCATGTACGCTTTCACTTTTCAACACTCAAAACGTGCAATCTGACCTACTAAAGTTAAAGAGAACACAAGTTTAAAGATTATTAATAATTTATTTGTATCGGAACATATTTTAGAAGTCAGTTTTCATAATCCGCCTATGACCCGTTGGTTGAGACAAGCCTCGCACGTGGAGAAAAATGAAAACGGCCAACTGAACCGTAAATAATTGTTTTCTGGCGCTTGCAATAGAAAACCATCAATTGTAGATGGATCTTCGAATTCTGCATCAGATTTTCAGAAATTTGGAAAGTTTCATCGCTAACTTGCTTTAATTGTGGTTGAAAAACAGGCGACAATGTTATGATCATGAAACCCTAGACGGCGGCTTGACTATATAAATATCTATGTAGAGTAAACGTTGTGATCTCTCTAGCGTAAGTCGTAAGCAGTCCGCCTGTCACGCAGGAGACCGGGGTTCTGTTCCCGGCTGGGCATATTTATTTTTTTTAATTTTTCACAAAATTATTAGCTGATATAATAGAAACTATTAAACATTACGAACTAAAATATTATATAGAACTAAGAAACTGGAAGTTTGTGAATAAAGTGTGCTCTATGGATCTGTGCAAGCTGCCGACTGCCGGGGAGCGCATCCCACAGAGGCAGCGGATTGATCGCGGCGTATCGGAATCGATGAATCCAATAAATTTCTTTGTTTAATGTAAATTTTAATTGCCATATAAAATATCGCTCCTGAATTAGCATAGCTTCATAGTTAAACTTGCTTGAATTGTGCTTGAAAAACAGATTTTCTGCGAAGATGTGACTTTGTGAATTGGAAACCCACGGCCGCCGCATATCGATTGCGCTACACTTTTCAACACACAAAACGTGCGATTTGACCTATCAAAGTTAAAGAGAACACAAGTTTAAAGATTATTAATAATTCATTTGTATACTTGTACTATTTTGTAATCATTTAACATGACGGAACATATTTTTGAAGTCAGTTTTCTTATGACCGTTTGAGCCATCTCGCATGCATACCTGCTTGTGGAGGTAATCGGACACACTGGAGAGCTACACTTACAGGCGAATAGCATGAAAAATCGCAACTCTCTCACCTTCACAAAATTGTGAATATCTTCACTTATAAGTGACATACAGGCATCATTGAGGTACCATTAGATTTTGAATTTCAAGGCCTATCTACTGTCCTGCTCTCATTTGTAAATACTCAAAATTAAATTGATGATGGGACTCAGCTATAGAATACTGTACTGTATCCAACTGTCATTCATAAGTAAGTTATTTCATAAGTTACAACACAATTTTTAAATTTTGCCTATATATCATTATCATTATATGCTACGTACTTCAATCAAGTACGACAAGTCCGAAACAGTAAACTAAACAGATGTTAAAAACAGTTAATATAAATAAAGAACTTACAATGTATAAAATGGGTTGTATTAATATCTGCTGATTCACTTGAATGATGAGCCATATAAATAAGCAGAAAAACTATCAACATTTTCCACGGCTTTAAATATCAGCGTCCCGTTAGACTTTTATAGTGGAAATCACCAACAGGTCGATAAATATAAATACAATGCGACGGGAACTCAAGTTCTACTGATAAACAGCGGTGAAAGCAAATGAATTAAATTTGTCGTTGTGGCTAAATGAACCCAAAAGGTGCCAAAATGGCTAAACAATAATGTATTCTCATCTTATCTCATGTTCCCCTTGTGCCTTGCGTTGTCGATGTGAAGTATAAACATCCGACATCGTGAGAGTGCCCGATTATGAGCTTTATGTATCGATATTCCCATGGACTCTGCTATTCCCTCCGTCCAACGCTAACGTGGTCGGCCTCTTCCTCTGTTTCCATCTAGTCTGTACATCATTGCTTGTTGTGGTATAATATCTTGAATGGTAACCTACTTACTTGCATGGCCAAACCTTTTGACTTGCTGTTTTCTAATAAAATCTAGTGCTGCTATAACCCCCACTTTAGTCCTGATTTCTTAATTCCTGATCTTCTCTCTTCTTGATACGCTGAGTATTCTTCTCAGGAATCTAATTTCTGTTGTTGGGATTTTTCTTTTCTCTTTTTTCAATCATTTGGGATTGTCCAGGTTTGGCATTTGTAGCATAGAGTTGGTAGGAAGATTGTGTTGTAAAGTGCTTTCTTAGTAGTTATTGATACATGTTTGTTCTTTAGTATTGGTGTCATTTGACAATGAGTTGGTTTGCCTTATTGCATCTATTTTCAATCTCGTCTTCTCATCTGCCGTTTGATTATATTAATTATACTTCCTAGGTACTTGAAACTCTTTACTTGTTTCAAGAGATGTTCGTCTAGGTGAATTGTTGTTTTTTCTTCTTTAGTTATAATCATTGCCTCTGTTTTGCTTGTGCTAATTTTCATGTTATGTTCCCTACACATTTCGTTTAGACTATTCATGTGGTCTTGTAATTCAGCTTCTGATTTTGCTATTAGTGCTTGGTCGTCCGCAAACAGGAGTTCTCTAATGATTAGATTTGCAGATGGTTCTTCTTCTGTGTTCTCGTCATGCGGTATTCTTGCGGTCTCTGTTAGGATAGTTTCTTTATGTTGTCTATATATATGTTATGAACAAGAGAGGGGACATGACACAACCCCGTCGTACTCCAGATCTTATGGTGAAGGGCTCTGAGTGTCCTCCAGTTGCTCTCACTATGCATTCACTGTTGTTGTATAGGCTTCTACATAGGTTTGTTAGATGTGTACTCACTCCATATTGTTTAAGGATTTCCCACAGCTTGTTTCTATCTACTCTATCAAATGCATTTTCTTGGTCGACAAAGGCTAAGTAGAGTGTTTCATTGAATTCGATTGATTTTTCTATAAGTTGTCTAAGAGCAAAAATGGCGTCTGTGCATCCTTTGTTTTTCCTAAATCCAAGTTGTGTTTCGCTTAGCTGGAGTTCTATAATAGGTCATTGTAATATTCTTCTTCTTCTTCTTCTTCTTCTTCTTCAGCGTTCCGAGCCATTGAGGTTCTTTGCTGCAGATACAATCCGTCTCCATTCGTCTCTCTGGTGGACCTTCTCTTGCCAGTCGTTGATTCCAAGTGCTTGTAGGTCTGTATATGTATTATCTCTCCACCGTCTTCTTGGTCTACCTTGCGGTCTACGGTCATTTATTTCCTGAGTGTAAGCGAGTTTTGTTTCCCTATTATCTTCCATTCTTTCTATATGCCCCAGCCATTGTCGTCTATTAGCCTTCATGATACCAGTGATTAGCGGGGACTTAAACAGATCATAAATGTCTTTGTTACTTCTTCTTTTCCACTCTCAACTTTGTGTATCCCTAATGAGTCCAAAGATGCGTCTTAAAATTTTGTTTTCAAAGGTTTGTAACAAGGCTTCGTCTCCTTTCGTTGTACTCCAGGTTTCAGAGCCATACAGCACAACTGGTCTGATCAGTGTTTTGTATATTGTGATTTTGGTGTTACGAGATAGCGCATTTGATTTTAGAAGATGTTGTAGTGCATAGTATATCTTATTTCCAGAGTTGATTCTAGTTTGTATTTCTTCCCTTATGATGTTGGAGCAGTTGAAGATTGTACCCAGGTATTTGTATGTTTCCGTTCTTTTAATGGTCATATTATCTATTTGTATGTGGCCAGAGTTTTTAGTCATTCCGTCTCTTGAAATTACCATATATTCTGTCTTATCTTGGTTGATAACCAGCCCCATCTGTTGGGCTTTTTCCTTTAAGTGAGTCAATATTTCCAATGTCTTTTGTTCACTTTGCCCTATAATATCTATATCATCTGCATAACCAAGCAGTTTGGATGTTCCTCCAATAGCACATTCCTCCTTTACCTTCCTTACAACTTTCTCTAGAGCCAGATTGAAGAGTAGCGACGATAGTGTATCACCCTGTTTCAAGCCAGATGTTATTTGGAAAGGGTCTGATTTCCTGCCTTTATATGTTACTATATTATAAGTATCTTCGATGCATAGTCTGGTCATGTTGATTAACTTCCTTGGTATTCCAAATTCCTGCATAGCATTCCATAGACTATTCCTATGGACACTATCATAAGCCATTTTAAAATCCACAAAAATGTTATGGAGATCTCTTTTATATTCCCAATTTTTCTCGGCTATTTGTCGTAAGATAAATATCTGATCTATTGTTGATCTGTTTTGTCTAAAACCCGCCTGGTAGTCACCTAATATGTCTTCTGAATATGGTTTTAGTCTATTTAGTAATACTGCGGATAGTATCTTATAGCTTGTGGACAGTAGTGATATTCCTATATAATTTCCACATTGGAACTTGTCTCCTTTCTTAAAGATAGGTATCAATAATGACTCTTTCCAGTCATGGGGTAATTCTTCTGTCCTCTAGATTTTTATTATTAGTTTGTATAGCTTTAGATGTAATGCATGGCCGCCTGCCTGTATAAGTTCAGCAGCAATTCCATCAGCCCCAGTTGCCTTATTGTTTTTAAGTCGTGTTATTACATATAGGATTTCTTCAAAAGCAGGTTCTTCCATTTGTGGTTGTGGTGAAACGCCAATGGCTCATGTCCTCATGCCTTCTTTTATTTTGGGTAAACAGGGGGAAACAGCTTTCGGAAGCTCTCAGTTCTCTTGTTCGCTCAATCACCATGAAAGATAGTTCTTTGGGTTACTTTCATAACACGATCTTTTCATAGAGCGATTAGATATAGGTCTTGTCTTTCGGGTAGACCCGATGGAGCGCCTTGCGCCAAATGCGCACTGGTGCGGCTTCTGCGGCAATTCATGTCCGTTTCTACTGATGGTTACCCACTGCCTAATGTCAAGTTCAAGTTAAAGATTGGGACATTTTAAAGGCAGAATACTGATGGGCTATGAAAGGTAATCTTAGGTGGTAATTAGTTTTGCACTTATAAATCCAGATTGTATTAACGACTGAGATGATATGGCGAAACGGCAGTCTTGCCATATTGGGAGGGGGTGACCGTTAGCCAATCTGGTTAAGCGTCTTAATCTTGGCATGGCAAGGGAACAAATCTGAACAATAAATATTTCCCAAATGATATCGCTTGTTCTTGGCAGCCGATAGACGAGTGCTATCTTTCTTCCTACGGCTTACCTCTACTTAGTAGCATCTCTCATTTGAATATAAGCACATTAGATAGCTACGGTGTGCCGGAAGGAGGGAAGGGCTCCTTGGGGATGGGGTCCACCAATCTATGATCTATCTTCTTGAGCCGGAAGAGGCTATCCACTGTGCTATCTCTTTCGTCTTTTAGTCGATAGGATGATGTGGGGAATATAAATAAACTTCTTTATCTCATTGAGAGAACATGCATTCCTCTGAATCTACGTGTTAGGTGAGGCACTGCCGGTACATTGCGGCGACAGCTCAGACAAGAGCAGCGGCCGGAAGGGGTAGTATCTTCTTTTCTATTCTTGCTGGTAGTGGGGAACTACACTGCGTGCCATACAACCACACTACTATAATATTAGTTAAGGGGGAGAAACACACAGATTACTAGGCACACCACACCACAAGATCTTTGTCGTGAGAAAGGCATGGTTTGCAAGGGAGAGAGAAGCTGGGAAACGAATGTGCCCAATAATAATAAAGGCAGGGTATGAGTGTGGAGAGTGAGTCTTGTATGCAACAGGGTGCATAGGGTAGCCGACAGGACGTCTACAAGTTGGAGGTCTATGCAAGCCAGGACGTAGCCAATCCAGGGGCTACCTGACATGTCAGACGCATTCAAGCAAGCCACTTATATACTGGTCTTGGTAAGCCGAAATGCATAACTAATGTAATGACTGAGGCCCAATTGGACCTCAGGATTGTGGTGCATGAGTCAGCTTGATCCCTCACTAGAATGTTGTTATCTACAGGGTCCTTCTTTTGAAGTCTTCTCATCGACTTAAGGTCGAGTGTTTACCGTAAAGTGTGGTGAAGGACTCGACAGGGCTTCTATGCCAAAGGTTATAAGTACCTGATGAAGCCAGGGCAAGTCAGTGGACATATCAGGTATATTGTTTCTAATGTCAATGGAGAAGCATTACAAAAATTAAATGAGTGCAGCAACCACAACTCAAGTCTTCTCATCGACTTAAGCTCGAGTGTTTGCTGAGGATGCTGTTTGGACCTACGCCAATTCCCATCCTTGTCCGAGACAGCGAAAGACTCTGACTCATTCCCTATACACAATCTGGTCTCAGGACTTTGGTTCCCATCCTAAATTGTGCCAAGTGATCCCATGGCATTTTCCCAGACCAGATGAGTGAATATATCGTGTTGGCCTAGGAAACTTGGAAGCTGTTGTTCGAACAACCGACGCTGGATAGAGAGACTGGAAACTTTGCCCGGTGAGGCAGTTGTGAAATAACAGGACAATTTAGAGCTTTGTGATCTATGAACTTCAGAGTTTTCTGGCTTCCTATCTGGACTAGAGTTATCTCATCAGTTTTTGTTTTTCTAGATGTTTATAGGTTTATCTGTCTTGGTGTTCTTCTGTGTTGTCTTTATTACGGTATTAAATTCTAATTATAGTGACTGAGACGATCGTCATGTTACGTTTGTGTCAGCCAGAAATACACTGCAGGAAATAACCCTGAGGTCGAAAGAGAGGGAGTGACAGTAAGTCCGGGGAACGGATGAGGGTTGGCAGCAAAGACCTATCCCCAGCCAGGGCAAAAGAATAAGTTTGAAATATTGTGACGGGACATTATGGGACCCTCCCCATAGCTTGTTACAGTGGTTCACGCATTACAACCGCTTCCTGTGGGAAAGTGTTACTTGGAGCTTCACAATTTAGTAATTCAACAAAGTATTCTTTCCATGTGTTACACATTTCCTCATTGGTATTTATCATATTCCCATTTTTGTCTTTTAAACCATATGTGTTGTGTTGGTGCCCTCGTTTCATTGACTTCAGTTCTTTAAACACTTTCTGGATTCGTTTTTCTGGTAATTAGTTTCCATATCTTTGATTATATTGCTCATATATTCTCGCTTCTGCTGCAGAACTATTTTATTTTTGTAGCCTCTACATTCAGTTCTATATTGCTCTTCATTTTGGATGTTGTTGATGTCATTTAACCACAACTGTCTGGCATTCTTTTTCCTAATGACTGCTTCTTCACATTTTTGATTGAACCATCTGTTCTTTCTATGTGTGGTTGACACACTGAGACATTCTGCTGCGGTGGTTTGAATTGTATTTTTGATGTTCAACCAAGTTTGGTCAACGCTTTCCTCCAACGGGTTTTGTAGAATTTCAAGTTTATATTTTATTTCATCTGCAAATTTCTCTTTGACTGTACTTTCTTGAAGTTTTTCTCTGTTATATGTTGGGTGTAACCTTTGTAGTTTAGCACAGAAAGCTCTCTTAAGTTTCATTTTAAATTTTGCTCCAACGAGGAAGTGGTCACTGTGGCACTCAGCTCCTCTATAACTTCTAACTTGCTGTATGTTTGATGCATTTCTGTTGTTAATTAAAATGTGATCTATTTGATTATAGGTTCTCTTGTCACATGATTTCCAAGTTTGTTTGTGTATATCCTTTCTTTGTAGTCTGGTACTGCTAATCTGCAGTCCTTTGGCTTCTGCCAGGTTGATGACTCTCCATCCATTATCATTTGAAGCTGTATGTAGGCTTTCCATACCGGCCACATTTTTATTAGTTTGCTCTCTACCTATTTTTGCATTGAAGTCTCCCAGCACAATCAGGATGTCCTGTTTGGGGGTTTCTTCTATGACATCTTCCAGGTCATTATAAAAGTCTTCTTTAATATCATCTTCTTTCTCTTCAGTAGGTGCATGTACATTAATCATCGTTATATTTTTCCATTTACCTTTTATTCGTAATTTACTAATCCTGTCATTAACAGCTTTTAAGTTTAAAACATTCCCCCATAACTCTTTTTTGATGACAAATCCTGTTCCTAATTCATGTTTATTTTGGGTGTTTCCTCCATATATTATAATCATTTCATTTTGCTCTAAAGTACCCTCTCCTGGCCACCTTATTTCTTGAATTGCTGTTATATCCATTTGATATTCAACCAGCTCCCGGGTTAGTTCTTCGGCCGCTCCAGCTCGATATAGTGTCCGTACATTCCATGCTCCAAATCTAAAAAGTCCTTTGACGTTCCAAGGTCGTTGTCCAGATAAGTCAGTCCGAAATCGAGGCTCATGTATCTGTTTCGTAACAAAAAAGGTTTTTACAAAGGTGGGGATGTTAACCCCACGCTTCAACCCCCAACCTGGAGGACCAGGGTGTTTCTCTTTGTCTGTTCTCTACCCTTTGACCTGCCCGGCTTGGGAGGCCCTGCTGGTAGCTACGCTACCGCCGGCATAGCTCTCAGGGTCATTGAGAAACTCAAGCTCCCCCACCACGACAAGGTGGAAACACCATCGGGGGAGCATTGTGATATTACGGACTTCATTATGTTACAGTGCGTCAACTAATGCACCACCAACCGGAGTAAAATGTTGCACTTGACCGCACGAATAACACCCTACGCCACACTTGACACTCGAGATGGACACATGTCAGCTTATATTTAGACTAAACAGTGTCCTCACTACATATAATCATTGGAGGAGGCCAGTCACGTGACCTTTGGTTCGGCCCGTCGCAAGCGTCCAACTTTTAAATTGCGCATTCTTTCATACAAGAACCAGGCGGACAGTCCAGTCGCCTGGCGGTGGCAATATTTCCCTGATTTTTTTAATCAATCAATCAATTATTCTGACCGAGGTAAGCTCATCAGTCTTTAGATCAGCATGATGCCCAGAAGTGTACAGTTGTGGTATTCAGTGTCTGTGCGTCATTTTAAGTGTATCTATATATATAAAAGTGAATGTTTGTATCTTTGTGTCTTTGTGTGTCCTTTAAGCGTTCCTGAACATAAAGGATGAAATTTTCTACAGATGTTCTTCTCATTGCCGCGCAGCCAACTGGCATAGTTTGTTAGTTTAAAAACACTTATTTACGTAATAAATTAACATTAATTAAAATATTGCAAGGGGACGTAACTTAAGAAAAGTTATGTGAAGGGATATTCTTTTAGTAGCATTGCTATATTATGTAATTTAAATAATTGTTGTATTTTTCTTAAATTTGATACAATGTTTAAAGAAGTTATCTACAGTCGCATGAGTTATAAACAAAGTGATAAAAACTTTAATGCATCTTCAAAGTTTTCATAAAAATAATGCATCTATTTTAGATAAGAGTTGGGTGGATGGGTGGGTGGATGGATGGATAGATAGATAGACGGCCGGGTCGTCAGATAGATAGATACAGACAGACAGACAGACAGACAGACTGACTGTCTGACAGACAGACAGACAGGTAGGTAGGTAGGTAGGTAAGTAGGTAGGAAGGTAGGTAGGTAGATGGATGGATCGGTAGGTAGGTAGGCAGGCACGCAGTCAGATAGATAGAAAGATAGACAGACAGATAGATAGATAGATAGATAGATAGATAGATAGATAGATAGATAGATAGATAGATAGATAGGCAGGCAGACAGACAGACAGACAGACAGATAGATAGATCCCTGCCAGGGGCTGGGCGAAGTCCGGCCGGGTCAGCTAGTTATTAATAATATAAAAACTCTGGCGTGTCAACTTGCAAGCTGCCATTTCTAGCTGAACTGTGCCATTCCCCGGCCAACTCGACGCGATCACATTTCTCTAAAAACTGCTCGCTCTGAGTTGATTCTTTAATTCTGTTGTCTTTACTGTGTGCATATTACAACATACTATCATAGGAAACTGTAGGAGGTGGAATTCTTAATGCACTCTTATGCATTTCATCAAAAATGCCTATTTAACTATCTGCTAACCAGAAGACAGTTCGTGCATGAACCACTGCTTCACTTGAACCTACATGTTTTTGCCTGTAAACCATCTATAGAGTGAGAGAAGAGTTTATATCTTTCCTCCCTCCTTTCCAAGCTTAGTTAACTTAGGTTGATATAATATTGTTGTAAATATATGTGGCAGATCTAGCATTCAGACACAGCACCAATAAAATGCAGTGCCAAGTAATCTTACGCTTCATAAATTGCCATTTGTGACAGTTGTACCTAGACAGTCTGTCCAGACCTGAGGGATACTCAAACCCCTGTCTGTAACCAACTGTGATAGCCAACAGAATGGGACCAGTGCACACTGACTCCAGAAGAAGAAGAAGAAGAAGAAGAAGAAGAAGAAGAAGAAGAAGAAGAAGAAGATACTTAGTGGAAGAGGTACAACTACTGGTAAACCTCTCACACTTATGTATATTGATTTGTATCATGATTATGTATGGTTTACAATTTGTAACAGTACACATAAGGCTTTTCTTTATGTTAGTCATGAACAAGAATCAATAATCTGTGAGTTACACTCATATTTAACTGCTGAAGACTGGAGGGGAAGTTGTTAGAATCTATGAGAACCCCAGTCAACAGAAGTCAACACAACACAAAAGAACACAACAACAGATAGAGAGAGGCGAGTTGAGAGAGAAGAAGAAACGCCGGTTGATTAACATGAAATGCTTATGGAAAAATTACACACAACATGCATGAATAAAATGAGTAAATGAAGATGTAGTATTTGTATGTCATTTATTAATGCCATCCTACCATCGTCATTGTCTTGTCCTATCAACTTGGCTTGATTTGCTCATGAGACAACATATCATCAGTCTTGTCAATGCCTGTTTGTAAACATCTCAATGAAACCCCAGGTACACTGAGAACACATACATACAGGAGGGCCAGATGATAGCAACATGCATACAGTGTGATAACCCCTGACATTCATAGTTAATACAACACCAGCTAAGAGAGGGGTATCTTCTTCTTCTTCTTTTCGTTCATCCGGAGTGTTTTTTCAGATGTGATTGCGGTGTGTCTGTTATGCGCCCTTGGGCCGAAACCCGTAGGCCAACACATCAACTTTAGCGTGCTTTTTTGACCAGGTAGCATTCCTGGGAGACTCTCACTTTTGTGGTGCCATCTGCAACCATGCTGGCCAAGGTTGAACGGTCGAAGACAACGATCATCCCTCAAAGGAAGGCAGGGACAGTCCATAGCATTTTCCGCCATCCAAGGTTGCTTCCATAGTTGCAGGGCCGACACATAACGCCTTGGATCTGGGCTCACCGAGGGAGATCGTCACGTCCTGCTCATGGCTGCTTTAAATCCTCACTTCAATATATTGGTCACTTCGTTTCCCCGGGTCATTCCCGCACAAACCAGACAGGTTTGCAGACGGCATCCACTCAGCGAGTTTTCGGACATGTGCTTGTCGTTGCGCCCATCAGAGCTTTTCCAGGCACAACAGACATTCGGAAAACTACCCAGTCAGAGCTGTTCCGAACAAGAGCGGCATTCGGAAACTAGGTAGTCAGAGCTGTTCCTAGCACGAGAGACATTCGGACGAGACATTTCACTCGGACGTAATTGCGTAGTGTCAATTTTTAGTTTGCCACCCGTAGGACGACACTTCCGACTTCAGCGGGCATTTTTTAATGAGGTTAGCCTTCCTCTGGTTTCGAGGCACCTTGGACTGTTGTGATGTCGCTAACATCTCAGCTGGTCAAGATAGAACGATGAACGACATCGTGGTCGGCCCTCAAGGGAAGGCAGGGGCAGACCATGAGCATTCCCTCGCTATCCAAGGAGGCTTCCATAATTGCAGAGCCGGCACATATTGCTCTGTGACTGGGCTCACCCGAGGAGTTGCCACGTCCTGCTCATGGCTGCTTTAGTTCCTCACTTCCATGTGTTGGGCAACTCGTTTGCCACTGATCGCTCAAGCACACACCAGGGACGGTCAGACTGCGAGCGACACCCACTCGGTAAGCTTTTGCTTTTCACTTCGGACCACGCAATAGGTTCGCTCGCCGTGCGTTCCATTTTGCGTCATTGAGACGTTCTTCCACTTTTGTCTACACTCTCTATGAGTTAGATACAGTTTTCGCAGCCATTTTCTTCGGCTGGGCACTTTTTTGACTTTTTGTACTCGCTCACGAGGTAGGCTACTTGTGCTGCCGGCTCAGCACCTTACCTTCGTGCAGCGGTGAACGGGAAACGGCCTGGCCCTCTCGTTAAAGGGTTTAAAGTGTACTCATTCCAATTACGGGGCCTCGATAGAGTCCCGTATTGTTATTTTTCGTCACTACCTCCCCGTGCCGGGAGTGGGTAAGTTGCGCGCCTGCTGCCTTCCTTGGATGTGGTAGCCGTTTCTCATGCTCCCTCTCCGGAATCGAACCCTGATTCCCCGTTACCCGTTACAAACATGGTAGGCATGTCACGTACCATCGACATTTGATAGGGCAGACATTTGAAAGATGCGTCGCCGGCACGTAAGGCCATGCGATCAGCACAAAGTTATCCAGAGTCATCAGTGGGAACGCCGCGCCCCGCGAAGGGCAACGACGATTGGTTTTGAACTAATAAAAGCGCTCTTTCCGCGAGGGTCGGAGCTTGGTAAGCATGTATTAGCTTTAGAATTGCCACAGTTATCCAAGTAGGATCGTGTCATCTAAGGAACCTCGACTGATTTATTGAGCCATTCGCGGTTTCACCGTGAGACAGTGTGAACTTAGACATGCATGGCTTAATCTTTGAGACAAGCATATGACTACTGGCAGGATCAACCAGATATCTATCGGACAGACGGACTATTCACGCACACGCAAGCCAAGAGTAGCATCGCTAAAGCGCGCCCTCCCGGTACAAGGTGATACATGCAAAACCACTGGACGCCTACCGACGAGCTTTCAAGCTACACCGGCAGGACTAACCGAAAAAAAAGCTATACCAGCTTACTGACTGCAGGCCCACTACTCATCGAGAGAGAGTGGGCGCTTATCGAGACTTTGTCGAACGGTCGTACAAATTTTGCTCTTTTGCCCGCTCAAACCACGACCCTGGCTGCACGATGCGGTTACATTCTTGAAACGCCTGCCTCGCTAACTCACGTTGGCTGAGAAGATCCCATTTTGGTGCACCTCACACAGCCATCCGAGACAACGAACGCTAGACGCGGAACTGATCTAGCGAACCAGACCAGCCCCACAGACAGGGGTATAGTTCTTACTCTCAGGCTGTTAGATTTCTTCCTTCCTTATCATCCTCCCTGTACTGTCCTTATTCATTCTTAACTATCTCTACACAACAATGAGTTCGTTAGAATGTACATACATATGATTGTCTAAACTACAATTGTGCAGCATGATGGAAGTGTAGAAGAGAATATGCAACCAAACTTGTGAGAGATCGAGACGATTCAGGCATCTACCAGAGTAAGAGCAGCCTTCAGCTTGACGTAACCGGCAGGTAATGAAGTGGATCCACCAACACATGGACCTAGGCTACAGCTCAGTTTAGATGCTCCAAGGTGACATGTTCTACTGACACATATACATCCACTCAGATACAGTAATCCCAAATTCCAAGAACCAGGAGCAAAAGAGGCCCCAAACACACCAGGCCATCCAAACTCTTCTTTTTCAGGAAGATCAACTGATCCATTGTGACAAGGACAATTTTCTCTCCACAGCAAACATATAGTTGATATTTTAACATACATACATTATTTGTGGACTTGGTGAGGGGAGGGCATAACATTCATGCATTCTCTGTATAATGATTTTGTAATAATCTAACATGCATGAGAAAATGACATGAAATGTGTTCCTTTGATCCAAACAAGGTTTAACAATTAATAAACCCTTGAACACTAGATACTTCTCTACCATTTATTCACAGTTCACTTGTTTGTATAAGATTGTTCGTAAACAAGTTGTTTTTGTTGTTGTGTATAATTAAATATATAATTATCACAATCACTATAATGGAAAATTTAGTGAGGAAGGGTGAACTCTGCTGAGAAATAGGTGAAATTTTCTCGCAGTAACTACCCATAGTTCATATTGTTCTTTCACTGAATCCTTTATCATTCTGTATGCAGTCATTCCAGACTGATTAGAATTTACAAACTAAAAGGGGGCTTGAGAGCTATTAGGATTCTTGTGTGAAAAGAACAATCTCATAATGTGCTTCTATCTTTCACGGGACCACTCTAGATAACCCGAGTGTTAATGGTCAATGTTCTTATCTTGACTATTACACATTTGAGAGGAATTGGTCCATCTATATCTATAAAAGAGACTGTATGTATGTCCGTTCTTTATGCGTTCGCGAACGGTCCATCCGATTGAGATGAAATTTTCTACATGTTTTCTTTTCATTCCTGTGCAACTTTCTGTCATAGATTTTTAGTTCTTTTTTCGGCTACTTACTTACTAAAATTTAATATTTCATTTTTCATTATAATTTCTATATAGCAAGGGGAATTAACTCTAGAAAAGTTATTTCAAGGGGCATAACTTGTAATAACATTTCTATATACTTTATAGTCATATTGTTGCATCGTTTTCAAAGATTTATAAACTCTTTGTCTATAGTTATTTACAGGCATATGAGTTATAATAAATAATGATATAATCTGTAAGGCATTTTCAAAGTTTTCATAAAAATAATGCATAATGCATAACATTGTAACTCATCTTTTTATGCTTAAAGAAGTTATCTACAGTCATGTAGGTGATTAAAAACAGTTTTCATTAAAAATAATGGATGGTGTGTGGAAGGACATTCTTTTAAGTTACTGTGTGAATTTAATTAGACGCTCCCCGCCAGGAGCTGGGCGAAGCCACGCCGGGTCAGATAGATAGACAGACAGACAGATAGTCGGGAACGGGAGCTTATATGACTACTTATATGAATTAAATGAGATGCTCCCCACCAGGGACTGGGTGAAGCCGGGCCGGCTCAGACAGACAGATAGACAGACAGACAGACAGATAGTCGGGAACGGGAGCTTATATGACTACGTATATGAATTAAATGAGATGCTCCCCACCAGGGACTGGGTGAAGCCGGGCCGGGTCAGACAGACAGACAGACAGACAGATAGTCGGGAACGGGAGCTTATATGACTACGTATATGAATTAAATGAGATGCTCCCCACCAGGGACTGGGTGAAGCCGGGCCGGGTCAGACAGATAGACAGACAGATAGTCGGGAACGGGAGCTTATATGACTACTTATATGAATTAAATTAGATGCTCCCCACCAGGGACTGGGTGAAGCCGGGCCGGGTTAGCCAGACAGACAGACAGACAAACAAGCAGATAGATAGATAGATCCCCTCCAGGGACTGGGCGAAGCCGGGCCGGGTCAGCTAGTCTTTCTATAATTACTAGAGTACGGGTAATGCACAACGTGATCCCAATTCCAAATCGCAACTTCATATTAACATATGGCAGTCGTAATCTCTATAATAATGCAATGTAAAGGTAAAATCAACATATAAATATAACAAAATACTTTCTTTAAAGATGCCTAGCATATCATCATTTGTCAAATCACAGAACGTCACAAGAAAAGGACAGCACTAGGACGAAGGAAATCGTAATACCACAATGACAATATACAAGTTAAGTTAGTTGCATATCATGTACAGTATTGTCCAGGACGTTGCAGTCAACCCCAGCATTTTTGGCAGTTCGTGATGTCTTGGCAAGTTTGTGTTCAGTAGTTTGCCATTGCTTTCTGAACGACCGGCACCCATACTCATACCATTTCGTAAAAAACAAGACGAGACAGTCTGCTGCCAAATCGCCCAAAACTGTGTTTCGAACGCGAGTATGCAGGATTACGAAATGCGTCCGTAATACTATCGCCAGGGAACAGACAATAATACAAGTAAATGGGAATATTCTTAACTAATTAACGTGCGGGTCTATAAGGTGTGGACTGCGCCTGGCCCTGCAGCCAGCAGGGTTACGATCGGCTAGTCTCTCCCCAGGAGTTATGAAAAGTGAATATTATTATTAGTTGACTGCCGATGACCCGCAGACTACACAAGTCAACCCCACCTCCTCGTAGTGTAGACCGGGAAACCATGACCGCGAGATTATGGTCCAACGGGGTTACGGCTCGCCAGGGAGGGCGGACTCCCCTTTGTCAGATTGTTTCGTCCTAAACCTGGTGCGACTGACCTAGCAAGCCGGCATGGGATTCTTATCCTGCTCGAAAACACAATAAGCATAAACGGACTGATCCAAACGGTAACCGACCCGGCAGTGTTGAAGGAAAACGATACAGACCAGCAATTATAAAATTCATCCTCATCAAGTGTCTTGTCAGCTGACGTTGACGTTCATGGCTCTCCACAGATCTCGGCCTTTGGTGTTATGGATCAACTGCGCTGATGATATTCCTCCATGCCACCGTCTCAATCCATCCAGCATCATTTCTCTTGGTCTGCCTCAGCCTCTCTTCCCCTCGATCTTTCCAGTTGTCACGATGTTCTCCAATGCCTCTCTTCTCATCACATGACCGAAGAAGGCTGCTTGTCGCTTGCTTATTGTTGTATATAGTGTTCTAGTTTCATTAGCCTGTTTCAGGCAATCGTTGTTAGTTACTCTGGCAGTCCAAAGAATTCGCAACATTCGTCTCGGAAACCACATCTCTGTTGCTTTTAATTTCTTCTTAATTTGTTTGTTTAATTCGAAGATTCATTGCCATGCAGCAAAGCTGTTTCTATATAACATTTCCGCACCCTCTTAATTACATTCAGTGGTAATGACTTATTGCATAAGATACTCTTCATTTTCTGAGATGAGCCTTTTGCTTGCCCTGTTCTGCTCTTAATCGCTGTTGTGCATCTTCCATCTGATATTATAAATGCTCCTAGGTATTTAAAATTATCCACTTGGTTAAGAATTTTTCCTTCTATTTCTATGTCACATTTTGGTGTCATCATTTTCTTTGATATCACCATTGTTACTGTTTTCTTGATATTCAAGGAGAGTCCTTATTTTAAAAAATAGGCACTTTTAACATCTGCTGTTTATTCTTGTTCTGCGTTCATCCGGGGTGCTTTTTCAGATGTAGTTGCGGTGTGCCAAGTTTATTTGCTCCCTTAGGCCGACACATCCGACTTCTGGGGTTTGTTGACCGGGTTAGCCTTCCCGGGTGTTTCGGAGGACTTTTCGACTCTCACTGCTGTGGTACCGTCCACATCCCAGCTGGTCAAGTTAGAACGACAGAAAATATCACGGTCAACCCTCAATGGAAGGCAGGGGCAGACCATGGGCATTCCCCGCCATCAAAGGAGGCTCCCATAATTGCAGAGCCGACACATAGCGCTCTGGTACTGGGCTCACCCAAGGAATTGTCACGTCCTGCACATAGCTGCTTAGCCTCACTTCCGTATCGTATATTGAGCCTCCCGTTCATCACAGGCTGTTCCTCCGAAGACCAGGAGGGATCTGTATGCAGATGACGTACACACAGCAAGCTTTCGTTTCGGACTTCCACGTAATGGATTCACTAGTCAAGTATTTCCATTTCGTGTAAATGAGACGTTTTTCCACCTTTGGTAACTGTCATGAAGTAGGCAGCAGATGCTATCGGCTCAGCATCTCACGGCCAGGCCCTTCCATCCGCGGGATATTGACTTAAGACGTTCAGCCATATCCCTCAGCCGTAAAGACGTTTTTCCACCTTTGATAACGCTCACTCAATGTGCCCCCGGGACTTTTTTTCCGTCTTCGGTAAAGCTCACGATGTGGGCTGCAGTTGCTGCCGACTCAGCATCTCACCGCCATGCAGCAGAGTGAACGTAACGGTCAGGCCCCCGCATTCCGGGGAATATTGACTTAGAAACGGTCAGCCATATCCCTCAGCTGAGAACCGTAGAACAAGTTTCTGGACCAAGAATGTAGTTTCACCTTGCAAATGTAATGAATTTGCCAGCCAATGTATCTTCCATTTTACTTCACTTTGCCACTGGGGTTGCTAGTCGGCATCATTTATGAGCTAAACTACGACGGTATCTGGTATCCATAGGAGCAGCCTCGCCCGGTAGGGGTAGTCATGTGCACCAGATGACTCCAGACCGTCATCAGGCGACTGTGTGCAAAAGAATATCAACATTGAAAGTAGGAACTTGGAATGTAAGAACTATGAGTGGGGATGAAAAATTTGATAACATTAAGAATGAAATGAGAAGATTAAATATTAACCTGTTAGGTGTATGTGAGACCAGATGGACAGGAATGGTCACTATGACATCTGAGGAATATAGAATAATCTATTCTGGTAGAGAGAAACAACAGCGAGGAGTAGCAATTATAATGGATACAGAGAGAGCAAACTCGATCAAAGGATATTGGACTTATCAGACAGAGTGTTACTGGTGAAGTTGAGTGGAAGACCTTTTGATGTCAACGTCATACAAGTTTATGCACCAACAGCAGACAGTAGTAATGACAGCATCGATGAATTTTATAATGATTTAGAGAAAGCCTTCAAGAAATGCAAGAATTCTGAAGTAACTATCATAATGGGTGACTTGAATGCCAAAGTTGGAAATCAACAGGACGGATGCATAGTAAGCAAGTATAGACTAGGGGAACAGAATGAAAGAGGTTGCAGACTAGTACAGTGGGCAAAGGAGCAAGATTTGATGATTGGAAACACCTGGTTTCAACAGCACCCAAGCAGATTATGGACATGGAGGAGTCCTGATCATAAGATTAGAAATCAGATTGATTACATCCTCATCAACATAAGATTTCGAAATGCTTTAAACGTCGCAAAAACTATACCAAGCGCAGACTGCTACAGCGAGCATAGATTAATCTTAAGCAATTTACATATAAAATTAAAGAAAATCAAATATTCACCAAGAAACACCAAATTTGATCTACAAGCACTGAAGAGTGAGGAAATAAAAGATAAATTCAACGTAGAGGTAAAGAACAGATTCGATGCATTGTCCGATATGGAAATATTATTTCAAGACGTCAGTGACTAATGGAAATATTAAAGAAATCAGTCAACCAAGCTGCAGAAACAACCATCCCAAAAATAAAGATAATAGGACGCAAGAAATGGATGACGGAAGACATCTTAAAACTTATGGAAGTAACAAGAAATAACAAACATAACAAGGAAAATTAAGAAGCTATGCAAAGGGGAAAAAAAACATGACTTGAAGAAAATTGCAAGGAAATTGAACACAAACACATCACCCAGAATACCACATTAATGCACAAAAGAATTAATGACATCACTAACAAAAGAACACACACATCAACAGGTTGCCTAAAAACCAAAGATGGCAAAATCATAATAGAAAAAGATCAGATTTTACATGCGTGGTCAGATTATGTAAAAGACCTTTAGATGATACAAGAGAAGAACAATATGATCATCGGAATAATAATGAAGGACCATCAATTTTGAAGACAGAAGTTCAGAATGCTCTTAACCATATGAAAACTGGAAAGATCCCGGGTACAGATAACATCACAGTAGAAATGGCCAGTGCCTTAGAAGGATATGAAATAGACCAAGTCACCAGACTGCTGAACGCAATATACGATACTGGAGATATACCCCCTGAATTATGTAATTATATATTTATTGCAATCCCGAAGAAATCAGGAGCTATGGAATGCGATCAACATAGAACAATTAGTATAATGAGCCACATCACGAAGATTCTGCTGAGAATTATCATGCAAAGAGTTAGGAAGAAAATGCAACCCGAAATAGGAGAAGAACAATGTGAGTTTGTAGAAGGCAATGGCACAGTAAATGCTGTTTATATATTGAGAACAGTAATTGAGAGTTCTATAGAAGTAAACAAAGATCTATATCTTTGCTTTATTGACTACACAAAGGCTTTCAATAAAGTGAGACATGTCGACATGATAAGGATGCTTGAAGATCTACAAATTGATGGAAAAACCTTAGACTTGTAAAATAAAAACATATATTGGAAATAACAAGCTGCCATCAGAATTGATAACGATGTAAGCCAATATCAGCCTATTAAAAGAGGTGTGAGACAGGGATTGTAATGTCTGCAGATCTTGTTTCCCTGGACAGTGAAAATATTTTCAGAAATAAAGAAGATATGGATGGAATCAACATTGGGGGAAGATACATCAATAATATTAGATGTGCAGATGATACAGTCTTGATTGCAGACAATGAACAGGACCTGCAAATTTTAGTAGATGCGGTTGTTGCACACAGTGAACAACTAGGGTTAGAACTGAATTTTAAGAAGACACAGATTATGGTCGTCACTGGGAAGAAGGAAATACCACAATGTGATATACGAGTAGATGGGCATATTCTTAAAAAAGTGAATCGATACTGTTATCTCGGCACAGTGGTGATGGAAGATGCCTTGAAGAGATTAGAACAAGAATTGCCATTGCGAAGGTAGCCTTTTGCAAGATGAAAAACATACTGACCAATAAAAAGATATCAATTGAAACGAGAAATAGAGTGTTGAGGTGCTACAAGTAGTGTATTAAATCAGAAAGCCGCCCGTTATTTGAGGCGAACATCAATGTTCGCCTCAAAGGGTGATAACTCCTCGGTTTTGTAAGTAGGCGTGGTGATCAAGTAGTGGTCAAGTGACTCCTGAAATTGTAGGTATTTGTAGTGTACGACGTAAAAAATACAACATTCAAAATAACAAACGATTCAAGCAAGGTATAAAATAATTTTAATAAAACATACATAAACAAACAATACAAGTTATATTGAACAGTAAACAATTAAATGAGGAGAGGTGTAGTTGACAAATTATCATTTTGTACTTGTCGTTTTATATACAAATATGACAGGGAAGCGCGATGTTGTTGATAAGTATAGACAGCAGAGTCTTGTGTCTTGAATCCTATATTGGTTCCCCATCCGCCTCTTGGGTGGTGAGAACATTCAAGAATGTGTCCTTGTCCAAAACGTTGTGGTTTTTGCTCAGACCTTTCGTGCTCGTCTTGGGGTAGGAGCCGAAACAATGGTATGTTTTTCTGCATAACGACACCATCCCCTCCCCTTCGTATTCTAATTTAAATAGCCCGGGGGTTCTCTTTTCATAGGCTTTGATATCCAGACAGTCCTGACAGGTAGTTGTACTAGGGGTAGTTCTATGAACACGACAGACTTCAGACGGGAACCACTGATTGTAGACTCTATCATATTCTTCTCGTAGGTGTGGTTTAACCACCTCAGAGAGTGAATTGGCGCTAAGAGCCAAGTAGAGAGAGTCAGTGTCCATCTCGGTGAGTTGGTAGTTTATTTAGAGATAAATTTATCGAAAAAGTCATAGTAGAAAGCTAGCATCCGCAACTTGGCATACCGGTAGACAAAGAATCCAATCTGTAGAGGTAGATCCCAGAAAGTTTTCTTCTTTAGCATTTCAACTTCGAAGAGATCATCTGTAATACCAGTCATGCTTTTGAACATGGGGTTATTGAGTAGTTTGGTAGTGTCTTTTCCCTGGCAGTAGGAGACGTCGGTATGTTTGGCTTTATTGGTTAGTGTTTTACCGTAAGCGGCATTACCTAACAAATTCATAGTGTATTCGTCTCAGCCGGATTTTAGTCCCCTTGGCGACGGGCATTAGAGACTGTTTCCCCAAAATGTTTAAAACAACTAACCGGTCGATACTCTATTGTCTGGTAGATGTGAGTAACTACCAACCCATGAGCTAGATACCACTTTAAAAGAGGGGTGGCTAATAAAATCTTCTTCCAGAAATACCTACCAATCAAAGTCCGTCGTGGAGTACTGAGTAGTTTATTTTTTATGGCGTATTCTTTCATAAATTCGCCAATGTCGTCTCTCGTCACTTCCGTGTTCTTGAAAATAGGGGGCATCTCGGAAAAGGACTCTTGTAAATCAGCCGGGGTCTCAATATCGCATTCAACCAACCCGAAAAAAATGTATCACTTTTTACAGCATCGAGGATCTGTTTTTCAGTTAAAGAACCCAAAGGAAGTTCTGACGGTGGAAACTTCTCTTTCAGGAAACACTTGATTGCTGTATCTGATCTCTTTAGTCTCTGCCACTCACGCTTCCAAACTGTCACCCCAACCATTTTCTGTAGATACTCGTGAATGTCACACGTATTCTGGTATAGTTCTAACAACGGTTTCTTATTAACGGGATTAATCGTTTTCCCAGCAGTTAGACGGCAAGATGGGTGCCCTTGGAATAAACACCCATGGAGTTGGTAAGCTGTCTTATTCTTTTTATCCCATCCATCTACTCGAATATGCCGATCGCCGAGTTGCATCTCATGACTATTGAATTGGGTTTTTAAATGTATGTTGTTATTATGCGACACCCAGTTTAACCACTCTCGACTCTGACATGTGTATTTGTGTAATCTGTGTGATCTAAAACCATCCTCGCGACTTCGATATATGGGGAAGTCTGTTGGCATATCTTTCATCAGAGAAAAAGGTATAAGGCATTCCCATCAAAGCCGTTAATACTTTTTACCACCTTATTACCCCTGATACGGGTCTGGTGAGATTCGTGATAACGATGAAATAAAATACTCGGCCCACCCACCACGTTATCTCATAACAACTTGTGCAACTTCTCCTCCTTCTTCGAACATAAAACAAAAGAATCATCTTTATTCATGGTGTTGAATAGGTAATGTAAAGTAATACCGGGGACGGAGATGGCCTGCTTACACATGTCTATATTTAACTCGGCATAAAAGGCTACTTGTTTTTCCAGTGCTTTTAGAAACGGAGACATGTCTTTGATGTTGAACCACACCAGAAAATCCCTCAAGGTAGTCATCTTATTGTCGGCCCACGCTTTCTGACAAATGGCATATTCTGTCTCGGAAATGTTAGGGTTTTTAATTTTGAGAAAAACATTGCATGTGGTGGTAGGGCTGTCTCATTTAACTTTCCCAGATCGGTCAGATAGTCGTAGCAAAAAAAAAAAAAAAAAAAGCCTCTAATTTCTTCTATGGCAAACGAGGCCAGATATTGAGAGTAACTTACCCCCGGGACCAGAAAGTTAGAGACGTCAAGGAATTTCAATCTTTCTGTCGCTATGCACATGAAATTATTATTTCGCTAGACAATAAAATTGATAGGATTAGCCTCCCGATCAAGGAAATACTGTATTAAATAAGATTTAATCAGGTTTATATCATATCTCTCGCTATTCAGCCCAAACAGAGGTAACCCCTTCAAATAGGAGTCGAGCCTTTCACTTAATTTTGGGTGGTCACCTAATTGTGCAAAGATTGACTCAAACATTTTGAGTAACAGCTCATAAGACGTAGCAGATATTTCATGGCGATAGTCCACCATTTCGTTTAAAAGGACCTGTGGGTCACCTGCGGTGATGAAACAGTTAGGAGTGTAGAACCCAGGGACATTAGAGGCGACCGCACACGAGACGGGGCGTGTCTGGCAATGAAGGTCGTCGACTTTGAGTCAGCTGGTAAATTTGTATTAGAGAAAAAAGATTCCATGTCGTAGCACGCTCTAAAGAGGAATATAATGTTTGCGCCCACATCAAACCCATGCTCACAGAGCAATTCCAAGGTGGATGCAGTCGGACGATAAATCCCGTCTTTATATGTTTCGATAGTGGCTATGCCTTTACACGTAAGTTCGTGACGTGTCAGTCGACAATATACTTTAAACAACTTGCCGCATTTCCCACAGGAAAAACACCGAGCGGCTCTGTTAAGATCAACGATACACATGAAATGGTTTTCGTGAAGAAGATTCAATATATCTGGATGCTCACTAGTACCTCTGATTTTCGGAACCAGATATTTCTCCTCTGTAAAAGTAAACACATTGATTTGTATTTGATAACATTCTTCCAGTGCAGGTAAATCAACTAAACTAACACCTGGAAAGGATTTGATTGATTTCAACCCTTTATAGCGCACCCATTCTTTGAACAGTTTTAGTGTGTGTTTTCTAATAGCCTTAACAGATCCAGTTCTGAAAACAGCCAACACGCGGAACAAACACATATTATCATTATAAGCCTTACCGTCTTTTTCGCTCTGAAGCGTATTAATAAAATTATTTTGTGTAATATTGGAGGGAATTGATTCTAAACAACAACCAACAGGGAACTCTACCAGTTTATAAACGTAAAAAGTGATACTAGGGATTGTATCCACATAGTATTTAGTATCTGGTCGGGTTAGTGTTGCTGAATTACCCAAATCTACAGCGTTTAGCTTGGTCACAAACGCCTCGAAATCAGATCTATTGTTCACTAAAAAAGGTAAAGTAAATAATGAGGAATTATTGGGGCTTGCATGGTAGAAGCGTAGGGCTTGTGTCTCTCGATGTCTCAAGATTGTGTGCAGGCTCACTATTATTTTAAACCTCGAGTTTCGAGCATTGAAGAGCGGGAATAAACGAGAGTCCCAATATGTCGTTGAGTGAGTATGTGGTCTGATAAAAAAAATGTTCATTCAGATAGATAGCGCCCGTGTCGTGTATGTGATCTAATCGTGTCCCAGTGATCATTATACACAGTCCTAACATCCAGGGGTAATTTCTGTAATGAACGATATTCATAAGCTGTTGATGATGTGTCACTCGCTGTGGTACTAGCTGCTGATGATGCATCACTCTCTGTAGTACTAGATGATAACTGACCATGTGTCAGCAAGGTACTTGGTGTTGATGTGTTAACATCAGAGGTTCCTGGCTGCTCGTCGGCAGACATGACACGTGATGATAACTGACCATGTGTCGACAAGGTATTTGTTGTTGATGATAAGGCGTCACTCGCCGTGGTACTAGATGATAGTTGCTCATCTGTCGACAAGGTATCTGTTTGATGATGCTGTGTCACTCGCTGTGATACGTGTTGATGTGTTAAACATAGAAGTTGTTCGTTCTGCGTCAATCGGTAAGGTACTAGATGCTGATGATGCATCACTCGTTGTGGTCCTAGATGTTGATGTTTTATTATCTGTGGCCACCAATACACCTGATGTTGATAGCTGAGTATTATTAGTAGGCGACACGTTATCGCCTGCATCACCCGACAAGCCACGTGATGTTGGTCACGCCTTCCCGCTACGCTTGCCGCTAGAACTGGAGGATGATGGTGTTGATTGGTTTGTCGTGGTAGCTGCCAGTATTTGAGTGTCTGTAACTGACGACACTCTGTCATTCGATGTCTGTTGTTTGGTTGACTTTGTTCGTTTATCCGTAGGTTGTTCAGCTGTGGTCGGCTCTTTCCTTCTCCTTTCCGAGCTGTGGATTGGAGATTGTTAGCAGACACGCCGCTAGATGATGTTTGAGTGTTCGACACGCCACAGAATACTGGTTCATGTTCAGTCTTTATGTGTCTCCGTATATTATCGTATCTGGTATAAACACGATCATCGCATAAATCACAAGTAAAAACATCTCCAGAATGACTAGTCGCAACATGTCGACGTAGGTCAGCAGGACATGTAAAGTTTTTATTACAGAGAGTACACGTATGCTTCTGCGTAGCTGACATTCACGATACACCAAATAGTTTATAAAATGGCCGACCTCTTTGTGAATGTTATCCAGGCATCCAACGAAGAATCAACTTGTAAGATGGCGAAATTACTCGATTTGTTAATTCGTAAACATGCGATGTTGTTTGACTCTGTTGTAGACAATATGCCAACTGATCAAACATACCCTGTCTTTGTGAATATAGCAGAGGAATTATTCTCTGATGACCGCACCAATTCCGGTCGGTTAATAATTTTAATGTCTTTGACCAGACATATTAGTAAGAAACTAGTTGATTCGTTGTACAATAGTGACGATGATGTCGAACAAATTGTAACCAGTTACGCGCAGAAGACAAGTAGTTTTCTGTATCAGAAGACACGATTGTTAAAGTCCAATGAATTAGAAAATATGTTGAATTTATCATCTGAATAAAAAATATCCTGCTTCTTTGACGGTGAACCTGAGAAATGACTGTGTTGGAGTATTTGTTGTATATTTGAAACGAGCAACTTGTCTTGGGTGGGTGAGAGAAGTGGCATTTGAATCATCCAATCAGACGTCGGCCACATAAGTAAGCGATCTCACATCGCTCGACCGACAGTACCACAGTCACACAGGGGCGTTATTAAACTGTCACAGGGGTTTTGACTTGCACATAAATTAGACATTTCGCTCGACTATAGATTCGTATTGAGTCACTCAGAAAGAAACCAGTGCCAACAATGAACCACGTACTGCCATCGACTATACATTATCTACGATACTGTTTTTCATTGTCTGCCGCAATAATTACGCACCTAGGTACTTTGTGTCAAATCGTAATTGCACTTTTCGTACGTTAGTAATTTCTATCTCTGGTAGTCAGCGAGGAGAGATAATTGCTTTGATGCCAGTTCAACAGGACCAGGGACCCTAAATAGGGAAGAGATAATCACAGACAGCTGGTGTCCTGTGTTTCTGCTTCGTTATGTAAGTATTCTGTCCTTAGTTGAAACAATTTTTCCTTCAATCATAATTGGCCGCGCTGTAGATGTTCCGGAAAGAAGTTAATTTTCTTCAGAAGTTCACCCTGAAATTATAAAAATTTCTCTCTCTCGAAACATAACGGCAAAAGTAATTTCCATGAAACATAATTGTTGCCTACCTGGTGCATCGTCATTTAGTGTCTTCTTTCAAATAAGTGTCAGTCCGTTACTGGGAAAGTTTTAGTGAGTCAGAAATCGTGTCGGAACATATCTTTGTTTAACAGATTTCCGTCTACGTTAAATATACTAACAGGGGAAAAACAGCCGCAAACATAAACAAAAACTAACACAAAACATACAAATGTACAAAGACATTATTTAATAACAAAACATACATTAAAACACAAGTTATTTAATATCCAAAACATAACAACAAGACAACCTGGAAGTGTTAAAACGCAAACATTGCAGCTGTCAACAAGCCTGAAAAAGTGATCTGAATCGCCATACCACATGCACATTTTAGAGGGCCAATACGTGACCCGCGTTCTCTTAGATTCATTCACAAATGTCAGCTGTTTCTCACAACAGCGGATCTGTCCGATCACAATATTCACAACTGCTTTTCCGTTCAATGCCCAGAACTCCGCTTAACTCAAACATTGCCTCGTTCAATATATATATATATATATATATATATATATATATATATATATATATATATATATATATATATATATATATATATATATATATATATATACTAGCTGCCCGGCCCGGCTTCGCCCAGGCTCTGGCGGGGATCTATGTATCTATCTATGTATCTATCTATGTATCTATCTATGTATCTATCTATGTATCTATCTATGTATCTATCTATGTATCTATCTATGTATCTATGTATCTATCTATCTATCTATCTATCTATCTATCTATCTGTCTGTCTGTCTGTCTGCTTGTCTGTCTGTCTGCCTGTCTGACCCGGCCCGGCTTCGCCCAGCTCCTGGTGGGGAGCATCTCATTTAATTCATATAAGTAGTCATATAAGCTCCCGTTCCCGACTATCTATCTATCTGTCTGTCTGTTTGTCTGTCTGTCTATCTGTCTGTCTGACCCGGCACGGCTTCGCCCAGACCCTGATGGGGAGCATCTCATTTAATTCATATAAGTAGTCATATAAGCTCCCGTTCCCGACTATCTGTCTGTCTGTCTGTCCGACCCGGTCCGACTTCGCCCAGGCCCTGGTGGGGAGCATCTCATTTAATTCATATAAGTAGTCATATAAGCTCCCGTTCCCGATCGATCTATCTGTCTGTCTGTCTGTCTGTCTGTCTGTCTGTCTGTCTGTCTGTCTGTCTGTTTGTCTGTCTGTCTGTCTATGTATGTATGTTCGGCCCGAACATAACAATAAAATATAGATAGAATAGAAGAATAGATAGAAAATATGATTGGAAGAGATCTATCTAAAGTAAACTTGGCTCCCGTTCCCGACTATCTGTCTGTCAGTCTGTCTATCTGTCTGTCTATCTGTCTGTCTGACCTGGCCCGGCTGCACCCAGTCCCTGGTGGGTAGCATCTCATTTAATTCATCGTCAATCAACTCATTTAATCTATAGCCAGGGAACTTAACTTAAGATATAACAATGCTAGTAAAAGTTATATTCCTTTTATTAAATATTTTTTTATGTTCAGTCATGTAATTACAAAATTAAATTTTAGGAATGTAATAGCTGATAGTTGATAGATAAAACTATGACAGTTGGTTGCACAGGAATGAAAGGAAAACGTGTTGAAAATTTCATCTCAATCGGATGGACCGTTCGCGAACGCATAAAGGACGGATCCACATACATCCATACATACATACACACATCGATTTATATATATATATATATATATATATATATATATATATATATATATATATATATATATATATATATTGCAGTCAGGTCTTAGTCAGATATGACTGAGCTACCGTATGACAATAGACGGTACTACCTGCTTTCTGTCAGCGCCGAATGTTGGGCGGCGCTTACCAAACCCGACACCCCACATTGTGCCAACGGCTTCGGGCGGAAGAGCGCAATTGGGAGGGTACTAGCCTTCGATAGGAAGGTCGATAGGACGACGACTTTATTCAAATCCTGCGCCAAACAGGCCAAGGCCGAGAAATGGGACGAGTTCTGCAGGAAGGTGTGCTCCGAGCGATCTCTTACGACATTCTGGCGCCTCCACAAGAGCATGAACGGTGCTGCACAACGTAGGGGTATTCCAGACTTTCAAGGCACAGACCTCGCATGGAAAAAGTCGGATGCGGATAAAGGTAAGGCCCTTCGTGCACGCTACATAGAACAGACTGACCAGAAAGACGAGCCCGCCAGACAGAGGACCACAACGACACTCTCTCAGTTGTGCGAGGGGGTCGGGACAGACGAAGAATGGACAATCACAGCTGAGATATTGCGTGCGATGCTCAAGAAATCACCTAACACCGCCCCAGGCCCAGACGGCTTCCGATATGGTGACCTACTGTGATATCAGATGATGACATGGAAGAACTGGCCAGAGAATTCAACACCAGTATCCAGAGGGGTCAGGTCAAAGAAGAATGGCTATACAGCTACTTGCTGCCGCTGCCAAAACCGAACAAAGACCATTCCAAGATAAGCGGCTACAGAATCATTACGATGCAGAATACTGTTGGCAAGCTACTGGAGAAAATTGTAGCACACAGACTTGCTTGGGACTTGGAACAGCTCGGCTGCTTCCCGCCCACACTAGGAGGATACAGACGCAACAAAGAGTCATGACTGAATGCGGCGGTCTTTGCTCAAGATGTTTACGAAGGATTTCAGGTCAGAGAAGAGACATGTGCGGCCGCCATAGACTCAGAGGACGCATATAACAGAGTATCTTTCGAGCACTTGATGCAAACCCTCCTCAGACTGAAAGTGCACCCTCACCTTGTACGATGGATAGCTGCAGTTCTGCTCCAAAGGAAGGTGGTGCTAAGATGCGGGAGTTGGTCTTCTGAGCCGATAACGATATGTCCAGGATTGCCGCAGGGATCACCCCTGTCACCAGTATTATTCAACGTGTATACGGTGCCGATCACTGAACAACAGTTGGACGGGAGGGGTAGGACTCTGTCATTCGTTGACGACATCCTCGTGTATCGACAGGGTCGAGATAGACAGGCGGTTGCCAATGATATGCAGGGCGAACTAGATCGAATTTCCTCATGGTGTGCTGATGCCGATGCCCTTGTCAACCCTGCAAAGGCAACGGTTACGTACATGACTGTGAAAACAGACCTGCCGGCAGTAAGAATGGATGGGAGCATTTTGAGTAGAACCCAGTCAATGACATATCTTGGTGTGAGGCTTGATCGTAGCCTGTCCTTCAGAGATCGTGTCGATTATGTCATAACGAAGGCTCGAAAAGGTTTGTCAGCAATGAGAGTCATGGCGACTGCCAATATCGAGCAAAGACTGCTAATACTTCTGTTCCAAGGACTTGTGCTTTCACGCATCGAGTATGCCCTGGCCATCCTCACTGTCAGCCCTACACAGATTGGAAGACTTGAAAAGGTACAAAACGAAGCCATGCACATCATTTTGGGCTGCACGAGAGACACCAGCTGTGTAGCAATGAGATACCTCCTTGGCTTCCCGATAATGGAACACAGGATCAAGATCTGGAGAGCTCGTGCATACTTAAAAATAAGTGCAGATGAGCAGCACCCTCTGCATTACACTATATTCAGAGAAAAGGGTGACAGGCTAAAGAGGGGTTAATCATGGATGGGTCGGGCGGAAGATGTCGTCAGACAGGTCTGCAGTCTTACCAGTATCAACCCCGGCAAGGAATGGGTGCCGGTGCCTCCGGCTTTTAAGTGCACTTTCTCCTGCATTATCACACTCGACAGACGGTGCAGAGAGCAGAACCCTGCCGCTGTCAATGCAGAGGTTAACGCGCTCATCTATGAACACTCAGATAGCCCCGAAGTGCTCATCTATACAGATGGATCTGTTAAAAAGCAGCAGAGAAGTGCGTGGGCATTTACATCCCGTTCAGCGGGCCGAACCGTTCAAGAATCCAGTGGTGCCCACTCTATGACCACGAGCAGCATGACGATGGAGGTGATGGCAGTTACACAGGCCTTCATATGGCTGGAATCACAGCAATATACCAACGTGTGTGTACTAAGTGATTCTTCTTCTTCTCTTCTTTTCGTTCATCCGGAATGTTTTTTTCAGATGTGATTGCGGTGTGTCTGTTCTGCGCCCTTGGGCCGAAACCCGCAGGCCAACACATCGACTTTAGCGTGCTTTTTTTTTGACCAGGTAGCATTCCTGGGAGACTCTCACTTTTGTGGTGCCATCTGCAAGCATGCTGGCCAAGGTTGAACGGTCGAAGACAACGGTCATCCCTCAAAAGAAGGCAGGGACAGTCCATAGCATTTTCCGCCATCCAAGGTTGCTTCCATAGTTGCAAGGCCGACACATAACGCCCTGGATCTGGGCTCACCGAGGGAGATCGTCACGTCCTGCTCATGGTTGCTTTAAATCCTCACTTCATTATATTGGTCATTTCGCTTCCCCGGGTCATTCCCGCACAAACCAGGCAGGTTTGCAGACGGCATCCACTCAGCGAGTTTTCGGACATGTGCTTGTCGTTGCGCCCATCAGAGCTTTTCCAGGCTCAACAGACATTCGGAAAACTACCCAGTCAGAGCTGTTCCGAACAAGAGCGGCATTCGGAAACTAGGTAGTCAGAGCTGTTCCTAGCACGAGAGACATTCGGACGAGACATTTCACTCGGACGTAATTACGTAGTGTCAATTTTTAGTTTGCCACCCGTAGGACGACACTTCCGACTTCAGCGGGCATTTTTTAATGAGGTTAGCCATCCTCTGGTTTCGAGGCACGTTGGACTGTTGTGATGTCGCTAACATCTCAGCTGGTCAAGATAGAACGATGAACGACATCGTGGTCGGCCCTCAAGGGAAGGCAGGGGCAGACCATGAGCATTCCCTCGCTATCCAAGGAGGCTTCCATAATTGCAGAGCCGGCACATATTGCTCTGTGACTGGGCTCACCCGAGGAGTTGCCACGTCCTGCTCATGACTGCTTTAGTTCCTCACTTCCATGTGTTGGGCAACTCGTTTGCCACTGATCGCTCAAGCACACACCAGGGACGGTCAGACTGCAAGCGACACCCACTCGGTAAGCTTTTGCTTTTGACTTCGGACCACGCAATAGGTTCGCTCGCCGTGCGTTCCATTTTGCGTCATTGAGACGTTCTTCCACTTTTGTCTACACTCTTTATGAGTTAGATACAGTTTTCGCAGCCATTTTCTTCGACTGGGGCACTTTTTTGACTTTTTGTACTCGCTCACGAGGTAGGCTACTTGTGCTGCCGGCTCAGCACCTTACCTTCGTGCAGCGGTGAACGAGAAACGGCCTGGCCCTATCATCCGGGAATCTCTCATATCCCCCAGCTGAGAGCCTTCGAACTTGTATCAGACCTGAGCATGTAGCTTGCTCAGTATCACGCCTTTATTTTTCGAAAGGTGGGTATCGGCCTGGCTCTCAAGTCCGAGGGTTTGTCGCTTAGAGGCGTTCAGCCACAGCCCTCGACAGGGAGCCTTTAGTGTTTTGTGTCGGCCAGGCTCTCACTTCCGAGAGTTTATGGCTTAGAGACGTTCAGCCATACACCTCGGATGGGAGCCTTAGAGGTTATGTCCGGACTGAAATTTTAGGCATCGTTTGCCTGATTTTGACTGCTATCCTCAGTCTTACCTGCAGAGCAGCAGGTTGTGTCTCTCTTAGTCTGGTCCCTATCCCACGAGCCGTCCGATATGTAGTTTTCACCCATCGGCAAGCACATGGGGTCGATGGGACACGCAAGCTCCCCCACCACGGCAAGGTGGAGACACATCGGGGGAGGTACTAAGTGATTCAATGAGCATGATTCAGAAGGTCGAAGCTGGATCTGTACGTAGACAGTGGACTGAATCGTTGCGGAAGTCTGTTGTCCGTAAAGTCACCTTCATCTTCGTCCCGGGACATGCGGGAGTCGAGGGAAATGAACGAGCTGACAAACTGGCTGGCTCTGCACCCCCTGTAGATGGCCAGCCCATGGATCGTGCCGATGTTATTAACGTCCTTAAAGATATGGCGAGAACAGAGGACTTTGACGTCAGTGATTCCACATCGCTGTCCAGGATGAAAGACCTGGGAGTAAGAATCGGCACAGCCAGACGCGAGAGGTACATCGGGAAAACAAAGCGCCTCGTCAACCAACACAGAACTGGCACTATTAGACACCGGACGCTGATGCATATGCTGGGGGGGGGAGGATCTGAGCACCTATGGACATGTCCGGAGTGCAATGAAGATACCCCAACTGATAATTGATAACTGATAACTAGCCTTATCCTGGTGCGAGGAAATGCAACCCAAAGACAAAATAAGTCATGGCAGGGCAGACCAGGCCCTAGGCGTTGGTTGGCAGCTGGTCTAGGATCGAAGCTCCGAGAGGCGGACAGTTAGAGCATTGCTTTGCTGATCCGGCAGCTTCTGCCGCTTGTCTTGTTCCAGGTGTATAGGTGTTAACTTTCCTCTGGAGTGAACTAGGCAGGCCGAGAGAGAGAGAGAGAGAGAGAGAGAGAGAGAGAGAGAGAGAGAGAGAGAGAGAGAGAGAGATCATGCTGCATGGGCAACACATGGTTTCTTTATTTTAGCCCAAGCTTTGTGCTATGGAGAGGCAATAACTCCATCCCTGGTCTTAACCGGTCTCGGAATCAAAGCGAGAGGCAACTGTTACGGGTTATAAGTCCTTGTCAGTTGGCGTAGACATGGGGCGCCACGCGTTGCCCCTGACGGTGGGAGACACCTACAGGTGTCACTGATCAGCTACCGCCCGCCTCAAGCTGGACAGCCCCCTGCCAATTGGAGGTAATGAAAGATTATTATCACTACGCTTGGCAACCTCTTGTGGATTTGCCACCATTCTCACTGCATATGCACCGACACTGGCTTCCTCTGATGATGTGAAGGATACGTTCTATGAGCAGTTAGACTCTGCGATCAAGGCAGTTCCAAAATCCGACTACATTTATATGCTCGGTGATTTCAATGTTCGTGTGGGCAAGGACTCGAGTTCATGGCCAGTGTGCCTTGGAAAATACAACATCGGTCGCATGAATGATAATGGGCAAAGGCTGCTGGAGCATTGCACTAGAAATGACTTATGTATTACAAACTCCTTTTTTAAAACAAAAGAGATGCATAAGATCACATGGAAACATCCAAGATCCGGCCATTGGCATCAGGTGAACTTCATTATCACACGGAGACAACATCTGAACCATACATCATTAACTCGAAGTTACCACAGTGCTGACTGTGATACAGATTATTCTTTAGTTGTTGCAAGGGTTAGACTGAGACCAAAGAGAATCTACACAGCTAAACAGAAGTCTAGCCCCAGGATTAATATTATTAACACTCACGATCCTGGAAAGTGCTTTGAATTTCAACAGCAACTTGAAGACGCTTTCAGTGATACATCAGAAAATTGTATAGTAAATGATAAATGGAGTAAACTTAAGGAAACTATTTATAAAACAGCGGTAGGGGTTTACGGCACTGTGGATCATAAGAGGCAGGACTGGTTTGCGGCAAACAGCCAGATACTGCAGCCCTTGATTGATAAAAAGAAGATAACTCTCTTAAGAAACAAGGAAAGACCAACGCGTAACACTCTGAGTGAGCTGAAGCAAGCGAGGAAGGATGTACAGAAGGCTGCCAGGCAGTGTGCGAATGACTATTGGATCAAGTTATGTGAGTCCATTCAAATCGCAAGTGATAAGGGAAACATCAGAAGCATGTATGAAGGGATAAAGAAAGCCTGTGGTCCAATGATCAAAAGAATCGCACCGCTGAAAACCTTGACTGGAGAAATCATCACTGATAAGAAACGGCAGATGGATAGATGGGTCGAGCACTATTTAGAGCTTTACTCAAGTGAGACCAAGCTATCGGATGATGCCCTCAACGCCATAGAGGCTCTACCAACTCTTGACCACCTGGACACACTTCCCACCATATCAGAAGTTAAGTGTACTATAAATTAACTTGCATCTGGCAAGGCTCCAGGTAAGGATGGGATTCCAATAGAGGTTATCAGGAGTGGGCAAGACACACTCGCTCTACAGATCCACCAGCTAATAGAGCTCTGCTGGCGAGAAGGACAAGTCCCACAGGATTTCAAAGATTCAAACATCATAACGCTGTACAAGAACAAGGGTGATCGGAGCGACTGTAACAACTATAGGGGTATCTCACTTCTGTGTATTGTTGGGAAAGTATTTGCCAGAATTGTCCTGCGCAGACTTCAAGTCCTGGGAGATCAAGTCTACCCCGAGTCCCAGTGCGGCTTCCGTCAGAACCGGTCTACCATTGATATGATATTCTCATTGCGACAGATGCAAGAAAAATGCCGGGAACAAAATCAGCCACTGTTTATTGCCCTCATCGACCTCACAAAGGCATTCGATTTGGTCAGTCGTGAGGGTCTGTTCAAAGCACTAAAGAAGATTGGCTGCCCGACAACTCTTCTGTCCATTGTGGAATCGTTCCACACAGGCATGAAGGGTATAATCAAGTTTGATGGCGCAACTTCAGAAGAGTTTGAAATCAAGAGTGGAGTTAAGGTTGTGTACTATCCCCCACCCTCTTTGGGATATACTTTTCACTTCTACTGAAATATGCCTTTCGTGATCAGGATGACGGTATATACATTCACTCACGCTCAGATGGTGGCCGATGCTGGCAGATATATATATATATATATATATATATATATATATATATATATATATATATATATATATATATATATATATATATAAAACACAATGTATGTATGTATGTATGTATGAATGTCCGTTCTTTATGCGTTCGCGAACGGTCCATCCGATTGAGATGAAATTTTCTACATGTTTTCTTTTCATTCCTGTGCAACCAATTGTCATAGTTTTTTTTTTTTTTTGTTTCAGCTATTTACTTACTAAAATTTAATATTTAAATTACATGACTTAACATCAGAAAAAATATATAAAGGGACATAACTTTTAGTAGCATTGCTGTATCTTAGGTTAAGTCCCCTGGCTATAGATAGATAGATAGATAGATAGATAGATAGATAGATAGATAGATAGATAGATAGATAGATAGATAGATAGATAGATAGATAGATAGATAGATAGATAGATAGATAGATAGATAGATAGATAGATAGATAGATAGATAGATAGATAGATAGATAGATAGATAGATAGATAGTCGGGAACGGGAGCTTTTATGACTAATTATATGAATTAAATGAGATGCTCCCCACCAGGAGCTGGGCGAAGCCGGGCCGGGTCAGACAGACAGACAGACAGACAAGCAGACAGACAGACAGACAAATAGATAGATAGATAGATAGATAGATAGATAGATAGATAGATAGATAGATAGATAGATAGATAGATAGATAGATCCCCGCCAGGGCCTGGGCGAAGCCGGGCCGGGTCAGCTAGTATATATATATATATATATATATATATATATATATATATATATATATATATATATATATATAAAAGGCAATCTCCGTCTGTCTGTATGTCTTTCCTTTATGCGTTCGCGAACGGTCCATCCGATTGAGATGAAATTTTCTACACGTCTTCCTCTCAATCCCGCGCTGCCAACTGTCATATTTTTTAAGTGTAAAATCGGCTACTTACTTAATATTATTTAATATTTCATTTTTCATTATAATTTCTACATAGCAAGGGGACTTAACTCTAGAAAAGTTATTTCAAGGGGCATAACTTTTAATAACATTGCTATATACATTATAGTCATATTGTTGCATCGTTTTCAAAGATTTATAAACTCTTTGTCTATAGTTATTTACAGGCATATGAGTTATAATAAATAATGATATAATCTTTAAGGCATTTTCAAAGTTTTCATAAAAATAATGCATAATGCATAACATTGTAACTCGTCTATTTATGCTGAAAGAAGTTATTTACAGTCATGTAGGTGATTAAAAACAGTTTTCATTAAATATAATGGATGGTGTGTGGAAGGACATTCTTTTAAGTAACTTTTTTTTTTTGTTGTATGAATTTAATGAGACGCTCCCCGTCAGGAGCTGGGCGAAGCCACGCCGGGTCAGATAGATAGACAGACCCACCTTTTCACTGCAGTTATCTACAGGCATATGCGTTATAATCCTCCTCCTCCTCTCCCCTCCTCCTCCTACCCTCTTCCTCTTCCCCTCCCTCTCCTCCCTCTCCCTCCTCTTCCTCCTCCCTCTTCCCCCTCCTCCCTCTTCCTCCTCCTTCCTCCTCCTCCTCCCTCCTCCTCCCTCTTCCTCCTCCTGCTACCTCCTCGCCCTCCTCCCTCCTCCTAATCACTCCTCTTCCTTCCTCCTCTCTCCTCCTCCTCCTCCCTCCTCCTCCTCCCTCCTCCCCTTCCCCCCTCCTCCTCCTCTCTGCTCCTCCTCCCTCCTCCTCCTAATCCCTCCTCCTCCCTCCTCATCCTCCCTCCTCTTCCCTCCTCCTCCCTCCTTCTCCCCCCTTCTCATCTCTCCATCTCCTCTCTCCTCCTCCCTCCTCCTCCCTAATCCTCCTCCTCCCTTGTCCTCCCTGCTCCTCCTGCCTCCTCTTCATCTCTCCTCCTCCCTCCTCCTCTTCCCTCTTCCTCCTCCCTCCTCATCCTCCCTCTTCCTCCCTCCTCTTCCCTCCTCATCCTCTCTCCTCCTCCTCCCTCCTCCTCCCTCCTCCTCCCTCCTCCTCTCCTCCTCCCTCCTTCTCCTCCCTTCTCCTCCCTCCTCCTCCCGCTCCACCTCCTCTCTCCTTCTCATCCCTCTTCCTCCTCCCTCTTCCTCCTCCCTCTTCCTCCTCCTCCTCTCTCCTCCTCCCTCCTCCTCCTAATCCCTCCTCCTTCCTCCTCCTCCTCCCTCCTCCTCCTCTCTCCTCCTCCTCCCTATTCCTCTTCCCTCCTCCTCCCTCCTCATCCCTCCTCCTCCCTCCTCCACCTCCCTCTTCCTCTTCCCTCCTCCTCCTTTTTCTTTTTCTGCTGCTGCTGCTGTCGCCATTCCATTTACCCAAGTTAATTGTTCGGGGAAGATGTAAAGCTCTTTCAAGTGCTCTTTCTAATGCTTTTTGTAAGTTGGTCTTCGTTTGTCTAAGGTTGTTCTAACTGCAACCAATAAATATGAATTAAATGAGATACTCCCCGCTTTGGTAACGGGAACAGGGGCCGATTATGAATTAAATGAGACGCTCCCCGCCAGGAGCTGGGCGAAGCCGGGCCGGGTCGTCTTTATTGGTGGGAGCGGGAGCAGGGGCCGAATATGAATTAAATTAGACGCTTCCCGCCAGGAGCTGGGCGAAGCCGGGCCGTGTCGTCATTTTGGGGAACGGGAACGGGAGCAGGGGCCGAATATGAATTAAATGAGATTCTCCCCACCAGGAGCTGGGCGAAGCCGGGCCGGGACAGATAGGAATTATCTATGGATTTCTGATGTCAATACTTGTTTATCTACCCGCCCGCCGGAGTTACTAGGCGTGTCCGATCGTGCTTATGCCTGCCCAACCGACTGGTTATTAGGCATGTCAGACCGACCGGTATGTTGCATGTCCGACCCAAAGCGATCGTGCTTAACCGAAGGTGGAATTAACATACCCGACCGAGAGCGATGCGCCGCTCTGTAATCGAGGCCGTTGCGTCTATGTAGATCCAAGCTATGTACAGAACCTG
Source organism: Cepaea hortensis (assembly GCA_963921405.1). Lineage (NCBI taxonomy): Eukaryota > Metazoa > Mollusca > Gastropoda > Stylommatophora > Helicidae > Cepaea > Cepaea hortensis. Next base: position 65,413,494 of record OY992882.1, read on the forward strand.
GTCTGTCTCTATTATTCTCCTCTTCAAGAAACCTGACTCTGATAAGGGAGTAACTGATTCACTGCAGTGAGGAAGTAGTAGTATCTGCTGTGGTAATTGGTCCGGAGATTTAGGAGATGGGGGCTGGTAGCCTCTCTAAAAGGGATGATGTGGCCTAATTCGCCACGGACCAAGATGCGCTGGACCCACAGTAGCTGTGGGAAAGTGGTTTCGGTGGAGGGCCACCATATCTGCACAGACTTGACCGTCATGGATGAAGGTCAATTAATAAAGATCAAACGTTGTTCTGGGACGGAGATCCCAGAACAAAAGCTGTTGCTGTGTTCTGAGTTTGTTAATTAAGTTTAACAATTCCTAGGTATAAGTTATTAACGCTACGTTAATGAATTGTGAGGAAGATAATTTATTAATGTTGTGTAGTCATTAATGAGTTAGGTTTAATTAGTTGATCCATGGGTGAAGGGATTGATTAATTGTTGAGCTAGGTAGAAGGAGGATATGTCCGACTGAGCACCTCCCAGATAATGTAACCACTACACTGAAAGAGAAGTAGGTGTATATTCTGGTTGATGGATGGTGATGAAACAGGAGTGGACTAGCACCAGGCGAGGGATGCTTTGACAGAGCCATACAGTCGACTCTGGTGCTAGGGGGCTATATGTTGGCCAGACAAGTTACTTGACTATACTCTCGTGTACTATTGCTTTCTCTTGCAGCCTCATGCCTATACATTGTAGTTAAGAGTGGTTCTATGATATTGATGATCACATACAAATATATATATATTGTATTATGTATAACTGATAGGCATGTGTCAGTGTGGATATGCAGTGTAGTCCTTGTTGTAGTTGAGTACTCACACCAACCCCTCCATGTTTCAGGATCTGTTATAGATATATCCTATGGAGATTCCTGAGTTTGACCATGAGCTTAAGGAGACCTGCTCGTTCCAGTGCCTATCAAGATTATTGTTGAGGCATTACTGGGAGCGGTCATCGGAATCTGCCAAAATCAACACTTGAAAGTTCTGAGTTGAGAATAGCTCGGTAGGTCTATGCTAAGACCACCGCAAAGAGTCCGACAATGGTCATCAGATCCAGGTAGGGTCCAAGACTGAAGCGTCTATTGATTCCAGCCAGTGAGGCACTGGTATAATTCGAACTCAGGGAGGACCTTGGTAATTTCAAGGCAATGAATTTCAATGATGTTGAGATGAGTGATCTCTGTGTACCCGTCACAATGGTCTGTTTATTATGCTTCCGGTCCGGCTGGGTCGTCATGGGACACATTGTATACCGTCATGCTTAATTGGTGTGAATCTACAGTGGTTAACCTTAGTGAAGCCGAAACTTGGTCCAGTGACCGAAGACAGTGATTGACTTGTTGTATGAACACCGGAGTGACATTCTTGGTAGGGTAGGGATCTACCCCATTCCTAGGTGTTGGTGAACATAGACAGTGTAGGTTGTGAAGTGAGTTGATACCCACAGAACAGGGTAGTGACATGTGAATATGTTGAGTTCTCATATTCCTAGTGACATGTGAATCTGTTGAGGTCTTACATTCCCCTGTTGGATTTTGCAATTGTGACATTGTGTTAATATGGAGCATACGCTCCTGTTATAGGTGGCTGATCAATGTGTCTGTCACTTACGAGACAGAAGAGCAACCAGGCTCTTGTACATTAGTGTATGGTGCTACAAGTATTTTTCTGCAGTTGGGGGACAGCTAGGATTCTAGGGTCGGCCCAGACTTCATCAGCGGAGTGGGACGTGTGATGTAGTACGACATCGAGGGAGGATCCTCGACCTTCGGTGCAGTGTCTGTCAGGCAGTGGTCCTACGCCTGACCAGCCCGAGAGCTGGCTCACAGTGGGAGGAGAGAACTTTGGAAAGGAGGGACACCTTGGAGTTCCGGTACACTAGAGGTTCCCCGGGTGAGTCGTAACCACGACAGGACAACTGCACGAACTGAAGTCACAGTCTCCGTGATGAAGACGAATCATTAGTAGATCTTCTCTTGTACATAGTGTCTTCTAGTCAGGCTTTCAGCCATCCTTCTCTGAGTTACAGTTGACGTAGTTAGAAATTAAATTTTGCTTTGTTAGCCATGGCTTTGTGTATTAGTATGACTGGTGTCTTGTCCGAGCCCCCTGTGGGTTGGAATCCATAAGAGGGGAGGGAAAGGTCAGCTGTCCCGGCTTGTGTGGGGCCTTGTAGATGTAAAGTCCTATTGGGGTGGTCGGAGCAAAGGCTGGGGATATTAACTATAGTAACATACCTGTCCAAGCCCCGGGGGTTTTGTTACAGTCAGATTACATTATGTGCCATGTAGGTAAGCGGCCGCTGTGGTCTTTGTATATTAATCATTATCATCCTGTTTTGTGTCGCCTGGCATAGGCGATCAGATCTGTTATACCAATGGCATCACTATCAGCATGTGCCGTGCCGATAAGCGTGGGCGGTTATATCTAACAGAGCCATTATGTTAGGGGAGTAATTCTTTAAGCATCACTATGTGTCACGCTGCGTGGCGCAGGTAATCGGATCTCACCGTAATCACTATCAAGTGGTGCGAAGAGTAGCGTAGCCCTGGCTAAACATTACTATCAAGAGTTGTCGGGTGGCGAAGGCGATTCTTCACTAATCATTATCAGGTGCTCTGTTGCGATGGGATATATAGTCCGGCGTCCGAGGCATAACAAGACATTTAGTTGCCATGGATCTTAGATGGAAACACCCTTTTACGTCTTTGATTGCGGGGCCGACAGGGAGTGGGAAAAGTGTATTTGTACAGGGGTTCCTGACCCATCTTCCAGCCATGGTCGACCCGATTCCAGGGGAGGTTATTAGGTGCTATAGAGAATGGCAAAATATGTACGAGAATATGAAGGGTGTACAGTTTATCGAAGGTCTGCCGGATATGGAAAATTGGACCGGGGATAGACGTCGGTTAGTGGTGATAGATGATCTAATGTACGAGACAGACGACAGAGTGACTAAATTATTTACTAAGGGTAGTCATAATCGCAACCTCAGCGTTATGTATATTGTACAGAACCTATTTGGTAAGAATAAAGAACAAAGAACCATCAGTCTGAATTCGCATTACCTAGTGGTATTTAAGAACCCTAGAGACGGACACAAGTTACAAATTTGGCCAAACAAATGTATCCACGTCACGTGTCATATCCACGACATCGGTTCCACACGGATATTTGTTATTCGACGATCGACAGGAAACACTGGATCAACTCCGTTTACGAAGTCATATATTTCCCGATCAGCGCCAAGTCGTCTATGTCCCCAAATAACATGTCTACTCAACTTAAACGCAACGAATCTATGTTGCGCTACTTGGGTGAAGCCAAGCCATCTGACGTAAAAGCTGTTATTAAAACAGCTTCCCCAGACCTCGTCCAATCAATTTGCGAATGCTGTCACAATGTATTAAAAGGTAATGTCCCTCTGACACCAGCTCAGAAGCGACGGTTTCAACGACATAAAAACAGTCTGAGAGCGCTCACTCGTAAGAAACTATCGCTCATGAAACGGAAACAAATCTTGCAAAAGGGTGGATTCATAGGCGCCCTTCTCGGACCAATCCTAAACGTGTTGAAAGGTATTGTCGGTTTGTAATGAAGAAAATGATTCTGGTCGATCCTCGGGTGCTGGAAAACCCCTATGTACCACCCGACACATTAAACGATAGCCTACAAGACTTGGATAATCAGATGCAACAAGTCTTGAAAACAGAAGATCCACCATCCCGTGACAAAGCCAGACTATATCAACAAACCTTGCAGCGGTATCTGAAGCGTCTTGAGCAGCACAGACATAAACCACTAGGCCTGGTGGATATCAAGGAACAAAAACCCGAAGTCAGCGCCTTAACGGCGCCAGTAGTCAAGACACCGCCTGTTCACCTAACACCCAAGACTCAAGTACCGAAAGTACACGAACCCAAAACCCCGTCAGAGACACCTGTTGCTACACCGAGTTATAAACTCCGGAAGAAGAAGAAGAGTAAGATACCTACACCCCGATGGGGAAAATGGCCGCGCAAATAAGAAAGTATTACTATGACCTCGAGAAACTGAGAGCCTATGGCGGAGCCGTCGCCTTAAAACGCAGTACCAAACTTCCAGCTAAAACAATTCATAAATGGTTACAGCATCAGGATACCTATACTCTACATAAACCGATTCGTCGCCGGTTTCAGTGACGTCAGACCATAACCGGTGGTATAAATCAACAGTTTCAAGCTGACTTGATAGATATGCAAAAGTTACGAAGGCACAACGACGGTATGACCTACCTAGTGACGTGTATCGACGTGTTTAGTAAATATGCGTGGGCCGTCACGGTCCTGAAGAAAACGGGAAAATAGCTAGTGGCGGCCGTGAGTAAAATATTTGATGAGGGCCAACCGATAAACTTTCAGACCGACAAAGGTTCGGAATTTGTCAACCGAACTTTCTTAAAATTTCTGACTGACCGAGGTGTGCATTTCTTTACCACTGAGAATGAAGATGTGAAAGCCGCCGTAGTAGAAAGATTCAGAATAGAAAAAAAAAAAAGCAGCGGCTGCAGCAGGATATAACAATATGAATTGGAAACAAATAGGTATATTAAACTCCTGCGAGAAGAAACGTACTAAACATCAACAACGTTGCACATACCTTACAAGGGGATCCATCGTATCGCAAAATACAGGTGAAAATCCGAAATCAGAAGCACTTAATAAATATATAAAATGAATAATAAAATAAAATAAACTACACACACACGCGTACAATACGACACACAGGACTATCGACGTTTCGATTCTCAGAATCTTTGTCAAGGACACCACAGATAGCTAACACAACGAAATACAGCAAACACAGAACAAAAAACACACGAACTTTCCCTATGCCATGTGGGGCAGAAAAGGTGGATTGGCCAGCTGCGAAGGTGCTCGTTGGCTAGCAGAATTAAAAGTGGGTTGCCAGATAGGATTTAAGTAGCCAAAATTATGTGAACAGTCTGCTATGAAAATCTAAGGGTGTGGGGACAGTTAGATATAGATATTAGGGGGGGGGGGGGGGCAGCATAGTAATAGATAGTGTAAACAATTGGGGAAGATGCCACAGTTATACCGTAGCGTCCACAACAGTATTAATACCTGCTGGATGGATGCATCCCTGATTGTTGATTAGCTGGCATTCAATTTTGAGCCTCACGGAGCTATTGGAGTAGCAGGGTTTTAATGCGGTGACACATACATCGTCGACTCCATTACGGTTGGAGGAATTGAAATGGTTGGGGACAGGTTTGTCAGCGCCCTGACTGATGTCTCTGGGGTGTTCTCTAAAACGGTCAGCAAGACGTCTGCCCATTTGGCCAATGTATTTCATGACACATCGTTTGCAGATGATGACATAAATCAGATTGCGGGATGTACAAGTGAAAGAATCTTTCAAGGTGAAGGTGCCTCGGGGAAATGCAATCTCTGGTGTCTGAACAACGTATGGGCATGCCAGACAGTTCTTACGATGGCATTCGAATGTGCCCACAGATGAAGTAACCGTGGGGAGCCGACTATGCACAGGGTGGTCTCTGAGGCTCTGGTTACGGCGGAAAATTACCCTAGGGCCATAGGAGAACACCTCACGAGTGGTTGGATCGGATTCCAAGATAGACCAGTGTCTCAGGAAAATGTGCTTGATGGCATAGGCATGTGGATGAAAGGTGAGGATAAGCTTGGGTTCATTGTTCGGAGGTCGCGTATGCTTGGCGAGGGACATTTCCCGCGAGACCTGGGTTATGCGACAGAAAGCTGTGGACAAGATGTCCTCTGGGTAGGACCATCTGCGGAAAAAGTCCAGCATTTCATGGGCTCTCTCGAGGAAGTCATTATCGTCCTGACAGATACGACGAAGGCGGAGTAGCTGGGAATATGGGATGGAATCTTTGCAGCTTTTGGGGTGGGATGAGCTGTACAGGAGGAAACCGTGACCTTGGAGCATGTTCTTCAGGAGACAGTGGTAGGTCTGTTTTAGGGAAAGGTCTTAGTTTTGTCCCTTTACGCCCCCGTATGGACAGTCGCGCTATTTTGGAAGACGTCTCCAACTTCCACAGACGACTCCGCCTCAAGTACCACCACAGAGACAAACCTGCCCACAGTCCCACCCCACAACCTCTAGACATTTTTCCATCTTCAACCAAATCCCGTTCCACATGGACCCCACCTTCCGGAGTTTCCAACGCGCTTGACCTCTACATAGCCAACACACTCCATGAGATCAAGCAACTTTCTTTCCCTCGCTTGAAACGCTCCAACCTATCCCCTCCCGAATGGCGTGCCCTATCCCAACTACAGCGCAGACAGGACATAGTAATCAAACCGGTGGATAAAGGGGGTGCGGCGGTTGTTTGGCGCAAGGATCTATATGTTGAGGAAGTCATGTCCCAACTCAATAAACCTGATAATTATTCACCATGCACCGAAAATCCCACTCTCTCCTATAACCGGAAGATTCAAAATACCATCAAACAGCTCATACGTGAGGATGCCTTACCACCCAGTGCCACTTCACTTCACATCCATAACTCTGACTTGGGCAAACCCACCTTCTACATGCTGCCCAAAATACATAAACTCAAAAATCCTGAACGTCCGATAGTTTCCGTCTGCTCATGCCCGACTGAACTGATCTCAGCGTTTCTTGACAGGATTTTCCAACCTCTAGTTGCGAATCTCCCGTCATACATCAAGGATACAACGCATGCGTTACTCTCATTCAAATCTCTCCAACTGACTCCTGGGAACACATACTGACTATTCCTAATGGATGTATGTTCCCTCTATACCTCCATTCCTCACGCTTATGGCCTCAGGGCGCTACAGTTCTTTCTGGATCAACGCACAGATCAAGCCATCCCTACACGCACACTTGTGAGACTCGCTGAATTGGTCCTCACCAATAATTCCTTTGAGTTCAATGGCCACTACTTTGAACAAATCAGCGGTGTCGCCATGGGCACTCAAATGGGATCCAGCTACGCATGTGTATTTATGGGACATCTGGAACACCAGATTGAACTCAGCTATGATGGTCTTCTCCCTTCTTTTTACCGACGCTACATCGATGACGGCATAAGTCTCACTGACATGTCAGAGGCGGAACTGAACCGTTTCATTAATTATGTCAATAACTTCCATCAATCGATCAAATTCACCACATAAATTTCCACCACCTCTGTCAATTTCCTTGACACCACTATTAAATTAAACCCTACAGGCCTCACGACCTCCGTGTACTACAAACCTACTGATGCTCACGGTTTCCTCCTGTACAGCTCATCCCACCCCAAAAGCTGCAAAGATTCCATCCCATATTCCCAGCTACTCCGCCTTCGTCGTATCTGTCAGGACGATAATGACTTCCTCGAGAGAGCCCATGAAATGCTGGACTTTTCCCGCAGATGGTCCTACCCAGAGGACATCTTGTCCACAGCTTTCTGTCGCATAATCCAGGTCTCGCGGGAAATGTCCCTCGCCAAGCATACGCGACCTCCGAACAATGAACCCAATCCTATCCTCACCTTCCATCCACATGCCTATGCCATCAAGCATATTTTCCTGAGACACTGGTCTATCTTGGAATCCGATCCAACCACTCGTGAGGTGTTCTCCTATGGCCCTAGGGTAATTTTCCGCCGTAACCAGAGCCTCAGAGACCACCCTGTGCATAGTCGGCTCCCCACGGTTACTTCATCTGTGGGCACATTCGAATGCCATCGTAAGAACTGTCTGGCATGCCCATACGTTGTTCAGACACCAGAGATTGCATTTCCCCGAGGCACCTTCACCTTGAAAGATTCTTTCACTTGTACATCCCGGAATCTGATTTATGTCATCATCTGCAAACGATGTGACATGAAATACATTGGCCAAACGGGCAGACGTCTTGCTGACCGTTTTAGAGAACACCTCAGAGACATCAATCAGGGCGCTGACAAACCTGTCCCCAACCATTTCAATTCCTCCAACCGTAATGGAGTCGACGATGTATGTGTCACCGCAATAAAACCCTGCTACTCCAATAGCTCCGTGAGGCTCAAAATTGAATGCCAGCTAATCAACAATCTGGGATGCATCCATCCAGCAGGTATTAATACTGTTGTCGACGCTACGGTATAACTGTGGCATCTTCCCCAATTGTTTACACTATCTATTACTATGCTGTTCCCCCCCCCCCTAATATCTATACATAACTGTCCCCGCACCCTTAGATTTTCATAGCAGACTGTTCACATAATTTTGGCTACTTAAATCCTATCTGGCAACCCACTTTTAATTCTGCTAGCCAACGAGCACCTTCGCAGCTGGCCAATCCACCTTTTCTGCCCCACATGGCATAGGGAAAGTTCGTGTGTTTTTTGTTCTGTGTTTGCTGTATTTCGTTGTGTTAGCTATCTGTGGTGTCCTTGACAAAGATTCTGAGAATCGAAGCGTCGATAGTGCTGTGTGTCGTATTGTACGCGTTTGTGTGTAGTTTATTTTATTTTATTTTATTATTCATTTTATATATTTATTGAGTGCTTCTGATTTCGGATTTTCACCTGTATTTCGCAATACGGTGAATCTCCTTGTAAGGTATGTGCAACGTTGTTGATGTTTAGTACGTTTCTTCTCGCAGGAGTTTAATATACCTATTTGTTCCCAATTCATAGAAAGATTCAATCGAACCCTGAGAGAAAATGTCGCGCTATTTCACCAAGACCAATACATTTCGCTACGTCGACGTGATAGATAAGCTGATCCAAAACTATAATGGTTCGTATCACAGGAGCATTCGCATGGCACCCGTGCAAGTTAACCACAGTAATCTAGAAGAAGTGTGGAATAACTTGTACCGTAAAACAGACGTATCAAGAAAAGTATATTTTTTTCAGCCGGCGACCATGTCAGACTGGCTCAAAGCAAACAACCTTTTAAAAAAGGTTATATGTCGGGGTGGACAGAAGAACTGTTTACCGTTAGTCGTATAAAGCAAACTAGTCCGGTGACGTATGTGCTAAAAGACGACTCAGGGGAAGAACTACGAGGGTCATTTTACAAAGAGAAAATACAGTTGGTGGGTGATAAGGAAATTTATCGAATCGAAATAGTCTTACAAGAAAGGTGAAGGAAAGGCAGTGGTAAAGAGTATTTAGTAAAGTGGTTTGGTTATCCCAATTCATTCAACAGCTGGATAGCGGACACGCAAGTAGCCAGATATGAAGAATAGTGGTATGACCGAAGACAACCTGGAAACTATTGTGTTGCGTCCACAGACTACGGACGGGGAAAGGACTTGGTTCTGGTCGTTTTTTGGGCAACGAGGGCCGCGGCCCGAGATTGTATTCATCTGTCAAATGATAGTTATATGTGCCGTAATTTCCGTGTCACTATTCAATCTGACTCAAGGCAGCGCAGACGCACCAGAAGGCAAGCTGTGGGTCGCTCTAATGAGTAGTTGTTTGGGTTCTATGCTACCTAACCCTACATGGGTTATGCGGAACATGTTCTCCTCTGACAGACAGGACATTACACATAAAAGTTGGCTTCTATCATGAGATTGATTGCTAGCTTATACTTCTTCTTAGCATGTCACTTCTCTTCACTTATTCATCATAAATCCTTCTCATACTTGCATGTAAGATAAGTAATTATACTTATGTGATTTCCCAATGATAACGTTAAATGTTTAACACCATTGAAATCGCAATGACATCTCAATCATTCCACAATCATTCATCAGACACAATCATATCTGTATGGATGACAATTAGGCATATGTATGTGCTTTACACAGGATAAATTCACAGATTCAACAACAATGACAATACAATGGAATCTCAATTCTTCCACAATCATTCATCAGAAATTATAATATTTTTTGAAAAGGTACAAAACGAGGCCATTCGCATCACTTTGGGCTACACGAGAGACACCAGCTGTGTAGCGATGAGATACCTCCTTGACTTCCCGACAATGAACCACAGGATCAAGATCTGGAGAGCTCGTGCATACTTGAAAATAAGTGCGGATGAGCAGCACCCTTTGCGTGAAGATATATTCAGAGAAAAGGGCAACAGGCTGAAGAGGGGCAAGTCATGGATGAGTCGGGCGAAGGATATCATCAGACAGGTCTGCAGTCCTACCAGTATCAACCCCGGCAAGGAATGGGTGCCTGTGCCTCCAGCTTTTAAGTGCCGCTTCTCCTGCATTATCACACTTGACAGACGGTGCAGAGAACAGAATCCTGTCACTGTTAATGCAGAGATCAACGCGCTCATCAATGGACACGCAGATGGATCTGTTGTAAAGAAGCAGAGAAGTGCATGGGCATTTACAGCCCGTTCAGCGGGCCGAAACGTCCAAGAATCCAGTGGTGCCCACACTATGCCCACGAGCAGCATGACGATGGAGGTGATGGCAGTTACACAGGCTTTCATATGGCTGGAATCACAGCTTTATACCAACGTGTGTGTACTAAGTGATTCAATGAGCATGACTCGGAAGGTCGAAGCTGGATCTGTATGTAGACAGTGGACTGAGTCGCTGAGGAAGTCTGTTGTCCGTAAAGTTACCTCCATCTTTGTCCCGGGACATGCGGGAGTCCTGGGAATTGAACGAGCTGATAAACTGGCTGACTCTACACCCCCTACAGATGGCCAGCCCATGGATCATGCCGATGTTATTAACGTCCTTAAAGAAATGTCGAGAACAGAAGACTTTGACGTCAGTGAATTCACATCGCTGTCCAGGATGAAAGACTTGGGAGTAAGAATTGGCACGGCCAGACACGAGAGGTACATCGGGAAAACGAGGTGCCTCGTTAACCAACACAGAACTGGCCCTATTAGCCACCGGACGCTGATGCTTATGCTGGGGGGGGGGGGGGAGGATCTGAGCACCTATGAACCTGTGAGAAGTGCAATGAAGATACCTCAACTGATAACTGATAACTGATATAATATTTTCCTGGATGATAATTGGTCATACTGATATGGTTCACAAATGATACTTTCTCATCTGTTTTATAATAATTACATCACACATGAATCACCACAGACATGCCCTCGTCAATTACATAGATTGTTCATTGATTGATTGATTGATTGATTGATTGATTGATTGATTTAGGAACAAACATCACAGCATTCGGGGCATTCCCATAAGCGCTCCGTCCCCATCCTCAGAAGCCAGCGAAGAGTTCCAACCCTAATAGTACCAGTAGCAATCTGATTATATGTGCGTCTCGCCTTTCCTCTAAGCGTCGAGCATCGGCCAAATCCCCTCGTCACTCCTCGCTGTCGCATTCTTGCCAGACCATGGTGATCCATTTCCTCCTCCGATGTGTACACGTGCTCCCACAAGGCCGCAACCATGTCTGCCTTATCATGCATCAATACTCCACCACGTTTTGAAGAGCCAGCCAATCTGTCTGCCTGTTCATCCCCCAGCACACCGGCATGCCCCGGAGAAAAGATCCAGACGATGCTTGCCACCCGTGACTTCCGAAGCGAAGCAAGCCACTCTGCGCGAAACTTGCCTGTCCTCACCATACTCAGCACGCTTTCTGAGTCAGTTACAATCACGATGTGTGTGTGTGTGTGTCGTATTCTCCATCCAGCGGAAAGCTGCACTGACCGCCTCCACCTCCATTCTGAAGCTAGATGTTGTGGTATCATATGCCTGGCTCTCCTGCACCAAACGTCGACCGTTAGCCTTTGCCAAGAAACCCCAGGCACTTCTACTACCTCTCAACACCGAACCATCTGTGTAGATAATCACATCACCCGGGCGAGCATTATCCTGAATTAGTTGCTGGATTTTCACTTCCGTGGCCCCTGCTGGCCACTCCTTGCACTCCCGGCTCAATGTGATTATAACTCTGCACAAGTCTAACTGCTTCGCTGGCACTCTGGCCCACTCCTCTTCTAGCCTCATGTTCTCCAAGATGCACACCTGTCTGACCGTATCCTCCACCTGAGCCATCCATGATTTCCATCTTATCAGTCGCTGGCCCTTAACTGCGTCCAGAGCCTCATGCAATGGGTGATCTGTGTCAGCAGCTACTCTGAGGTATGACTTCGCCTGCATCACCTTGAGCCTACCAGCAACAGTCGGCAAACCAAGGATGTAACGCATACACACCACTGGGGTGTCTCTGGTGCATCCCAGAATGACCCGCATAGCTTCGTTCTGTATGCGCTCCAATCTCACAAGCTGACTCTTTGAGATCTTGTTCATTCATCAGAAATCATAACCATAATGACGTGTATGATAATTAGGCATCCTGATCTGATTTACTCATGATAAATTCATGTATGCAACACCAATGAAATCATAATGGGACCTCACTCAATCCACAGTCATTCATAAGAAATTATGATTATAGTTGCATGTATGATATGTGGCGTATTTATGTGATTTACACATGATAAACTCATATATTCACCACCACTGAAATCATAATGGAACTTCACTCATTCCACCATCATTCATCAGAAATCATACTCATGTTTGCATGGATGAGTATTAGGCATTATTATGTGCTTCACATATGATAAATTCACATGTTTAACAACAATAAACATACATTTGACTCACCAAATGGGTGCTTTCACCCAACACACACACAATTATGATCCCTATAGAAATCTATTTACATCTCAGGTGCTCATGTACTTTTGTTACACATTACACTAATTTCTCTTACCAGTGTTGGCACATGTAAAATAGTTTCTTCTTATTGAACTAAGTATTCTTACTTTCCTAAATCTTAAGTTAATTACACTTCTAATCACTGCTAGTTTAGTTTAACTTCTTAAGAAATAAATTGTACAACCTAGGTCTAATGCTTACACATGAAATAAGTTGTTTACCTGGGAGAAAAGGAAACTCGCTGTGGTTTATCCTAATGCAAGGTTTATCCATGACTATGATAACTGAATCTAATATTTAGTTTTTACTAAATTAATTGCTTATGGACTAATCACGTGGTTTACAACACGTTCACTTACCAACTTCTTGAAAAGAGGATGTTACTAGCGTAATATAGAACATATTTGTGTTTACCTTCATTCCTTTTGAATGTCTCCAACGCCATATGTCAACACCAAGATGTCATGTCCTAGATTTGGTTGGGTTTCCAAATACACTGGCTGCTGGTTTGTTGGTCCTTCTTGCTCTCGACTTGCTTTTCTATCTTGCTTTTGTAGAGATTTCGAGGTTACCTATTTCCGCATTCACAGTAGGCCTTCTTCTAGCGACGACGAGTTTGTGGTATCACAATGAGACCTGTGCACCGGTCATTGCTGTTTTTTTTTTAATATTAGCTTTTCCCCGTTCAAGTTTTTTGCTATCACGTCGAAAGTGTGTCCGTTATGGTAAATTTAGAAGTTTAGAAGAACAAACCAGCCCTGTTACGGTGATAATCTTGAATGTTATTGCGGGGAATATTCACAGCGACGCTGACGGCTTGCGAAAAAATATACCACATCCTGCCATTGATAATGCGTTCCATTAATTTTCCTACACAGCTAAGTAGACTGATAGGTCGATAGCCATTTGGTTCTTCCGGGTCTTTTCCTTTCTTTGGTACTGCTTTAGTATAGCTTTCTTCCATGCCTGTGGGACTATTCCTCTCTTCCAGCTGTAATTTAGGATGTTAGTAGGTTGGGTTTTTTTTTTTTTTTTGACTTTAGTGCTTAGTCCTATTAGCATTTAATTTGTGATTCCATCCTTTCCTGGTGATTTCTTCTTTATTAGGGTATTCATTGCCTGTTCCATTTCTTCCATTTTCAGATTTGCTATCAGATATTCTTCTGCTTCTCTGTATTACTATGATGTGTCTATTTATCTTTGATTGCTTTCTTCTGTTCGGTTGTAATATCAATGTGGTTTGCACTAGCATAGTGTTCCATTAGTGCATTTGCAGCCTTTTTTCCAGTAAGCAAGGCATGTCCTTGTTTAATTGTTATTTGCTTGTTTCTGGTTCCTCCATTGTTCATGGCTTTCACTAGTTTTTATAGTCTGTTTCCATCCCTGTCAAAGTTCAGGTTTTCTGTGTTTTTTCCCCCTCCATCAATCTCTTGTTGTTTGATTTACTGTTCTTTTATATTTTTCTGAGATGGCTTTGAGAGAGATGTTCGCTTCAGTTGTTTGCTCTCTCTCTCTCTCTCTCTCTCTCTCTCTCTCTCTCTCTCTCTCTCTCTCTCTCTCTCTCTCTCTCTCTCTGCTGTCTTCCTGGCATCTTCAACTTTGTCCTCCAAATTTGTAGTTCTTCAGTCCAATACGGTTTGTAATTTTTCCTCCCTCCTCTTGGAATGCACTCAGTGGCCGCATGTATTATTGCTTTGTTTTGATTTTCGACCATTTGTTTCATGTTTCCATATCGTGTATTTATGTTTTCACAATATTTGTCTGTTAGTATGGCAAATCTGTCCCAATCAGCTCGTTTGTAATTCCAGCGAGGCAAAGGCTTTTGCTACTGTGGAACATACTTCATATTCATCACTAGCTTGATTGGTCTGTGGTCACTACCTGCTAATTGGTCAAGTACATGACGATCGATTTTGTGGAGGATATCTCCTGTGCAGAAAGCTAAGTCGGAGTAAAAGTGGTAAACCATCTTCTAGAGTAGAAGTTCGTTGTGTCGTCCGCATTGTTGAGTAGTTGGAGATTTGAATCTATTTCCCAGTCCTCCACTTCATCTCTGTTGTCAGTACCTGGGTATCCCCATCTTTCTGAACGGTTATTAAAATCTCCGACAATAATGCAGTTCGTGTCAGTTATATTCATGTGTGAAAGTCCTAGCGCTAGAGGACTGGTCAAAATCATGGCTAGTGAAGATAAGTGAGGAGAGATCCTTTTCTGCTGGGCTATAAAGGTTGTAAATTCTTATTTTCACGTCCTTTATCGTTATTTCAACACCTATAATTTCCGTTTGGTTGTCAGAAGTCACAGATACTTCACTATAAGGTATTGTGTTTCGTGTAAGTATTAGAACTCCTCCTTTGTGTCCGCCGTCGAAACTTGTGGCCTGATATCCTTTGATCTCTTGAATGTATGCCACATCTATTCTATCTTTATGAATACGATGTGTTAAGGGGACTTTCTTGTTATAAACTCCTTCAGCATTCCATTGTAGTGTGTTGAGTGTCCGGGGTGTTTGGTCAATAGCTCTTAACCTACTTCTCTGTGCCTTGACTCCACAGCACAAGGGAAGGTGACCACCAGTAGTAATCCACTCGAGGCAGGGGCCCGGCACTATCACCGCCTGATGGGACTTCACGGGATTAGTACCATACTGATTAATTTTAATCTGTGGCATCATTAATTGATCAAGTTACGTTGCACTGCTTTGTCATGCCTGTTGCTCAGTACATCCAATTTCAACAAGCATTTTTCGGGGTGCTTTCCCTAGCCTTTGATTGTACCCAGTCTACCTACACGAGAGCAGGTTTGTGTGTTTCTTGGTCTGGTTCCTCTCCCTTGACCTGTCCGACATGGGTGACCCTACCAGTAGCTGTGCTACCGTCGGCATAGCTCTTGGTGTCATTGAAACACGTAAGCCCCTCTACCTCGTCACGGTGGACAAACGGCAGAGGGGGTGAGCGAGATGACGTTAACGAGTGGACAGACATGACCGAGTGGACGGACATACGGATTACGTAGTCGATGGAAGGAAGGACGTGAACGAGTCGACTAACGAAAGTGAACGAGTGGACGGACTGACGTGAACGAGTGTGCTCCCCATCTTCTCTGTCTCCACTACATTGGTTGATATAATCTCTTCCGTTGCTTGATTTTGCACCTATTCTGACATACCACATGTGTGTCCATACAGCTAATGCGTCTCCAGTAGTACCCTGGGTTACGAACGCCTCAGGTCACAAACAATTCAGGTTACGAACAACAACTTTGAAAATTTTTAGTTTAGGGTAACGAACAGTGCCTCGGGTTACGAACGAAGGAGAGAGAGAGAGAGAGAGAGAGAGAGAGAGAGAGAGAGAGAGAGAGAGAGAGAGAGAGAGAGAGAGAGAGAGAGAGAGAGAGAGAGAGAGAGAGAGAGAGAGAGAGAGAGAGAGAGAGAGAGAGAGAGAGAGCAGGATTTATCGTTGGAGACAAACGATCACGTACAGTACAAACGAAGGCCACGCAGTACTAACATCGCTTAGCGCTAGTATAGTAGCTTAGTTGTGCACGCGTGCGCAGTCTCGCTTTCATTGGCCTTACTACACAGCAGTAAAAGATTTCTTAGCAGTGGCACCGTGTTCAGTTTATCTCTTTCATTATTTTCCTTGTTAACCCCATCAATTATGAGTTCAAAGAACGGTAGTGGTGCTGCCAGGAAGCAGAAACCCATAACAGTGGAGGTAAAGAAGGAAATAATTATGAAACATGAAAATGGCGTTCGTGTGTGTGACATCGCTAATGCGTACAACATGGCAACATTAACCATCTCCACCATTATAAAGAACAAAGAGTTACTCAAACCAGTCGATGTGGCTAAAGGCAGAAGCAAAGACCTCAAATTTGAGAGAAAATTGAACATCTCTTGATCTGGATCAATGAAAAGCATCTTGCAGGAGACAGTGTTAGTGAGGCAATAATATGTGAAAAGGCGAAATTACTTGGTACAAATGCTGAGACTGACGATTTTAAAGCCAGCAGAGGCTGGTTTGAAAAGTTGTTTTTTTTTTTTTAAAAAGAAGAAGTGGTATTCATAGTGTTTCAACTGCCAGGATTAAAGAAATGTGTAGCAAGTGGACAGACGTTGAAGACTTCATTGTGAACCAAAATCCAAGCAAACTTGTTGCTAACAGGGCAGTAAACCTGACGAATGATAACGCGATGGCCCACTTCAGAAAGATTCTCCAGCAAAGGAAGCGACATATTTCCCTTGATAGTTTCTTGGTGCAGAAAGATTCCCAGTCGGCTGCCAAGAAACAGCGACAAGAAACTCCTGAAACTAATTATTCAGAATACCAACGACGGTGACAAATTTCCCATGATTGTTTTATTGGTAAGAAAGATAGACTAAATCTTTGTTTCATTTTACATTTAATTTATTTCTTTATTTAATACGTGAAGTACGTGTATTCTTTGCGTTTTGTCAGGTAAACGACCGGATGTTAATAATAAAAAAAAAAGAACGATTCTTTCATCTTGAAATGGATTGTCTCTATTTCAATAATTTCAATGTTTCAGGTTACTAACATTTCGGGTTGCGAACCGAGTTCTGGAACGAATTAAGTTCGTAACCCCAGGTACCACTGTTTAACTCTTTGTAGCAGTCAAGTGGTCAGTGTAGCATATTCATTTGTGCTCCATGAAACCATTTCATTAGCGCACATTGCCACTTTTATTCCATATGGTAGTTCCGCAACTAGGTCGTGATAAAGATTAGGACAAATGTGGAGGACAGAACGTCACCTTGCGGACACCATGAAGTAGTATATCTTCCTTTCTCTTGAGCCAGTCTATATGTGCTTGTGTCTTCTGTTGAGCAAGTATGCTTTCAACCATTTGTATATTCTTTCATTTACTTTTATTTTCTCAATTTCTTCATTAGTCTTTCTGTCCAGAATGTGTCGAAAGCTTTCTTTTAGATCTATCCACCCCGCAAGGAAAAGTTTTTTATCTTGGGATGCATCCTCAAAATATTAAGACGGTTGTCTGATCTTCAGCTCAATAACACTGCCCTGCCTGCTGTGACATAAGAGTGTTATAAGTTAGTTAGTCAACAGATCATCATTATTGCACAGCGAACCATTCAGTCCATAAGTGCTCGGATCCTCTTTCAGTAAATCCCGCAGCGTGTAGCGGCTAACGACGCCAGTTCTGTGTTGGTTTATTAATCTTCTTTGGCTTCTTGCGTAGTGTTCTTGTTTGGCAACACCTCTTTTAATTTGCTGTTCTGGCATCCTGACCATGGTTGTAGATTCGCAGTCATCATTTGGTTCTCGTGAGCAACTTAATTCTCGTAGAGCATTCAGAATATCAGCCTGGTCCATGGTTAGTCCGCCTTCCACAGTAGCCTTACCTGCAAGCCTTCTCATACACCCGCATGCCCTGGCACGAAAATGAAAGTAATCTTTGCCAGCCGAGACCGCCCCAGAGACAAAAAAACCACTCTCTTCTGATCCACTCCATCTCTATCTTCTTGAGCATACTCATCGAGTCACTGAGGAAACATGCCCGAGTGAATGTCTGTGTCTCGAGCCATGTTATTGCTTTACTTACTGCCATGACGAATGACCGACCCATCTGTGTAAATGACAGCATCACCCTCTAAAGAATTCTCGAAGATCAAAGCCTGTACTTCCGCCTCCACAGCAGCAGGATTTTCTTGTCTGCATTTTCTGTCTAGTTGGATGCAAACTGAAAAGGACATACAGAACTCTGTTGGCACTTGTATCCATTCCTCGCTAGGTTCAAAGTCCTCAAGTGAGCACACCTGTTGAAGAATGTCTTCGGCTTGACCCATCCACGACTTTCATCTTTTCAACCAGCTGTCTTTCAGCTTCTTAATTTCACTATGCAGTGGATATTGTGTGTTTGCGTTGACTCTGAGGTAGGCACGTGCTCTGCAAATTTGCATTCTGTCCCTCATGGTTAGAAAATCAAGAAGGTGGCGCATTGCCCTGCATGCTGTATCTCTTGTACATCCAAAAATAATACGCATAGCTTCGTTCTGTATCCTTTCCATCTGATTACGGCTGAGCCAGGATCACCATCGCATACTCAAAAACAGAAAGAACCAGACCCTCGTATTGAAGACAGATGGCGCTGCTAACAGTTTGCCGCCGCCGCTATAATTGCCAATTTACCACTGCAGTCTGAAAAACAACATCAAGAAAGTAATGAACGCAATCAACCCATCAGAAACCGGGAAGCTGACATCAAGCAGCCCAATGTACGAAAGGCAAACTACAAGCTACATCACAAACACCCCAATTATAGCCATGTCGAAGGCTGAAAGTGGGTTTTCGTACCAAAAATGGGATTGGATTGATTGTCTGAGATTGATGATGCAATTGGATTGGATTGATTGTCTGAGATTGATGATGCACTCGCTTCACTGTTTTGCAGAAACTGATGGTAAGGCTAATGGCCTGTAATTTGGGGCAATGGAACTGTCTTTCCTCAGTTTTAGGAGAGGTATCACGAGTGCTATTCTCCAGGTTTATGGAACTCTGCCAAGCAATTATTTAAGATCTGTATCAGAATGCTTTAACTATCATTCATAAGTACTTGTTAATTTCATTATATATACTGTCGACTCCTGGTGACTTTCTTATTTTTAGTTTTGGTATTGCTATCTTCATTTTACTGAGTGTGATAGATGTCTCCAGTGTCTCGTGCGATATTTCTTTATGCCCTGCATGTTGTCGTTTCTCATTAATCTGCTGCGGTGTCTCTCCATCCATCCATCATGTACCATGCCGGTAAGCGTGGGCGGTCATGTTTTGCCATCTCACTCGATCACCAGAGTCGTGTATCAGCTCCGTGTTCCTGTCTCGACCATGCCATGTGGCCAAGCTATCCAGGTATTACTTCTCGATCTTCCCCTTGGTCTCTTCCCTTCGATCTTGCCAGTTGTCACCAAGTTCTCCAATTCATTTCTTCTCATAACATGCCCTCCCAAAAATGCTGTTTCACTAGGTTGTTATAAACAAATGAGTGTTCTAAGTGGCCAGCTGCTCGTTTTCCTTGCTTCCGTCTTCATGTAGTGTAATCTTTGAGTTTCTCTCCATGCTCTCATTATTTTACTAGCTTTCACAACATCCATGTGTCTGTTTCAAAGTGCACATACTTTTTTTTCTCTGCCAACTTTTCCGCCTAGCCTGCATCTTGGTGCAATGTTCGTTTTAAATTGTAGTGGAGAAACACGCCACAAACTGACTAGCCTGTATTGCAGTTTCAGTTACATTTTGTACTGCTAACTGTTTTTGTTTTCCGGTCGGACATTGGAACATCATGGCGTCAATAGGCACGCTGAAGGTGAGGGATCTCGTGTCATTTCATTGCGTGTTGAGTTATTGTTGGGTCAGACAAGCTGCTATGTATCATCAGTTGTAAACGTTTAAATCAGATTCCCTTTTTTATTTTATATTTTTCTAGCAATAACACCACGCCATTCGATTTTGGGTCGCAGTAAATTGTATGAAATGAAGATCACTCAGTCAGTCACAGTGGAGCTGTTTTTTTTTTTTTTTAATGGCTATATCATATATGCCGCTATGGGGAGTAAACTAGACATGTTTCAGTGAATCATGTGGTGAGGATAAGCTGCTGGATATGGGGAAACTGGGAGAAAATATTGATAGTGATACTTTATTACTAGAAAGTCCTTTTTCAAGTTTTTCTGGAACTACATTGGTGTGACATTGCCAATCATCAATGTGATGTCACATTGGGCACAAAAGAAAAGGGAGACCTAAAAACACAAGAGAATTAGAGACAGCCGAATAATTAGGAGGTTCCATCGTGAGCGGTCATGTTTCGCCATGTCACTCGATCACCAGAGTTGTGGATCAGCTCTCTCGACCATGCCACATAGCCAAGGCCCAAGCCATCCAGGTGTTTATTAATTACTTCTCAGTGTTCCCCTTGGTCTCTTCCCTTCGATCTTGCCAGTTGTCACCAAGTTCTCCAGTTCATTTCTTCTCATAACATGCCATTAAAAATTTGGACTGTCTACGTCTGTCTCTAATCAGTTTACGATCTTCATTTGTTTCCTGAAATACTTGTTCATTGGTTTTTCTGTCTGACAATGTATTCTTTACATTTTGTCCAGAAACTACATCTACATGGCCATCAGATGCTTTTCAGCTTGTCTGCTCATTGTTCACGCTTCATATCCATACCTAAATCCAGGTTCTATGCAGCACTTCAACACTCTTTCTTGTTTTATTATCTCTTTACGGAGTGATTATAAGCAAACATTTGCTAATAATGTGTTGACATATTTGCAAACGGCTGGTCACGTGACCTATTCGCAAATGGCTGGTCATGTATCTACTTTTGACTACATTTTGTGGACAAATATTGTGTCCTCGGTAGTGTAGTGGTTAGTATTTCCACCTGTCATGCGGAAGACTGGGGTTCGACTCCCCGATGATAATTTAAAAAAAAAATATTTACCCTTTTCGATGGACACCCAAAAAATTGCAAAAGCAAAGTATACTACTGAAAAGAAGGCGAACAAGAAATAGATGACAGGTGTAATCTTAGAGCGTTGATGGACAAAGTAAAAACGACAAATAATATTCTTCCCCTTCTTGTCATCTTCCAATGCAGCCTAGATTCTCAACTAAATCATGTCATCCTCTTTGCAGGTAGAGTTTTCAGTTTTACACTGGGTGAGGCAGTCAGTCTTACGGCACCCTACCTTAGACGTCAAGCATGGTAGATTACAATGTAACTATTTATAGGTGCCTATAACACACAGCCGCTCTCCCTGGCAAAGGGGTTAAGGACGTTGACCGTAGTCCCGTATACTCACGTGCGAAACACAAGCTGAGGGAGATTCGGTAGCGGAGCGCGTCCCGCTGGTTACTGGTATGTGAGCCGGTCGTTCAGAAAGCAATGGCAAACTACTGAACGTAAAACTTGTCCTGTAAAGGATATGCGAAAAAAGTAACACAGACGAGCCAAACAGTCAAGAGTAATCAACAAACAATTAAGATTAACTATGGTCACGTGATATGTAAATTTAATTTAATCCTGTGTGAACTTTATCACCTTTGAACCCTCGCTTCGGAGTTCATAAAAACAAATGTTGACTAGAACTTCAGTTGCAAAGTGGAGGTCTGTCGACTTGGTTCACTTGAGATAGGGCGACTAGTGTCATCTAGTCTACAGGCTTACTTTCATCTCTTGCGTACGCAAATTCACTGTTAAGAAGTAAGTACCGTATCTGGGTATTCATTAAGATATGATCATTAAAGTTTTATGGAATAAACTAGTATGTATGTAGTTAAAGTTCAAAAAGAAAGTGGGGGTTGAATGAAAAGAACTTGCAAACAAAAGACACACAAGAAGGGAGAATAATTATTAATAGTCTTCTTAAGCCAATCGACGACGGTAGCAAACGTCACGTGACCAGCCATATGCGAATAATGTCCGTACATTAATAACAAATGTTTGCTTATAAAGTCTCCCATCTCTTTATTGGTCAGTATGTTTTTCATCTTGCAAAAGGCTACTTTGGCAATGGCAATTCTTGTTCTAATCTCTTCAAGGCATCTGCCATCTGATGTTATAACTGTTTTGAGATAACTGTACCGATTCACTTGTTTAAGAATAGGCCCATTTACTTGTATATTATATTGTGGTATTTCCTTCTTCCCAGTGACGACCATAATCTGTCTTCTTACAATTCAATTCTAACCCTATTTGTTCACTGTGTGCAACAACCGCATCTACAAAATGTTGCAGGTCCTGTTCCTTGTCTGCAATCAAGACCGTATCATCTGCCTATCTAACGTTATTGATGTATCGTTCCCCAGTGATGATTCTTTCCATATCTTCTATATTTCTGAAAATATTTTCACTGTATATGGAAAAAAGATCTGGAGACATTTACCATTACACATCCCTGTCTCACACCTCTTAATAGGCTGATATTGACCTACTTCATTATCAATTCGAATGGCAGCTTGTTGTTTCCAGTATACGTTTGTTTTTTATAAGTCTAAGGTCTTTTCCATCAATTTGTAGATCTTCAAGCATCCTTATGTCGACATGTCTCACTTTATCGAAAGCCTTTGTGTAATCAATAAAGCAAAGGTGTAGATCTTTGTTTACTTCTATAGAACATTCAGTTACTGTTCTCAGTATATACACAGCATTTACTGTACCCTTGCATTCTACAAACCCGCATTGTTCTTCTCCCATTTAAGGTTGTATTTTCTTCCTAACTCTTTGCGTGATAATTCTTTGTAAAATATTTGTGATGTGACTTATTATACTAATTGGTTGATGTTGATCACATTCCAAGGCTCCTGATTTCTTTTGGATTGCAATAAATACATAATTACATAATTCATGAGGTATATCTCCAGTATCGTACATTGTATTCAGCAGTCTGGTAACTTTATCTATTCCATATTCTTCTAAAGCATTAATAATTTTGTATTGTGATGCTGTCTGAACTGGGGTCTTGCCAGTTTTAATATGGTTAAGAGCATTCTGAACCTCCATCTTCAAAATTGATGGTCCTTCATTATTACTTTGAATATAATTCTGTTCTTCTCTGTTATCATCATCATTAAGGTTTTTCAGATAATTTAACCATACATGTAAAATCTGATCTTTTTCTGTTATGATTGTTCCATCTTTCGTCTTTAGGCAGCCTGCTGATGTACGTGTTCTTTGATTAGTAAGCCCCTGAATTCTTTTGTTTGTTATTTTTACTGTGTTGTTTCTCAATTTCTATGCAGTTTTTCTCGAGCCATGCTTCTTTTGCCTCCTTACATAATGTTCTGACTTTTCCATGAATTTCTTCACATTTGGCAGGATTATTTTTGTTCTGTCTTCTTGTTTCCATTAGTTGTAAAATTTCTTCAGTCACCATGTCTTATGACCCACTTTCTTTTATTTTGGAATAGTTATTTCTGCAGCCAAACTGAGTGAATTTTCAGCATTTCCCATTGATCATCCATATCTTGAAATAGGATCTATAGATCAGACAATATATCAAATTTGTGCTTTACATCTGTGTTAAAATTATCTTGTATTTCTTTGTCATTTTTCATCATCATCATCATCTTCCACTTCTGCCGTCAAGCGTCATTTTTCAATTTGCACAAATCATATTTAGTGTTTCCTGTTGTATACTTGACTTTCTTTAACTTTAACCTCAATGTGCCTGTAATTAATCTGTAATAACTGTAGCAATCTGCATTGGGAACCGTTTTTATGACTGTTAACACATTTCAAAACCTGCTAATCAAGATGTAATCTATCTGGTGTTTAATCCCGCTGTCTGGCTTCCTACAACCATTTCTTGTTCTTTTGCCCATTCTACAAGTCTGTATCCTCTTTTTTTTCGCTGTCCCAAACCATGGTTGCCTACACTACACCCATCGCCTTGATTTCCTACTTCTGCGTTAAAATCACCCATTATATTTATTTCTGATTATTTTTTTACAGTTCTTTATAGCAGACACCATGTCATTATAAAATTCCTCTATACTTTCTTCACTGCATTCACTTTTTGGAACATATATTTGAATGACATTTATTTTAAAAGGTCTTCCGTTTACACAGCCCAATATCCTTTAACAGAATTTGATGTTTGCCGATCCAGTATAATGGCTACACCTCTTTGCCTCCCCCCGAGAATAAATAATCTTCCAATCCTCTCCTGTCTTGATCCCTGCCCCTTTCCATCTTGTTTCGCACATTCCTAATATATTAATCTTCTCTCTTTCCATTTCTTGTTTGATGTTTTCTAATTCTTCATCTGCACTCATTATTCTAACATTCCAAGTTCCTACTTTCAATTATAGTAATCTTTTGCACTCAGTAGCCTGCTGACAGTCTGGATTCACCTGGTGCACATGGCTATCCCTACTGGGCGAGGCTGCTTCTGTGGAGCACTCATTTATGCCGTTACTCTGATTTTCAATGAGACCGTAAAACATAATTTTCTTGGCTTTTGTAAAGAAGGTAGTTTGCCATTGCTTTCCTCCTTAGCAGTGACCATACTGTTCATTGACTGTAGCCATTCTTCCCCCCAAAAGAGATCCTCTGCCTACCATCAGGAAGCTGGAGACCATAACCTACAACTGCTTGTTGGCTGCTCTTCAACATCATCATGCACCAATGGCTTCACGTAACCCTGATCGGGAGGCTAAACGGGTACTCCACCTTGCCCAAGGGTGTCCCGTAGGCTAGCGGAGGGAAAGAGGCACCTTACTTCTCCTTCGATAGAGTATACCCCTACCCCGCCACCCTGAGACATTAGCATGCAATACGGCAATCCTGTATTGTCCTCTTTTTGTCATTTGTACAGATGGGTTTCATTTCAACAAAAATACAATATGGTGGCTCCTAAATTATGTTAAGTGTTTTCTACCTCAGGTGTTTGTTTCCAGCTAAGTATCAATCATTACTCTGGATGGTCTTTCTCTGATTCTCCACAAATAGGTCAGAATCCCCGGTTCTATGCATGGTCCAGAGTGTTGAGGTCATCTTGTTTTGTTACTTTTGGCCACTCCCTTCTGGCAACACTCTTCATGTCATGTCCATATAATAGTTTATTTCTAATTTCTTCTTTCGATTGACATTTCACATATTTAGTTCTACCTTTCCCGATTTCACAATAAAACTATCACATTGTTGCTATACATGGAAGTCACTATTTTATTGTCCTACACCTTTCCTTTTTGTAAACATTCCAGTTATGATTTAATCTTAATTTATTGTGTGCTTTAATTTAATGTTAATTTTATTATTATTCATGTTTGTATTCTTGAGAAAGGTTTAAATTACCAAAACATCAGACAGGTGTTGTGTTTTAATCCAGCTTAATTATACTTCTCTCAGTAATTATATTATTACATCATTTTCATCCATTTTCCGCACATTGATTTCTATTCTGTTTACCTGCTTGTGGTCCTATTCACGGATGTATATTTGATTGTAGTTATTGCCTCTCCTATTTGCAGTTTCTAAACATACCTTTTTTCATTATATAGTTGGTGGATAGCTTGAAATAGTGGCATGGGGAACATGTCTCATCTCATCTCATCATGTTCCTCTTGTACCTTGCGGTGTCGAGGTGAAGTATAAACTTCGTGAGAGTGCCCGATTATGGGCTTCATATATCGATATTCCCATGGACTCTGCTCTTCCCTCCGTCCAACGTTTACGTGGTCGGCCTCTTCCTCTGATTCCATCTGGTCTGTACATCATTGCTTGTTGTGGTATGCTGTTGACTGGTAACCTACTTGCATGGCCAAACCATTTGACTTGCTGCTTTCTGATAAAATCTAGTGCTGCTTTAACCCCCACTTTAGTCCTGATTTCTTCATTTCTGATCTTATCTCTTCTTGATACGTTGAGTATTCTTCTCAGGAACCTCATTTCTGTTGTTGTGATTTTTCTTTTCTCTTTTTCTGTCATTGTCCAGGTTTGGCATTGGTAGCATAGAGTTGGCAGGAAGATTGTGTTGTAAAGTGCTTTCTTAGTAGTTATTGATACATGTTTGTTCTTTAGTATTGGGTGCCATTTGTCCAATGAGTTGGTTTGCCTTATTGCACCTATTTTCGATCTCATCTTCTGATCTGCCATTTGATGATATTATACTTCCTAGGTACTTGAAACTCTTTACTTGTTTCAAGGGATGTTTGTTTAGGTGAATTGTTGTTGTTTTTTCTTCTTTAGTTATAGTCATTACCTCTGTTTTTCTTGTGCTAATTTTCATGTTATGTTCCCTACACATTTCGTTTAGACTTATTCATGTGGTCTTGTAATTCAGCTTCTGATTTTGCTATTAATGCTTGGTCATCCACAAACAGGAGTTCTCTAATGGTTAGATTTGCAGGTGGTTCTTCTTCTGTGTTCTCGTCATGCGGTATTCTTGCTGTCTCTGCTTGGCTGGTTTCTTTACATATGTTGTCTATATATGTTATGAACAAGAGAGGGGACAGGACACAACCTTGTCGTACTCCAGATCTTATGGTGAAGGGTTCTGAGTGTCCTCCAGTTGCTCTCACTATGCATTCACTGTTGTTGTATAAGCTTGTACATAGGTTTGTTAGATGTGTTCTCACTCCATATTGTTTAAGGATTTCCCACAGCTTGTTTCTATCTACTCTATCGAATGCCTTTTCTTGGTCTACAAAGGCTAAGTAGAGTGTTTCATTGAATTCAATTGATTTTTCTATAAGTTGTCTAAGAGCAAAAATGGCATTTGTGTATCCTTTGTTTTTCCTAAATCCAAGCTGTTTTTCGCTTAGCTGGGGTTCTTCTTCTGCGTTCATCTGGAGTTTTTTTTTCCAGACATGATTGCGTTGTGCCTGTTTACAGCAGAGCTGCGTTCTTGCACCGTTAGGCAGACACATCCGACTTCTGCGGGCATTTGTTGACCGGGTTAACCTTCCCGGGGGTTTCTTAGGACTTTTGACTCACTGTTGTGGTGTTATCCCCCATCCCAGCTGGTCCATATAGAACAGCCAAAGGCATCCTGGTCAGCCCTCAAGAGAAGGCAGGGGCAGACCATGAGCATTCCCCGTCATCCAAGGAGGCTTCCATAATTGCAGAGCCAACACACAGCGCTGTGGTACTGGGCTCACCCAAGGAATCGTCACGTCCTGCACATGTAGCTGAGATTCTAAAGTAGTTCGTAATCTTTTTTCTAGAATTTTGCAAAATATTTTCCCAGTATGACTCAACAGTGAAATGCCTCTGTATTGTGTGCAGTCTCTTTTGCTGCCTTTGCTTTTCCAAATTGGGATAATTATGGCGTTTCCCCAGTCTCGTGGTGTCTGTTGTTCTACCCAAACATGGTTGAATAGTCTATGTTGCCAAGCTGTTCCTACTTCTCTTGCTGCTTTAATTAGTTCATTTGGTATTTTATCCTGTCCCGGTGATTTGTTCAATGGGGCTAATCTGATGGCTTCTATAATTTCTTCTTTTAGTATGTCTGGTTCTAGTTCTTCGGTGACATCTGTATAGGTCTCTTGAATTCCTGTGACATCTGATGGGATGTTGAGAAGTTGTTCGAAATACTGCTTCCATCTTATTAGGATTTGTTTTTGTTCACTTATTGGTTCTCCATTTTCGCGGGGAACATGTAAAAGAAATAATTAGCAGTATTTAACCCTTTTAGGACGGAACAACATTGGGCCAAATTTAGCTTTCCCTCTGAAGAAGACGGAGTCATTTTTTTGGAGTACAGAAATGACTGAAGTGACAATTTTGAAAATTCAAAAAAAAAATAGAACCCTATATAGGTATATAAAAGTATATATATTCTTAAAGAGGATATAGTAAAGTTTATTTCTGTGTTTGATTGATTTTGTTTTGTTCATGTTTATGCAAATTTGGTGACCTTATTTGCATTTTATGAAAAATAAAATATTTCATACCACTATGTATGAATTGGTACTAAATATTTTTTTTAAATGGTACTCACCTAAGATTTCCTCATTGAATACCTACACCACTTTAGAATAATTTTAAACACATATAGTAAAAAAAAAACAACAACAACCATGAAGTCCCTTTTGACATTTGTATCCATAAATGCCCCTCTGCCGTGCGTCCACCTTGACGAGGTAGAGGGGCTTGAGCGTTCCAATGACCCCAAGAGCTATGCCGACGGTAGCACAGCTACTGGTAGGGTCACCCATGTCGGACAGGTCAAGGGAGAGGGACCAGACGAAGTGACGCACAAACCTGCTGCCTTGTAGGTAGACTGGGGACAGTCAAAGGCTAGGGAAAGCATCCCGAACAAATGCTTGTCGAAATCGGATGTACTGAGCCACAGGCTTGACAAAGAAGTGCAACGTAACTTTATCATTTCATGATGCCACAGATGAAAGTTAATCGATATGGTGCTAATCCCGTGAAGTCCCATCAGGCGGTGATAGTGCCGGGCCCCCTGCCTCGAGGGGGTCCACCCATGACTACTGGTGGTCACCTTCCCCTGTGCTGTGGAGTCAAGGCACAGAGGAGTAGGTTAAGAGCTATTGACCAAACACCCCGGACACTCAACATACTACAATGGAATGCAGAAGGAGTTTATAACAAGAAAGCCTCCCTAACACAGCGTCTTCATAAAGATAGAATAGATGTGGCATGCATTCAAGAGACACACCTCAACGCCAATCGCACATTTTCAGTCGAGGGATATCAGGCCACACGTTTCGACCGCGAAGGACATAAAGGAAGAGTTGTAATACTTACACGAAATACAATACCTTGCAGCGAAGTATCTGTGA
Organism: Cepaea hortensis; assembly: GCA_963921405.1. NCBI lineage: Eukaryota > Metazoa > Mollusca > Gastropoda > Stylommatophora > Helicidae > Cepaea > Cepaea hortensis. The sequence continues at coordinate 65,442,497 of OY992882.1, forward strand.
TCTCTGACAACCAAACGGAAATTATAGGTGTTGATATAATGATAAAGGACGTGAAAATAAGAATTTACAATCTATATAGCCCGGCAGATAAGGATCTTACACTCTCAAACATGGAAATAACTGACACAAATTGCATTGTTGTCGGAGACTTTAATAGCCGTTCAGAAAGATGGGGATACCCAGATACTGACAAAAGAGGAGATGAAGTGGAGGACTGGGAAATAGACTCAAATCTCCATCTACTTAACCAAGCGGATGACACACCGAGCTTCTACTCCAGAAGATGGATTACCACTTCTACTCCAGACTTAGCTTTCTGCACAGGAGACATCCTCCACAAAATCGATCGCCATGTGCTGGACCAATTAGCAGGTAGTGACCACAGACCAATCAAGCTTGTAATAAATATGGAGTATGTTCCACAGGAGCAAAAGCCTTTGCCCCGTTGGAATTACAAACGAGCAGATTGGGACAGATTTGCCATACTAACAGACAAATATTGTGAAAACGTAAATACACGATATGGCAACATGAAGCAAATGGTGGAAAGTCTAAACAGAGCAATAATACAGGCAGCCACTGAGTCTATTCCAAGAGGAGCAAGGAAAAATTACAAACCATACTGGACTGAAGAACTACAATTTTTGGAGGACAAAGTTGAAGATGCTAGGAAGACCGCAGAGAGAGAACAAACAACTGAAGCGAACATCTCTCTCAAAGCCATCTCAGCAAAATATAAAAGAACAGTAAATCAAACAACAAGAGATTGTTGGAGGAAAACAACAGAAAACCTGAATTTTGACAGGGATGGAAACAAACTATGGAAACTAGTGAAAGCCATGAACAATGAAGGACCTAGAAACAAACAAATAACAATTAAACAAGGAAATTCCTTGCTTACAGGAAAAAAGGCTGCAAATGCACTAATGGAACACTATGCCAGTGCAAACCACATTGATATTACAGCCGAACAGAAGAAAGCAATCAAAGATAAACAGATGCATCATACATATACAGAGACAGCAGCAGAATATATGATGGCAAATCTAACAATGGAAGAAATGGAACAGGCAATGAATACCCTAAAAAAGAAGACATCACCAGGAAAGGATGGAATCACAAATGAAATGCTAATAGGACTAGGCACTAAGGCAAAAAAGAAACTACTAGCAGTCCTAAATTACAGCTGGAAGAGGGGAATAGTCCCACAGGCATGGAAGGAAGCTATACTAATACCAGTCCCAAAGAAAGGAAAAGACCTGGAAGAACCAAATGGCTATCGACCTATCAGTCTTCTTAGCTGTGTAGGAAAATTAATGGAACGCATTATCAATGGCAGGCTAACATGGCATCTGGAAGAAAACCAACTCTTAACACCTCACCAAGCAGGATTCAGAAAGTACAGATCTACTGAAGATCAAATAACCTATATAGCTCAGGAAATAGAGGATGCCTTCCAAGAGAAAAAGCACACACTAGCAGTCTGGATAGATTTAGAAAAAGCATTTGATAAAGTATGGAAGGAAGGACTGAAAGTAAAACTGCAAAAAATGCATGTTTGTGGGAAAATGTACAAATGGATCAGCCACTACCTTGAGAACAGAACTGCCAGGACAAAAGTACAAGGACAAACCAGCAAAATGATGCTGTTGGAGCAAGGTGTCCCCCAAGGAGGAGTTCTTTCACCAACATTATTCCTAGCATATATAAACGACATCACGGAAAATTTTCCAGCCAGAGTACACACATCATCCTTTGCAGATGACCTAGCCATATGGACATCTGAAGAATATATTAGTACAGCTAACAGCAGAATACAGCAAGCCCTATTAGCGCTAGAGGACTGGTCAAAATCATGGCTAGTGAAGATAAGTGAGGAGAAAACAACATGCACAGTGTTCTCCCTCTCAACTAAAACTCAGCAACCTAAGCTGGTATTGAATGGAAAAATATTGCGCCATGAAGAAAATCCAAACTATCTAGGAGTCACCTTTGATCGTCGCCTGACATGGAAGACACAGGTTGAGAAAAATCGAACAAGAGCAAGGCAAAGAATGGCAATCATGAAAAAGCTTGCTGGTACAACATGGGGAGCAGATGAGAAAGTTCTCAAGAAGTTATATACTGGGCGGGTGAGGCCAGTACTGGAATATGGCATTGCAGCTTGGGCAACAGCAGCTAAGTCAAACTTTAACAAAATAAGTAGAGTCCAAAATCAAGGAATGCGAATCATAACTGGAAGCCTGAAGACAACGCCTATTAATGAATTAGAAAAGATCACTTGTTTACAACCAATGCAGGATAGAAGAGATAGCAGAGCCCAGCAACAAGCAGAAAAATTTAGAAGATTGACAGACCACCCTATGTACAACAGATTTAATGGTTTTAGAAAGGGAAGACTGAAGCGTAGCAACTTTGTAGAAACTGCAAAATGAAGGATTAGGTCAGATCCTATTCTTAACATATCAACAGTCAAGCCCATACACAATGCACACAAGTTCCCAGCTTGGAGACAGCAGCAACTGCCTGAGATGATAGAAAACATTCCTGGTATTGAGAAAAAGAACACTCAGCATGAAACCGAAAGAAGAGAAATAACCCTAAACTACATAAAAGAACATTACCCAAGCAGGAATTGGACCCATGCATATACAGATGGATCAGCCAAAAATTCAATAGAGAATGGAGGAGGAGGAATTCTCCTAAATTTAAAAAATGGAGCGAAAAAAACACATTCACTGGCAACTGGAAAATTTTCAAGTAACTTCAAAGCGGAGGTAGAGGCTCTGAAAACTGCAGCAGAAATGCTCCTGATGGAGGAAAATAAAGAGAAGTAAATAGCTATCTTCACAGATGCAAAGTCAGCTGTCTCAATACTGAAGAGCAATAACAGCACAGAACTAACTGACCTAAGAGCAGCACTCCATGGTCTATGCCAGAAATCCAAAAAAGTTGTAATACAGTGGATCCCATCACATTGCAGTATACCTGGAAACGAAGAGGCTGACAGACTGGCAAAATAGGGCGGACGACTACCACAGCCTGACATAGACATAACCTATAATGAGGCAAAGAGGTTGATAAAAAGCACTTATAGAACCAAATGGGAATCAGAGCATCCAGGCCATCAGAAGGATGATGCATATTACAAACTCGACAGAAGAGAACAAGTAGCAATCTTCAGACTCCGCACAGGACACAACAGGCTGAAATACCACTTGTTCAATAAACTAAAGATAGGAGATACCGATGAATGTAATTGTAGAACTGGAAAAATGACAGCAAAACATTTGCTGCAGGATTGCCCAACGTATGCAGAACAGAGAAAGATATTTTGGCCCACACCTGCTTCATTTGAGGACAAGCTCTATGGAGATATCAACAAGCTAAAGTTGACCGCAGATTACTTTAACTATATACAGGTTGACATTTAAAGGTGCATGAAGACCCAGAGGCATGAAATAGAATATTGCTTGGATAGCAAATCCATTACGTGGAAAGTCCAAATCAAAAGCCCATTGTGTGGGCTTCATAAAAGGTGGAAAAGTGTCCTAGTAGCACGAAATGGAATATTGCTTGGATAGCAAATCCATTACGTGGAAAGTCCGAATCAAAAGCCCACTGTGTGGGCTTCATAAAAGGTGGAAAAGTGTCCTAGTGGCACGAAATGGAATATTGCTTGGCTAGCAAATCCATTACATGGAAAGTCCGAATCGAAAGCTCACTGTGTGGGCTTCATAAAAGGTGGAAAAGTGTCCTAGTGGCACGAAATGGAATATTGCTTGGCTAGCAAATCCATTACATGGAAAGTCCGAATCGAAAGCTCACTGTGTGGATGTCATCTGCAGACTGCATACTTCTGGTTTCCGGAAGAACAGCCTATGGTGAACGGAAGGCCCAATATACGGAAGTGAGGCTAAGCAGCCATGTGCAGGACGTGACGATTCCTTGGGTGAGCCCAGTACCAGAGCGCTATGTATCGGCTCTGCAAGTATGGAAGCCTCCTTGGATGGCGGGGAATGCCCATGGTCTGCCCCTGCCTTCCCTTGAGGGCTGACCAGGATCTTTGGCTGTTCTATATGGACCAGCTGGGATGGGGGATAACACCACAACAGTGAGAGTCAAATGTCCTAAGAAACCCCCGGGAAGGTTAACCCGGTCAACAAATGCCCGCAGAAGTCGGATGTGTCGGCCTAACGGCGCAAGAACGCAGCTCTGCTGTAAACAGGCACAACGCAATCACATCCGAAAAAAAACTCCGGATGAACGAAGAAGAAGAAGAAGTATCCATAAATGGATATGGATCAACACGATCCTGTTCATTCCCAATACACTTAAACCACGAGGTCGAAATCTTCATGGGCATTTAATGTATCACTACAGTCCTGGTTCCAAATGTTGCAGTATGTAGCTGGGGCACAGTGTTGGGGTGAGCGCCCAACATTGCTTAAATACCCCAATGGCTCGTGAATACATAACCTCTGCAGCAAAAGTCCAACTCCTGGCCTTCACGTGACAAAACTGTTTAAACTAACAGGAGAAGGGGCGATGGCGAGTTTCTGGCACCGAAAAATAACCAATATGCTCTAGATGTGTATGCACGTACATGCATGCACAGACACGTGTGTGCGCGCGTACACATCTACACTCGAGTGAGACCACAGTCTGCTCTTGCAAAAAAAAGTGCTGAAGACGGGGGAAACCAGCCAGGAGGCACACCACAGAAATCAGGATGCCACGCAATCACACAAAATGGAATATGTCGACTACTGCTAAATGTTATGGTGCTCGCCCTGCTTTGGACCCCCAGGCAGGTGCAGTGCCGGGCCCTATGTCTCGAAAGGGTCCAACCATAACTACTGGAGGTCCTACTCAGATGTCCTGTGGAGCCAGGGGACATGAGAATAGGACGGCTGGCAATACTAAACAAAGACTTAAAATAATGCACTGGAATGCGGAGGGAGTCAGCAACAAAAAAATAGAAAACATCTTGGACCAAGAAAAAGTAAGCATATGTTGCTTGCAAGAAACTAACCTCAACGAAAATATAGCCTTCAAAATCAGAGGCTACCAGTGTTACCGATCTGACCGAAAGGACGGGCAAAAAGGTGGGATACTGACCCTTGTAAAAAATAACATCATGGCTTCCCAAATCGAAGTCTACATGGAAGGGGCTGAGTAACAGACACTTAAACTTAAGACAGGTAATGCAGATCTACATCTGATCAATTACTACTGTCCAAGTGACCGCCCACAGGCACTGGACACACTACCATTAAAAGAAAAAATGATTGTGTTTGGCGATTTCAACAGCCACTCACAGAGCTGGGGCTATGATCACATGGACCAGAGAGGAGAGAGACTGGAAGACTGGCAGGATGAGAATAGATTCATCTTGATTAACAAGCCGTTCGACCCACATACTTTCTACTCGAGATCATGGCACACTACAACTACACCTGACCTGGCTTTTCATTCACCAGACCTGGAGTGGAACATTATACGAATTGTTGGGAAACAACTTGGTGGCAGTGACCATCGGCCAGTCTTTCTAATCGTAGAAAATGAGCTTGTAAGTGAAAGCAGCACCCTCTCGAGGTGGAACTACAAGAAAGCAGACTGGGCAATGTACAAGCATCGCACCAGCATACTGGTTAGAAACCTGAACACTGAGAAAGACATAAATAAAGTAGTTGAAGAGTTTGGGAAATGCATACTACAGGCAGCGCGAGAAACAGTACCAAGAGGAACCCGTAAACAATATAAACCCTACTGGAGTAGTGAACTGGAACAGTTGCATAATGATGTGGAAGTGTGTAGAAAGCAAGCAGAGGCCACACCCAGCCAAGAGCACCACAATAAATTCCAGCACACAAAAGCGAAATTTCAAAGGGCCCGGCTGCAGGCTAGACGGAAAAGAGCAGACTGTGATCTCACTCGAGTGTAGATGTGTACGCGCGCACACACGTGTCTGTGCATGCATTTACGTGCATACACATCTGGAGCATACTGGTTATTTTTCGGCGCTAGAAACTCACCATCACCCCTTCTCCTGTTAGTTAAAACAGTTCCACCACGTGAAGGCCAAGAGTTGAACTTTTGCTGCAGAGGTTATGTATTCACAAGCCATTGGGGTATTTAAGCAATGTTGGGCACTCACCCCAACACTGCACCCTGGCTACATACAGCAACATTTGGAACCATATCTTGTCTTTTCTTGTTTATCCATTGGCTGAAGGCAGCTGCTTATATTATTTACTGGTCTTTACCTGCCATTAAACATTGTGGTGAGGTTTGCCTCTATGTCAAGTATGCCACTCAGACTGTTGCTAGCCCTTGCCATTGTAGCATATCTTTGATGTTATCAAACTGAGTCTGTCTTCCTGACACTTTCAAGCCAGCTATTTTGCTGCTATGGTGAATCTGAGATAGCTGGTCCGGCTACATTCACATAAGCTGACTGAACTACTCTACCTTCTTTCTCTCTGTATTCTAGACATGATTTTATTCCCGTGGCTCTTCTGCTCTCACTTGTTTTTATTCTGTCTCTTCTGGGGACACCAACAGTTTTGCTCAAACACCTAATTTCACATGCCATGATTTTCCTCTGATGTGAGTCAGAGGCCATGTTCAACACTGGTAACAGTCTTGCTGTTTGCCATTCATTTTCTGGCTTTCATATTGTTTTTGTGTGTGTGTGGCTTGATTAGTGGTAATAGCTAGTATATTACTACACTAGACTTCTGGCATTTTATTTCTCTATATATTTCTGCATCCGATGACAGAAAACTCTTCCTGAGCTTTTAAACGCTGGGGATGGTTTGATATTTATGCTTTGTTACTGCAGTCTTTGTTGGTTTTTATGAAATGGTATGGGTGCCGGTTGTTCAGAAAGCAACGGCAAACTACTGAACGTAAACTTGCCCAGGAATCACGAGCAGCCAAATAATGCTGAAGTTGACTGCTACATCCTTTACAGGAAATGCAACTAACTTTTAACTGCAGACTTAAATTTGCTTCACAGAGACAAAAAATGTACACACAAATTGATTTGCCAATCTTGAAATAAGCAACATTCATCCTATAATGAAAGAAAATATTTGTATTGAATTTGAATCTTGTCTTAAATGGAATATGTAATCTTGATAGTTTCTGTTTTGGATGTGCTGATCACACGTGACAGGCATAATTAATTTTTTCTTCCAATCAAGTAATGAGATTGTATTCTCATTTGTATTCTCATTAGCTTAGTATGTATTTGGCATTGCAAGATTATAATTAGAAACACATAGCAAAGATTTAAGTGCCAACTAATTAATTTCAATATACTTGGGAACAGAATATTGTGGGTTTGGTAACAGGTGGAGCTTCTGGCCTTGGACGTGCCACTGTGGAGAGATTTGTTCGAGAAGGAGCAAAAGTTATCCTTTGTGATTTGCAAACTTCAAATGGACAAGCAGTAGCCGCAGCACTTGGTGAAAACTGTCTATTTTCCCCAACAGATGTAAGTTCTGTTTTAATATATTTATGAGCCAATTTCTGTTTAATTTTAAATTATCTGAATAATGAAGACCCTAAACAATATATTGCACAATTTATTGTCTTGCACATTTATTTGTACCTCATCAGATATATACTAGAGAAAATGTTCTAAATATATTAAAGCAGCACAATGAATCCTTTTTCTGAAAAACATAACCACACACTGTCATATGTTTGACTGTTACCATGGTAGTTTTAAGAAGACTAATTTTGTATTTACATAATTGCAATTTACCCATGTGTACAGCTGATGTCTCTGCATATCTCATTAGCTTTTGGTTATTTTTAGTGAACAGCAGCGTTTTTGTCTGCCACTTGCCCAAATTCTAAGTGATATGTTTTGAAAGATGTAGATTCCTTCCTGTTGGTATGGTTAGTTAGAATGCTATAATTTTCCATTGATTGTTTACTTTTCCATTTAGGGATGTGTTCTGCTTTTCTATTTTCTAACTGCCATTATGTTCTGCCTATGTATACAGACTGGCATTTGCATAAAAATTGATATATGCTGTTAGATTCGGGGGACAGGGACAGTATTTTTTACTGATGGGTCAAAGTGTGGCCAAAATATTTGACTTGTTTATTTCTTTCATCAATTCTCTTGTCAGTATCAGCCCATCGAGAACCTCTGTACTTTTTTTTTTTTGGGCGCTCACTGGCTTTGAACTCAAGTGTAATCCATACACACTACTTCTAGTAGTGCTGGACTGAATTTTTGTGTGTGGATTAGCTTTCCCTATTAACAGTGCCCCTCGCCGCTAGGATAACCCACTCCGACTTCAGAGGTATTTGTAATTTACGTCCCAAAGTCAAGGACAAGAGGTCAACATTTTAGTCCAACTGTCCGGTGTAGGGGTCGAACCCCTTATCTCGGCATCAGCATACTGGATGTCTAAGAACATGCATTCTTATCTATTCGGCCATGCTGAACTCCAAGCCTCTGTATTGGATGGTTTTTCTTTCCATGAAATGTGACCTATTCTGCTGTATATCCACATCTCCAAGGCGTCAGTTCAACTTTCCAGTTACTTGTTCATTGTTTGATATGCCTCAAGGTGTGTAAAAAGTTTCCTTTATTTTTATTTTATTGTGCATATCTTTGTCTTAGTTGGGGTATACCTGATACATGTAAATACATACCGTTCCCTACATTCTGCATTTGCTGCAGTCTTTTATGCACTATTCTGAAAAGTATACAGAAACAAATAGTCAATAGTTAAATATGCTAAATAGTATAAATAAATAAAGTTTATGATTACATAACCAGCTGCTATCACTGTTAGTTGATTGTATTTTACATGTGACACTTTTCCAGTAATTGTGCAAATTCCAGCTAGTACTATACTTTTCAAGAGCCAGGGTAGCACAGTGGCTTTGCCGAGGGGTAGAAAAATCTAAACATATTCAGGCGCCAGCCCCTTTTTCTCTGGAGCTAGCATATGTTTTAAAAAAACACAGGCTAATAAAAAAATAAATCAAACTCAGATGAAACTACATATTTTAAATCAATCAATCATGTGCCATGCCGGAAAGCGTGGGCGGTCATGACTCGCCATTTCTCTCGATCACCAGTTTTAAAATGAGCCATTAAATGTATTTTGGATATTGGATTGTATTTGTATTTGTATATTGGAGGCCCAGTCAAAGATATCATTATCCCCGGGAAGGTTAACCCGGTCAACAAATGCCCACAGAAGTCGGATGTGTCAGCCTAACGGCGCAAGAACTCAGCTCTGCTGTAAACAGCCACAACACAATCACGTCCGGAAAAAAAACGCCGGATGAACACAGAAGAAGAAGAAGATATCATTATGAGAATACTTAAGTTACTCACACGTCTCTAGACCTTTCAAGTACCCATCACTTGTTGCATATTCCAATGGCACAATGGAAAGTAATATCTCCTTCACCTTCTTTCTCTGATAACATGAATATATAGAATAAGCACCTTATCATCATATCTGTCTGCATGTCCATCAAGTAAGATGCTGACATTGGGCTTTTCTTTATTTCACATATCAAATCTTCACGAGAGGCAGTGTATGAAATACATTCTTTACACTTTTTGTTTTCATTCACATACTTCTTCTTCTTCTTCTTCTTCTTCTTCTTCTTCTTCTTCTTCTTCTTCTTCTTCTTCTTCTTCTTCTTCTTCTTCTTTTTCTTTTTCTTTTTCTTCTTCTTCTTCTTCTTCTTCTTCTTCTTCTTCTTCTTCTTCTTCTTCTTCTTCTTCTTCTGCGTTCATCCGGAGAGTTTTTTCAGACGTGATTGCGTTGTGCCTGTTTACAGAAAAGCTGTGTTCTTATTTCGTTACCGACACATCCAACTTATGCGGGCATTTGTTGACCGGGTTAACCTTCCCAGAGATGTCAATTCAGAAGTTACATTCAGGGGCAACCTACAATATTTCTTTAGCTAATTTGCTAAAGTAGTTGCTATTCATGTGGCCAAGCTAAATTTGTGTAAACAAAAAGGCATGGTAGTCAGTTTAAAATTAACGTGGTAGACAATTTAAATTACTGTGGGAATATGCGTGTTGCATATCTCAGCTTGAAGGATTTATCTTTTAACTTTAGCTAATGTTGTGTGACTTCTGTAGTATACACCTGACAAGATGTAGTGAAATATGCCAAGTAATGAACTGTGCAACCTTTTGTTTGTGGCTTTATTATTCAAATTAACTACGGAATACATTCTTTTGATGAGGTTCACTATACATATTATTTAAATCTTAGTATAATATTTAATTTATATATTTCAGTACACATCACCGAATTGGGGTGCAGAGGTGTTTCCAAGGCACCAGAGCCAGGTTATATACTGGCCAAGACCTATTGACGCGTCCTCGTCGAGCGTCCTGGGCAACAGGTCCCTTCGGGGTCCTGGCTAAAGTCAGTAGGATCGCCGATTCCTCCGAAGTCGGAGAGTGTTTGCCTGTACGACGATGAACCACCAGTCTGCGCACCAATAAGCCAGACATGGGACAACGGATACTCACGCAAACCTCAGGTCCTGTATGACTTCACACTGATGTTGGACAACAGGATGCCTTCATCCGACATACAGGACTTCGCGTTGGAGCTCAAGCCAACGAACACAAGCAAGCAATCACCGAATCAAACATGCATTTGTGAAACCCATATTTAGAACTTACTCTTCTCTGAATCAATCACATTTAGCGTAGTTAACAATGCATTCAAGCCTTCAAAGTCAGTGTAGGGTCTATAATTGTTGGTAATACACTACAATGCCATGAAATGTACATTCATATGTTGCAGCATATTAGCATCCGTTTTCTATTTTTTCACACATTGCTAAAAGAGAGAATTCAGGATTGCACTTTTGTCTCCTGCGCTTGAAGAACAAACAGGATTTATCTTTTTTTTCCCCCCAAATTAAATGATCCAGAGCATCTAAACACAACTTGTGAATTTTGGTCTGCAGTGTTGGGAAACTGACTGCTAACTTCACAATTCCATCTTCAGTTTTACCATGGTAGTAGTTCCAGCCCTAATTGAGGAAATGTTTGTTTGTGCAACTGGGAATTTAGCAACACTTATCTTCAGTGCAACACCATCAGTTAGCAGCACTGACGCTACATCAAAGACAATCTTTTATAAGAGCAAGAGGACGCCCAAGAAGAAAATAGATTGATGACATAAAGACATCAAATCATACAGAATTACACTACAGGAAGGCCCCAGTTAACGTCGGGGTTACGTTTTTGGAAAACAACTTTATAAGTGAAACGACACACAGCGAAACACTATTTCCCATAGAATTAAATGAAATATAGTGTATTATGTAATGTTTATTTTGATGGTTGTTGATATTTATTGGTTAAATAGAGGTGGGTTGGAGGGCGAGTAGTAGAATTATTGGGACGTGGAGGCATTAAATCTACGACTCGCTCCAAAACTATCATCAGCACTACTAGTACTGCTCTCACTCGCTTTCTTAGCTAGATCTTCACAGAGAGACTTTGCTTTCTCTTGGATAGCAATCTTGCTCACAGACATATTCCATTGGTTCTGGTCTTCAATCCAGACGGCCAATAGTGCTTCTATGCTCTCCATAAGAGTACTTCTGGTATGAGTGATCTTGGAAGCACTCAGAGGGGTTACGTTTTTAGCACCCTCTTTTGATTTTGTCAGCATCCGCACAAAATGTCCTTACCGTGGTTGGAGGTAAACCATGGACTTGACCGATATCAACAGCCCGATTGCCAGCCTCAAAACGACGTAACACATCTAACATCACTTCAAGAGTAACACTTTTCCTGGTTCTCTTACAACCAGACACACTATCGGCACTCATAATTATGGGTGATTACACGATAAAATTCTGGAAAAACGCATTGCACAAAATGTAAAATGATGACGTTAATGCAGCATAGCAACACATGTGACGACGTTATTGCAGAACATAGTGATGTAACGTGAATTTATGTCTCATTGTGACGACGACGTTATTGCTAAACAACATAAACCGAAGCGACGTATAGTGGGGCCTTCCTGTATCCAGTTCTACCCATCAGGCATGGGAACGTCAATTATACCTCCCCTCGGTGCTTGATGGAAAAAGTGGAAGATGATCTTCGATGTTAGGGTTTTCATTGTCGGTTCAAACACAATTATTTGTTTTATGCTGATCATCCATCTTGAAAATTACAAATGGAACTTGTATCAGTTCGTGTCTCGCCTTCGTTCTCTTCTCTATCACTTTGTGGTACATTTATGGACATAGTCGGGCTACTTAAAAATAACTCTGTAAGAGTACATTATTTCTTTACTTGCACCAGCCAGTTTACACAGATTTATTGTCTACAATTTGTAGTAACCATACAACACTACATAGCCAGAAGCAAACTGACACAAGTCGATGGTGCTTATTATTATATGAGTTCTATTGTTAGATGAGGTGCTGTCGGAAACAGGTTGAATAACTCTGAGTCACTGTAGCATCTGAGTTACAGGAACTTTACCGTTAACGTTAGGGTAACAATATCGTAATAGAAGTCGCAAGTTGGCATGCAATGGTGCAAAAAGGAATAATGGCACATTTATTGTTCTGATTTCATGATACACGGGAACGGAAAACACATAAACAACAACAAAATATACAGTACTCATTTTAAAAACAAATAATGGATATGTCTAATAGGAAACTCAAAATATAAAAAAAAAAATTTTGTGTGTGAACTGAATTTGAAAATTTGGGCGCCAGGTAACATTTTCAGGTGCTGTGGTGACTAGGCACCTAGATTTTCTATCCCTGGCTTTGCTTATCAACCTGATGGGCATGTGTTCAGATCATTGTGGCATAGATTTTAAAAGAAAATTGTCCTGGGCTTCCAAGCTCACCCAGCCTACAGTGGGAACCAGGAAATGTAAAAGTAACCTGCATGATATTGACCCATCACCCATCAAGTTCATTCATTCAGTAGCATGTCCTTTGCAGAACCTTGCTCCTATAACAACCTTTCGGAAAAATTCTCGATCATAAGCAAGATGTCCCGCTTGCGATACACCCATTTAGAGATCATCCACCATATTCTGCACCCATCTTCTCTTTGGCCTTCCTCTTCCTCTCTTCCCAGGCATATACCCCTCCATTATTGTTCTCTCCAACTTTTGTGACGTTTCAAGTGACCAAAATATTTCAATTTTCATTTTATCCTCTTTAATAGCCAACCTTCTTCAATATTCAGCTCCTAAAGTATAGATGCATTAGTTCTATCTATCCCACTCCATAATTTATTCAGTTGTTTTAGTCTTTGAAGAGCAATTGATAGTCGTCGTTTAATTTCTTTCATTGTTCACCGTTGTTGGTAATCAATGACCCCAAGACATTCAAAATTTTCCATCACCTCCAATTTTTCCTCATTAACATATATTTCTTTCTCCTTATCTGTTGACTGGTGCACTGAAATGAGTGCTGTCATCAACCCGGAAAAGGCGGCTGTGTTGTGGTGCTCTCTGGACAACAGGATTGTGAGAGATGATGCCCCAAGCCTCACGATAGATGGTAGAAGCGTCAACAGAGAGAACAAACTGAAGTATCTGGGAATCACATTTGACAGGAGTCTGTCCTTCAAGGACCATGTGGAGATGGTTGTGACAAGATCTCAAAAGGGACTCAATGCACTTAAAACTATGGCTGCAATGGACACAGAGCAGAGAATGCTCTTCACACTATACCAGCACTTGATCCTCTCAGTGATTGATTATGGACTAGGACTGCTCACTGTCTCAAAGAGTCAGCTGGTGAAATTAGAGCGCATACAGAATGAAGCTATGCGGGTCATTCTGGGATGCACCAGAGACACTCCAGTAGTGTGTATGCGTTACATCCTTGGTCTGCCTACTGTTGCTGGTAGGCACAAGGTGATGCAAGCAAAGGCATACCTCAGAGTAGCTGCAGACACAGATCACCCGTTGCATGAGGCGCTGGACGTAGTTAAGGGTCAGAGACTGATAAGAGGGAAAACATGGATGGCTCAGGCGGGGGATACGATCAGACAGGTGTGCCCCTTGGAGAACATCAGGTGAGGAGAGGAGTGGGTCAGAGTGCCAGCCGTGCAGTTAGACTTGTGCAGAGTTATAATCACATTGAGCCGGGAGTGCAGGAAGTGGCCAGCAGGGGCCACGGAAGTGGAAATTCAGCAACTAATTCAGGAAAATTCTCACCCGGGTGATGTGATTATCTACACGGATTGGTCGGTGTTGAGAGGTAGGAGAAGTGCCTGGGAGTTCTTGGCAAAAACTAATGGTCAGCGTTTGGTGCAGGAGAGCCTGGCGTATGATGACACTATATCTAGCTTAAGAATGGAGGTGGAGGCGGTCAGTGCAGCTTTCCGCTGGATAGAAAACACGATACATACACACATTGTGATTGTAACTGACTCAGAAAGCATGATGAGAAGGGTGAGAACAGGCAAGCTTCGTGCAGAGTGGCTTGCTTCGCTTCGGAGGTCACGGGTGGCAAGCATAACCTGGATCTTTTCTCCTGGGCATGCCGGTGTGCTGGGGAATGAACAGGCGGACAGATTGGCTGGCTCTGCAAAGCTTGGTGGAGTATTGATGCATGACAAGGCAGACGTGGCTGCGGCCTTGTGGGAGCACGTGTACACCTCGGAGGAGCAAATGGATCACCATAGTCTGGTAAGAATGAGACAGCGAGGTGTGACGAGGGGATCTGGCCGACGCTCGACGCTCAGAGGAAAGGCGAGACGGACATATAATCAGAATGCTACTGGAACTATTGGTGTAGGAACTCTTCGCTGGCTGCTGAGGATGGGGATGGAGCGCATATGGGAATGTCCCGAATGCTGTGATGTCGGTTCCTAAATCAATCAATCAATCAATCTCCTTATCTGTATGCATTAACTTTGGTTTTTGCTATGTTAAGGTATAAGTTGTGATTTTCACTATTCAATTGGGTCGAGGCTATTAGGTTTTCTATACCATTCTGTGTTGTGGATAGCAATCATCAGCATACCAAATCTCTCATATGTTGTGACCACCGATATTTAGGACATCATATAGCTTCCTGTTTATATCATCTCTTACATTTCTCATTATATTTTCGGCTTACTGGTTAAACAAATAGGGAGACAGCACACATCCCTGACGGACTCCTTACTTAATGTCAAACGAATCTGATGTCTCACCATCTATTCTAACCGCTGCTTGTTGGTCTAGATAGAGCATTTTTATGAGTTGTATTACATGTGGTGGAAAGCCTATAATCTTCACGATTTCCCAAAGTTTCTGATGTTGTACACAGTCAAATGCCTTTGAATAATCCACAAAACATGAGAATAGGTTTACATTAAATTCTCTGCACTTCTCTGTTATTAAATGCATGCTGAGTATGTGATCTCTTGTTCCTCTTCCTTGTCTAAATCCAGCTTGAACCACGTTAATTTCTTCTTCCATTTTCTTACGAAGTCTTCCCATTATGATTTTTAGTAGAATTTTGCTTGTATGACTGATCAGGGCAACGGTTCTATAGTTTGCATAATTTCAAGTTGCCCTTATTTGGTATTGGAATTAACAGTTATCTTCCAATCTTTGGGCCATAGTTATCTTCCAATCTTTGGGCCATATACCATATTTCAATATTTTTTTACATAATGCGTGATAAATTTGAATGCTTTCTTCTCGTCCCGCTTTATTAGTTCAGCTGGTATCTCATCACATCCTGGTGATTTACCATTCTTCAGGTTCTTCATTGCCCACACAATTTAATCTAATGAGGGTTCAGGATTTCTCTGCTGTCATTGGTTCATGTATCTCATTCAAATCGTCACAGTTATTCATATCATGCGTTCCACTGCAATATTCCTTACATCTTTCTAGAGGTTTTCTACATTCCGTTATGGTATTTCCCAACTTGTCACAGATAACATTTAATTGAGGTTTGAACATTTCTTGTCAATAACTTCATTTCTTTGAACATTTCGTAAACTCTTCCATTCTTATGACATTGCTCTATTCTAGTACAACAATCTTGTATATACTGGTTTTTGTCCTTTCTTGTGTTCTTTTTTATTTCTCGTGTTAAGGATTTATACTTCATCCTGCTGTTTTCGGTTTCTCCTCCTTTTTGTTTCAGTTCCCTTCATTGTTTTATTAATTCTAAAGTGTCTGATGTAGTCCATGGCTTATGTTGCTTATTCTTGGTCAGAATTAGATCTTTGGCTGCTGTTATCAAGATATATCTAGCTTGTACTGCCAGTTCATCAGGTGTCATGTAGAACATCAAGAGACAAATGTTCATTGTCTTATAATCAAATTGTCTCATGTTGCTATTGTATCTTGGTGGCGCTTTCTGTCAGAATGCCTGCTGTTGAGTTCTTGATTAAATTCTTGTCTATGCTGCATTGCTGATACACTTTTTTGAGCCATATGCAATAGTTAGTATTGCAATTGTGGTCTTGCCTTACCTTCTGTGTGTTTTCCTTCTTTCCTCCTCCCCTACACTCTGCATGACATGTATCCAGGTGTGTTTGTTTTTTACTTATAGATTTTTCTTATTCAGTGCATTTGTTATGTTTGTTAAGAGGTCTTTATATCTTCTTCTGCATTCATCCAGTTTTTTTTTTTCCGGATGTGATTGCGTTGTGCCTATTTACAGCAAAGCTGCGTTCTTGCGCCGTTAGGCCGACACATCCGACTTCTGCGGGCATTTGTTGACCGGGTTAACCAACCCGGGAGGTCTTTATATGACCTCACATATTGTTCGATAAAAATTCTGCGTAGTGATATTTTAGATGCATCTCCACTGCTTGAATTTTATTTTCTAATTCATGAATATAGTATGTGGAAATGACTGTGTTCGTGAAAATCAGATTTTGGTTTTCAGTGATACATTCTATTTTCATGTAGAAGTGTTGTTATTCGTGATGCTAAACGTATACACGTTTAGCTTGTTTACTTTGTCTACATACTGCATGTTAAAATGAAGAGAAAAAAATTGCTATATTTTCTGTTTGATGCATATTTATTCCCTAAGGTCACATCGGAGGATGATGTCAATAAGGCTTTGAATCTGGCAAAAAGTAAATTTGGTCGTCTTGATGCAGCAGTTAATTGTGCAGGGATTGGTATTGCTTTCAAAACATACAACTTCAACAAAAACCGACCCCATGAATTGGCTGATTTTCAGAAAGTGTTAATGGTAACTATATTATCTGTTGGTTGCACACTGTTTTAGAGCAAACGTCTAAATAAAATGATCTTTTTCATGTTACATAATTTACTGTGCAATTTTTGTAAAGGAACATATTTTGTATTTGTTCAGGTAATCATTCACCTCAGTTTAACATATTGCTGTGGTTAGAGTAAGGTGGAAAAAATGATTCATGGCAATGTATTGTTTGGTTTTAGGTAAATACTGCTGGCACTTTCAATGTCATCCGCCTGGCGGCAGGACTTATAGGTGAGAATGAACCCAATGCTGATGGTCAGCGAGGAGTTATAGTGAACACTGCCAGTGTAGCAGCATTTGATGGACAGATGGGTCAAGCAGCATACTCTGCCAGTAAAGGAGCCATTGTGGGAATGACTTTACCTATTGCAAGAGATCTGGCATCACATGGAATTCGTGTTGTTACTGTTGCACCTGGTAAGTTACATGAGGGCATACTGTAGCTCAGTTGTTTGTTATGGTAAATGTTTAAACAAATGGTAATCAGCATGTTTTTATTTTAGTTTGTCCAGATGTTTACACCTGTCAACAAACACTTTTAGAATTCTTGATTTAGACATGCCAATTCAATGACGATATGATTATCAGAATAATAATGAAGGACCATCAATTATGAAGATGGAAGTTCAGAATGCTCTTAACCATCTGAAAACTGGCAAGACCCCGGGTACAGATAACATCACAATACAAATGATCAATGCCATGGAAGAATATGGAATAGACCACCAGACTTCTTATGGTGGCCTGGTGTGCTGAGGAACTTGTTTGCTTGTATTAGCGTTTTTATATCTCTGCGCTCTTTCAGTGCTTCTGTCCTCCCCATCTTCTTGATCTCTATAGCGGTTGATCTCATTCCTCCCGTGGTGACTTTAAGTGCTTGATTTTGCACCTTGTCCAGCTCTTGCAATGTAGTTTTTTTTATGCTGAACATCATACATTGTCCAGTCTGCTTTTTTGTAGTTCCACCTCTAGAAGGTGCTGTCTTCACTTACTAGCTCATTTTCTACAGTTTGAAAGACTGGCCGATGGTCACTATCACAGAGTTGTTTCTCAACAATTCGTATGATATTCCACTATAGGTCTGGTGAATGAAAAGTCATGTCAGGTGTAGTTGTGGTGTGCCATTTTCTCAAATAGATAGTATGTGGGTCAGATGGCTTGTTAATCAAGATAAATCTATTCTCATCCTACCAGTCTTCCAGTCTCTCTCCTCTAGCCCACGTGAATATAGCCCCAGTTCTGCGAGTGGCTGTTAACATTGCCACACACTATAATTATTTTTATAGTAGTGTGTCCAGTGCCTGTAGGCAGTCACTTGGGCAGTAGTAATTGATCAGATGCATGTCTATATTGTCTTTTAGTCCAACTGACTGGTGTAGAGGTTGAACCCACTGCCTTGGCATCAGCACATCGGAAGTTTAAGAGCTGATGGCTTCAGCAAACTGAACAGCACCATCTCTGTCTCTTATACCAGAGTCTGGTTCTTTCTGCAGTTGAGTTAGCTCTGGTGATCCTGACTCAGTCTCATGCAGATGGAGCGACTGGAAAGGGCGCAGAATGGAGGTCATGCACATATTACTGGGTGCACAAAAGATACAACATGCAAGACAATCTGCAGTCTTTCTAACCATGAAAGACAGAACAATGGTGTGCCATTCAAGGGTATATCTTTGAGTCAGGTCAGTGCCGACACTGCACAGTGCAATTCAGAGGAAAATAGGTTACAGGTTAAAAAGAGGAAAATCTTGGATGGGTAAGGCTGAAGACATTGAACAGGTTTATTTCACTAGAAGACAGAACCTGCCAAAGCACGGGGAGGTTAACCCGGTCAACAAATGCCCGCAGAAGTCGGGTGTATCGGCCTAACGGTGCAAGAACGCAGCTCTGCTGCAAACGGGCACAACACAATCACGTCCGGAAAAAAAACGCAGAAGAAGAAGAAGAACCTGGCAAAGAATGGCTACCAGTGCCAGGAAGGTGTGGTATGTTTTTTGAGTCTGCATTAGACTGGATGGAGAATGCAGACAACAAATTTGTATGTATTCTGACAGAAGTACAGGCACTGATTTTTGAAAATTCTTCTTAGGGTGATATAATCATCTACACAGATGGGCCTTTATGGTTTGAGGGAGAACTTTTAAGGAAGATAGCGGGGCTTTTGCTGTGACCATGAGCAGGTTAGCTATGGAGATCATTGCAGTAACAAAGGCAATAGGATGGCTGGAGACGCAGACTTTCACCCATGCATGTATTCTCAGCAACTCCTGAGTATGTTCGTGAAAACCAAGATGTGCTGGGCCAACAATAATGTGGCTGGAGACACAGACTTTCACCCATGCATGTATTCTCAGCAACTCCTGAGTATGCTCGTGAAATTCAAGATGTGCTGGGCCAACAATAATGTGGCTGGAGACGGATGTTACTCTTGCTTGTTTTATCGACAAATTCATGAGTTTTATGCCAGGGCATGCAGGTCTAGAGGAAACAAAGCAGCAAATTGACGTGCGGGCTTGGATGCTGTCAGGAGCGGATGAGCAATAGACCAAGTTGACATCCTTAACAGGGAGCAGTAAATACTCGAGAAATGTATGTGATTCTGCTACTTTGCCCAGACTGCAAGAACATACAATCAAAACGGGTCAAGCTAGAGTGTCATTAGTTAGTTAGTCCTTCCTCTTGAGCCTAAGGCGACGCATAGGGCAGAAGTCATGGCTCTCCATGTCCGGCGGTTCGCTGCTACCTGTTGTAGATCCTGGATGTTCACTTGGCTGTTGAATAAGCCTTCTCTGATGATGGTTCTACACAGGGTCTCTCTTGGTCTTCCCCGTTTTCTTTTCCCTACTGGTGACCATAAGAAGGCTTGGTTGGGTCTTGTCTTGTCCATTCTGAGTACATGGCCGATGTAGTTCCAATGGCGTTTTCATATAAAATTGGATACAATGTCTTGCTTTGTCTCTTGTCTTATTTGCGTATTGGTTTTGAAATCTGTCCAGTGGAGGTTTAGAATTCTTCTAAGACATTTGGTCTCAAAATCGTCTAATTTATTTATCTAAAGCTACCGTTGATTTCCAACTCTCACATCCATACGTTAGCACCGGAATCACACAAGTGTTGAAGATTTTAAGTTTCGTATGTTTGCTGAGTGTCTTTGACTTCCAGATGTTTGATTGAAGGCACCAGATGCCAGTGCGATTCTAGATATTTCTGGCGTTGAGTCCCCTGTAGATGTCATTTTGCTTCCTAGGTATGTAAAGCTGTTGCCTTTTTCAAGAATATGGTTGTTTAATTTGGTGTCGTCTGAACTGTTGTTAAGATCAGTAGTTTCTGTTTTTGCAGTGTTAATTTGGAGACCAATTTGTCCTGAAACATTTTGGAGATGGTTTATTTTCTCTCGGGCATCTAGGTGTGTTGAACTTAAAAGCACTATGTCGTCGGCAAAGTCCAGGTCTTCTAAAATTTTGTCAACCCAATTGATACCCCTATTTGTGTTGCCTGTGCATTTGCGCATGACCCAATCGATGGCTATTGATCAAAGAGCATCGGTGACAAGACACAACCCTATTTCACTCCCGTTTCCACTGAGAACCAGTCAGAGTTGCCTGATTCTGTTCTCACGCAGCAACGTGTCTCCTTGTAGAAAGATTTTATGATATTGATATATTTGGTAGGGAAACCATAGATGTTAAGTAGATTCCAAAGTGAAGGACAGTGGATATGTCAAAGGCTTTTTGAAAGTCGACAAAGTTGATTAATTTCGACTGGAATTCTTCAGAATCTTCAATGATTATTCTAATGATGAAAATGTGGTATTGATCTGAAGCCAGCTTGTTCTCCTTAACATGTGTTCTTAAACATCCGGAGTGCTGATGCTGAAGTTAGCTGTCCAACCCCTACACCAGACAGCTGGGCTAAAATGTTGACCTGTCGTTCTTGACCTGGGGATGTTAATTACAAGTACTTCTGAAGTCGGAGTGGATTCGCCAGATGGCGAGGGACACTGTTAATAGGGAAAGCTAATCGACACGCAAAATTCAGTCCAGCACTACTGGTGTGTATGGACTATGCTTGAGTTCAAAGCGAACGAGTGCACACACACAAATGTTCAAGACAGAACTGGTGTCATCTGTGGCTACACATTGAGGGAGATTACTGAGGCAAGGATCTGGGTAATTATAGACTCGGAAGACACAAGTTTGACACAAATGACGGCGTGTATTAGGTAGTTAGTTCTCCAGTGGCTCAAGGACCAGGGAAAGAATTTTATGCTGCCGAAATACAGAGGAGTTGCCCTATGGGAAAATTGTGTTGTAGTGGCAGTTGACTATGTCGAAAAATAGTACAGGCAATTTAATTTAATCTCTCAAAGTTATCTGGAGATAACATCAGTCTGGATACTTTCTGGACAAACCTTGTAACAACCCAATCTCCCTTTGTGGAACCTCACTTCAAGAGGCAGAATTATACACCTATTTAGATATTAATAGACACAGAGGAAGGAACAAATAGAGGTGTTAAAATAAGAATGCAGAAGGCAAGAGCAGCTTTCATAGCCCTAGGAAGTTTGTGGGAATCAAAAGTAATTAAAACCAAACTTTGCATTTTTAACACCAATGTTAAATCAGCACTACTATTTGGATCAGAAACGTGGAAAACAACTAAAATTAATAGTCAGTAAACTACAAACATACATTAGCTCGTGTCTGTGCACAATTGTGGAACTAAAATGGTATGACAGTGATACATGTGGAGCTTCTGGATAGAAATCAACAAATTCCAGTGAATCAAGAGGTGAGGAGCAGATGCTGACACTGGATGAGACACACATTGAGAACATCTGAAAATGTAATAGCTTGAAAATTTCTTGTTTGGAACCCACAGGGCGAATGAAAAAGGAGACCAAAAAACGTAGAAAAAAAACAATAAAGACATGAATATTATGGGGAGAACATGAACTGAACTCCAAGAGATAACAAAAGATCGGACGGCTTGGTGTGGGTTGGTTGACAGGGTCTATGCTCCTTGTAATAAAGGGCAAAAGAATAAGAAGGATCCTTCCTTTAATTTTGAGAAACCTATCTACAAAGCAAAGTTGTCTCTCTCTCTTAGCACTAATGCTTCGTTTAGTAAAATACTTGTGATGGACATGTGATTCAATTTGTCATTCAGTAGGATTCTTGTTCCATGGATATTTGAACCAAATTATCATTTAGTAAGAATCACAGTTGTGGATTATTATAACTTTCTAAATTAGTAGAGCACACTTTCAATGGGTATCATTTATCTATGAGGAAAATGTACAAATGGATCAACCATTATCTTGAGAGCAGAATTGCCAGGACAAAAGTACATGGACAAACCAGCAAAAAGATGCTGTTGGAGCAAGGTGTCCCCTAAGAGGGAGTTCTTTCACCAACATTTTTTCTAGCATATATTAATGACATCACAGAAACTTTTCCATCTAGAGTAAACACATCCTCTGCAGATGGCCTAGCCTTATGTACATCTGAAGAATGTATATTAGTACAGCTAACAGCAGAATGCAGTAAGCCTTCTTAGCGCTAGATCATCATCATCATATCATCTTCCACTTCTGCCGTCAAGCATCGTGGGGAGGAATAATTTGCGTTCCAGCGCCCGGTGGGCGGCACTGGATAGTGTCATTCCTTGTGGTTGTACAATGTCTCTGATGTCGTCAATCCATTTTCTTCTTGGACGTCCTCGTGGTCTTCCTCGCAGATGATCTTTGGTGTAAGGCCAGTGATGGTAGTTGCTGATGCTGCATTCTAACGACATGACCAAACCACTTGATCTTCTGTCTGATAGTAGCGTTTCTTACTCGGTCTCGGATTGTTAAGTTGGCAGCTCTCCTCAAGCATCTCATTTCGCAGGTGTTGATTTTGCGAAGGTGTAATTTGGATAAAGCCCAGGTTTGAGATTGGTAGCATAGGGTTGGTGTGAATATGCTGTTTATTATCTGTCGTTTTGCGAACATGGGTATGTTTGGATGTTTCAGTAAGGGTGATAGTTGATATGTAAGTGCACTAGCTTTTTGACATCTGATTTCAATTTCTCTGTCCAATCTGCCATCTTCTGTGATCATACTTCCAAGGTATTTGAATTCTTTAACTTGTTGCGTTATTTATCTGTATACTTAGTGGGCCTAGCGATCTGCTAACTTGCATTACTTCGGTTTTGGCTGTGTTTATGCTTATATTGTATTTGCTGCAGGTTGAACTCTTGCAAGCGCTAGATGAATGGTCAAAATCATGACTAGTGAAGATAAGTGAGGAGAAAACAACATGCACAGTGTTCTCCCTCTCAAATAAAACTCAGCACCCTAAGCTGGTATTCCATGGGAAAACACTCTGCCATGTCTCCACCTTATCGAGGTAGAGGGGTTTGAGTGTTTCATTGACCCCAAGAGCTATGCCTATGGTAGCACAGCCACTGGTAGGGTCTCCCATGTCGGACAGGTCAAAGGATAGGAACCAGATGAAGAGAGACGCACACACCTGCTGCCTTGTAGGTAGACCAGGGACAGTCAAAGGCTTGGGAGAGAACATCCAAAAAAATGCTTGTTGGAATTGGATGTACTGAGGCCACAGGTTTGACAAAACAGTGCAGCGTATCTTAATAAATCCATGATGCCACAAATTCAAATGAATCAGTATGGCACTAATCCCGTGAAATCCCATCAGATGGTGATAGTTCCGGGCTCCCTGCCACAAAGGGGTCCACCCAATATGCTACTGGTGGTAACCTTCCCTTATGCTGTGATGCTGTGGAGTCAAGGCACAAAGGAGTAGAGTAGGAGCTATTGACCAGACACTCAACATACTACAGTGGAATGGCGAAGGAGTTTTTAACAAGAAACTCCCCCTAAGAAATCATCTTTATAAAAATAGATGTGGCATGCATTCAAGAGACACAAATCAACGCCCATCACAGATTCTTAGTCAAGATATCAAGTCACACATTTTGACCATGAAGGACACAAAGGAGGAGTTCTAATACTTACACGAAACACAATACCTTGCAGTCACGTATCTGTGACCTCTGACAACCAAAAGGAAATTATAGGTGTTGATATAATGATAAATGACGTGAAAATTAGAATTTATAATCTGTATAGCCCAGCAGATAAGGACCTTACACTTTCAAACATGAAAATAACACACAAATCGCATTATTGTCGGAGACTTTAATAGCCCTTTCAGAAATATGGGGGTACCCAGATTCTGACAACAGAGGAGATGAAGTGGAGGACTGGGAAATAGACTCAAATCTCCATCTACTCAACAAAGCAGATGACACACCAAGCTTCTACTCCAGAAGATGGTTTATCACTTCTACTCCAGACTTAGCTTTCTACACAGGAGACATCCTCCATAAAATCGATCGCCATGTGCTTGGCCAATTAGCAGGCAGTGACCACAGACCAATCAAGCTTGTAATGAATATGGAGTATGTACCACAGAAGCAAAAGCATATGCCTCACTGGAATTACAAATGAGCTGACTGGGACAGATTTGCCATACTAACAGTCAAATATTGTGAAAACATGAATACATGAAATGGCTTATAGAACCAAGTTGGAATCAGAGCATCCAGGTCACCAGAAAGATGACACATATTACCACCTCAGCTGAAATGAACAAGTAGCAATATTCATGTTCAGCACAGGATATAACAGGCTGACATTACCACTTGTTCAGTAAACTAAAGATAGGAGATAATGATGAATGTAATTATGGTACTGATATGACAACTAGACATTTTTGCAGTAATCCAATATATGTAGAATAGATAGTTATTATGGCCTACACCTGCTTCATTTGAGGACAAGCTCTAGGAGATATCAAGAGGCTCAAGTTGACTGCAGCTTTCTTTAAAAAAAAGAGATTTTTTTTCTTTAACTATATTCAGGTTGTGAAGGTGTATAAAGAAGAATGTTCCTAGCCTGCCACACTTCATGCCACAAGGTATATGGTGGCAAAAGCATCCTAGTGACACATAATGGAATATTATATCAATCAATCTTGTGCCATGCCGAAAGCGTGAGCGGTCATGATTCGCCATTTCACTTGATCATCAGAGTCGTGGATGGACAGATATGTAGCAGTAATAATACATACGCAGTAGCAGTATTTTTTTTTAAATTAGCTTTATGAAGACTTAAATTTTAGAACCACACAATTACTGAGAACTGTAGAAATAATTTTTCTTGCATTTGCTGGATTTTGTCAATTGTTTTTGTATTTTTGTCACACAGGATTGTTTGATACCCCACTCTTAGCTAACCTTCCTGAAAAAGTGAAGAAGTTCCTCTCTAGTACCATTCCATTTCCACCTCGCCTTGGCCATCCAGATGAATATGCTCATTTAGTTCAGAGCATAGTAGAAAATCCATTATTGAATGGTGAAGTCATACGCTTAGATGGAGCTCTTCGAATGATGCCTTAGCCGGTTTTTTAAGGTCATTTTTTTTTCATGTGCACAATAAAATTTATGATTTCGAGTTTTCTGCTGTTTTGTTTGTTTGTTTGTTAATTTTTATTAATGTTTCAGTCAAAGATTTTCCGTAGTGAACGTGTCGAGCGTTTTCCTGGTCTACAACACAATATTCTGTTGGTCACTGTATTTGGTGTTTCTCTCCCCCCCCCCCCCCCCATGTTTGCCTTAGTGCGATTGGTCTATAAAATTATGAAAGCGTGGGATATGCTAATGCTATACTGATTCATAACAGAACAGGCAAAAGCAATAAAGGACGAACAGATACACATTGGCACCTTGCCGTCTTGACAGACGATAGTTTGTGCTTTAAAAAGGCATAATAACCTTTACCTATGGCGGTAGCGAGTGTGACTGATAAGGCCAATTTGCGCTGTAAATGTCCGTTCACAGTGGGTGTATGTGAACACGTGGTCATTTCCACCATCTTACGTCTCACACGCTCGGTGTGTGACTTATCTGCAATAATTTTCTCCTTTGTCTTTATTCTAAGTCTGTGCAGAACAATTCTGGCAAATACTTTTCCAACAATATACAGAAGTGAGATACCCTTATAGTTGTTGCAGTCGCTCCGATCGCCCTTGTTCTTGTACAGTGTTATGATGCTTGAATCTTTGAAATCCTGTGGGACTTGTCCTTCTCGCCAGCATAACTCTATTAGCTGGTGGATCTGTAGAGTGTGTGTGTCTTGCCCACTCCTGATAACCTCTATTGGAATCCCATCCTTACCCTGCCAGATGCAAGTTCATTTATAGCACACTTAACTTCTGTTATGGCGGGAAGTGTGTCCAGGTGGTCAAGAGTTGGTAGAGCCTCTATGGCGTTGAGGGCATCATCCGCTAATTTGGTCTCACTTGAGTAAAGCTCCAAATAGTGCTCTACCCAGCTGTCCATCTGCTGTTTTTTATCAGTGATGATTTCTCCAGTCAAGGTTTTTAATGGTGCACTTCTTTTGATCACTGGACCACAGGTTTTCTTTATTCCTTCATACATGCTTCTTATGTTTCCCTTATCACTTGCGATTTGAATGGACTCAAATAACTTGATCCAATAATCATGTGCACATTGCCTGGCAGCCTTTTGCACATCCTCCCTAGCTTACCTTAGCTCACTCAGGGTGTTACGCGTTGGTCTTTCCTTGTTGCTTAAGAGAGCTATCTTCTTCTTATCAAGCAAGGGCTGCAGAGTCTGGCTGTTTACCGCAAACCAGTCCTGCCTCTTTTGATCCACAGTGCCGTAAACCCCTACGCCAGTTTTATAAAGAGTTTCCTTAATGGTGTCCGCCTCGGGTGCTGGAGGTCCCGGGTTCAGGCCCCGGTGAGGACCGGGATTTATTTGTAAAAACATCCACCTGGACTTCCAGTAATAAAATT
Organism: Cepaea hortensis; assembly: GCA_963921405.1. NCBI lineage: Eukaryota > Metazoa > Mollusca > Gastropoda > Stylommatophora > Helicidae > Cepaea > Cepaea hortensis. The sequence continues at coordinate 65,469,637 of OY992882.1, forward strand.
TCTCCTGGTCTCTGGGTAGTGAGGTCGGAAGCCCGTGTGTATTGTTGCGCACGTAAAAAATCCCTTGGCAGTCGGAAATCGAAAAAGATTAGCCTAACGACGCTGCCCGGGCAAAATTTCGAGTTAAAAATCTACCCAAAGTATTTCAGGATCCTCGCCGATGCAACGGAGTTCGTGCATTGAGCTGAGTTTCTCCAGCCTCAGGTTTGCGTTAGGAGGAAAACGGAGCACTTATGGGTTAAACCGTGAGCCGTGATGTTGATCCAGCAACTAAACTAAACTAAACTAGACCCCACTTTTCATTTACTGTACAATTTTCTGGTGTATCAGTGAAAGCGTCTTCAAGTTGTTGTTGAAACGTGAAAGCACTTTTCAGGATCGTGAGTGTTAATAATATTAATCCTGGGGCTAGAATTGTGTTTAGCTGTGTAGATTCTCTGTGGTCTCATTTTAACCCTTGCAACAACCAAAGAATGATCCGTATCACAGTCAGCACTGTGGTAACTTCGAGTCAATGATATATGGTTCAGATGTTGTCTCCGTGTGATGATGAAGTCCAGCTGGTGCCAATGGCCGGATCTTGGATGTTTCCATGTGACCAGATATGTAGCAGTAATAATACATACGTAGTAGCAAAGCATGTGATTTTTTTAAAATGGAAGAGATTGAACAGGCAATATTTTCCCCGCATATCTTTTACAGGACATCGCTGTCAACATCATCTTTCAGCTGATTGTTGATTTCTTGGCAAGATTACGCTCAGTAGTTTGCCATTGATTTCTGAGCGACCGGCTCAATACCCCGTAAGTTACAGATGCAGAGAGAACCGCTACCAATTCTCACGCAACGTCACGTTACTTACGAGATTACGGAGAAAGTCGTGTAACTTCTAGACCAGAGAAAGACTGGACTCTAGATCATAAAATGGTGAACTGTCTGAACCCTTTCCTGTCACCAATGCAGTGAAGCTAGGATGTGTCCTGGCACCAACACTGTTCAGCCCCATGTTTTCAGCCATGCTGATGAATGCCTTCGAGAACGACGACATCAACCACCGTATGGATGGAAAGTTATTCAATCTCAGAAGGTTGAAAGCTAAAACCAAAATTAACAGAGACACCGTCAGAGAGCTCCTGTTTGCTGATGATTGCGCTCTATACGCCAACTCAGAGGCGGACATGCAACATAATGTTTCAGCTTTCTCACATGCCTGTGCCAACTTTGGGCTCAATATCAACTTGGAGAAGACTGTAGTTATGTACCAGCCAGCTCCAGGGAATAATCACACTGTGCCGAATATCAAAGTGAATGATCATAGACTAAGTGTTGTGGACAAATTCACCTATCTTGGCAGCACTGTCTCACAAGCTGCCACAATTGATGACGAAGTGAATGCAAGAATCTCCAAGGCCAGTGCGGCCTTTGGCAGACTGTACAAGAATGTATGGGACAGAACTGGAATAAGCCTGCAAACAAAGCTAAAAGTCTACAAAGCAGTTGTATTATCCACACTGCTATATGCTTGTGAAACCTGGACTGTTTATCAGCGACACGCTAGGAAATTAAACCACTTCCACACAGTCTGCCTAAGGAAGCTACTGAAGATTAAATGGCAAGACAAGATTCCAGACACTGAAGTCCTAGAAAGAGCATCCATGCCCAGTATCCACACTCTACTGATGAAGAATCAGATTCGTTGGGCTGGTCACTTGACTCGCATGCCAGATCACAGGCTCCCTAAACGAATTTTTTACAGCGAACTGCGTTGTGGTAAACGCTCCCAAGGTGGCCAGAGGAAACGCTTTAAAGACACTCTGAAAATTTCACTGAATGCTTTTGGAATTCAGCATGACACCTGGGAGGCTGCAGCCAGAGACCGAAATTCGTGGCGTGCATCATTATGCAAAGGTGCAGTCATATGTGAGGCAACCAGGACTGCAAGAGCTGTGAAGAAAAGGCAGGACAGAAAAACCACTGCAGGAAATCCTCCTCCAGAAACATCAAGCATTCTTTGCCCACATTGTCAAAGAACATTTCGAGCCAAAATAGGCCTTATCAGCCATCTTAGAACCCACGGCTCCACACCTTCAACCCCACTGGATGAAATGAATGGTCATCATCATTCTTGATGGACAAACAACATAGGGGGAAATGAACAAAAGACATTGGAAACATTGACTCACTTAAAGGAAAAACTCAACAAATGGGGCTGGTTATCAACCAAGATAAGACAGAATATATGGTAATTTCAAGAGAAGGAACGGCTAAAAACTCTGGCCACATACAAATAGATAATATAACCATTAAAAGAACAGAAACATACAAATACCTGGGTACAATCTTCAACTGCTCCAACATAATAAGGGAAAAAATACAAGCTAGAATCTATTCTGGAAATAAGATATTTAGTTAGTTAGTTAGTTAGTCACGGTTCCAACTTCACAGCAACGGGTCGTCCCCATTATGCTCCGTTCCTGTGCCAGTGAATATCACATAAAACGCTCCCCACTGCCCAATGTGAAAAGTGGAAAAGACAGGAGTCTTGACAAACAACAGCCCGCACAGATACACTGTGCATAATGCCGCCGCCAGAATGTCAACACAATAGTCCCCCACGAAACATCAAGTTTATCTCTGATGGAATCGGCAGTCATTTTCCCATCTGGATGTTTCCTAGATGTTCGCCCACACAGTCCACGAAAATACAGTTCATCGTCGATGGCAGTGGCAGTCAACCAGAAGCCCAGCAACCATGCATTTCTGCATAAGGCAAAAACCGGTCAACTCTGGGACATAGCCAGCTGCCATCGCTCCGAACATGCAGTCACGTTCCAAAAAACCTCGGGCAGATTCAAAAGAATTTCACACGAAACTCACAGCTCACAGTGTCGCGCCACGCACTCACTCAGTAGCAGGGCGACGGAACCATAACCTCCTTAGTCGCCTCTTACGACATGCGTGGTAGGCTATACTATGCACTACATCTGCTAATATCAAATGTGCTATCTCGTAACACCAAGATCACAATATACAAAACACTGATTAGACCAGTTGCGCTGTATGGCTCTGAAACCTGGAGTACGACTAAAGGAGACGAAGCCTTGTTACAAACCTTTGAGAACAATGTCTTAAGACGCATCTTTGGGTCCATTAGGGATACACAAAATGAAGAGTGGAAAAGAAGAAGCAACAAAGATATTTATGATCTGTTTAAGTCCCCGCTAATCACTGGAATCATGAAGGCTAATAGACTGCAATGGCTGGGGCATATAGAAAGAATGAAGATAATAGGGAAACAAAACTCGCTTACACTCAGGAAATAAATGACCGTTGACCCTGAGGTAGACCAAGAAGACGGTGGAGAGATAATATACATACAGACCTACAAGCACTTGGAATCAGCGACTGGCAAGAGAAGGTCAACCAGAGAGACGAATGGAGATGGCTTGTATCTGTAGCAAAGAACCTAAATGGCTCGGAATGCTGAAGAAGAAGAAGAAGAAGAAGAAAGTTGAAGATGCCAGGAAGACAGCAGAGAGAGACACCGGCACTATGAGATTCTTCTTCTTCTTCAGCGTTCCGAGCCATTGAGGTTCTTTGCTGCAAATACAATCCGTCTCCATTCGTCTCTCTGGTGGACCTTCTCTTGCCAGTCGTTGATTCCAAGTGCTTGTAGGTCTGTACATGTATTATCGCTCCACCGCCTTCTTGGTCTACCTCGGGGTCTACGGTCATTTATTTCCTGAGTGTAAGCGAGTTTTGTTTCCCTATTATCTTCCATTCTTTCTATATGCCCCAGCCATTGTAGTCTATTAGCCTTCATGATACCAGTGATTAGCATTCTATTATTATGTGAAAAAATGTGGAACGGAACGGGTAAAAAGTGTCTACGAGGGCGAGTCAATAAGTAAGTCACACATTTCTGCGGGGTGGCAGGTAAATGTAGTTGGTGTTTTCTACAGGTGTCATTAGGTGACGGCAGCATCGAACTTTATATTCCAGTTCGTCAGGTGGCGCTAAGTATCTCATGAGCATGAAGAAAATGGTGACTGTACTTACGGAGTGTACAACCAGAGCAGCATGCTTTTATGAGGTTTTTTTTTGGGGGGGGGGGGCAAAAGGACTGCCTGCAAAGGACATTCATAAGGAAATGCTTCCTGTTTATGCTGACAAATGTTTGTCCTATAAAGCAGTGGTTCAATGCAATAGAAACATTCTTCTTCGCCTTGTGTCCAAAAATTTAAGGCTACGCCATCAACAGGGAAGGTTATGCTGACAGTGTTCTGAGATTGTCAAGGCGTGCTTTTAACCAATTTCAAGAAGAAAGGTGACAATGCAGATTCTGAATCGTACTGTGAAGCTTCATGATGCAATTCAAAGAAAACTTCTAGGACTGCTGACTAGAGGAGTGTTGCTTCTTCATGACAGTGCCAGACCACATAGGGTTATTAACTCAGGAGAAAATTAACCAACTAAAATGGGAAGTTCTGGAACATCCATCTTACTTAGCACCTAGCGATTTCCACCTTTTTGGTCCAATGAAAACCCATCTTGGCTGGAGACATTTCGCGAATGACGCCGAAGTTGAATGTGAAGTGAAAATATGGTTTAGAAAAGAGCATGCAGTTCTATGCAGCCGGTTTGGGAGGACTGATAAAACGATGGGATAAGTGGATCAATGTTGGTGGAAATTATGTTGAGAAATAAAGGGACAATGTATGTATAAAAATAAACTGTTTCAAGTTGTTATCATATTTAGTTATTTTTCTACAGCCATTTGTGACTTACTTATTAACTAATCCTCGTAAATTGTAAAAAAAGACACAGATTATGGTCGTCACTAGGAAGAAAGAAATACCACAATGTAATATACAAGTAAATGGGAATATTCTTCAACAAGTGAAATGGTACAATTATCTCAGAACAGTCATAACATCTGATGGGAATTGCCTTGAAGAGATTAGAACAAGAATCACCATGGCGAAAGTAGCCTTTAGCAAGATGAAAAACATATCTCCCCCGATGTGTCTCCACCTTGACGTGGTGGGGGAGCTTGCGTGTCCCATCGACCCCATTTGCTTGCCGATGGGTGAAAAATTACATATCGGACAGTTTATGGGATAGGGACCAGACTAAGAGAGACACAACCTGCTGCTCTGCAGGTATAGACTGAGGATAGCAGTCAAAATTTAAATCAGGTGCACGAAGGCAGAATTTCTTGGTCCGGACAAATCTCTTAAGGCTCCCTGTCGAGGGCTGTGGCTGAACGCCTCTAAGCCACAAACCCTCGGATCTGAGAGCCAGGGCGATACCCGTCTACCGGAAAATAGAAACGTGATACTGAGCAAGCTACATGCTCAGGTCTGATACATGCTCGAAGGCTCTCAGCTGGGGGATATGAGGGATTCCCGGATGAGAGGGCCAGACCGTTTCCCGTTCACTGCTGCACGAAGGTAAGGTGCTGAGCCGGCAGCACATGTAGCCTACCTCGTGAGCGAGTACAAAAAAAGAAAGAAAAGTGCCCCAGTCGAAGGGCATGGTTACGGAAACCCTGTATCTAACTCATAGAGAGTGTAGATATAAGTGGAAGAACGTCTCAACGCAAAATGGAACGCACGGCGAGCGTACCTATTGCGTGGGTTGAAGTCACAAGCAAGAGCTTACCGAGTGGATGTCGCCCGCAATCTGACCGCTCCTGGTGTGTGCTTGAGCGATCAGTGGCAAGCGGGATGCTCAACACATGGAAGTGAGGAACAAAAGCAGCCATGAGCACGACGCGGAAACTCCTTGGGTGAGCCCAGTCTCAGAGCAATATGTGCCGGCTCTGCAATTATGGAAGCCTCCTCGGATAGTGAGATGATGCCCATGGTCTGCCCCTGCCTTCCCTTGAGGGCCGTCCGCGATATCGTTGATCGTTCTGTCTTGACCAGCTGAGATGTGGGTGACATTACAACAGTCTAACGTGTCTCGAAATCAGAGGAAGGCTAACCTCACTAAAAAATGCCCGCCAGAAGTCGGAAGTGTCGGCCTACGGGTGGCAAACTAAAAATTGACACTACGCAATTACGTCCGAGTGAAATGTCTCGCCCGAATGTCTCTCGTGCTAGGAACAGCTCTGACTACCTAGTTTCCGAATGCCGCTCTTGTTCGGAACAGCTCTGACTGGGTAGTTTTCCGAATGTCTGTTGAGCCTGGAAAAGCTCTGATGGGCGCAACGACAAGCACATGTCCGAAAACTCGCTGAGTGGATGCCGTCTGCAAACCTGTCTGGTTTGTGCGGGAATGACCCGAGGAAACGAAATGACCAATATATTGAAGTGAGGATTTAAAGCAGCCATGAGCAGGACGTGACGATCTCCCTCGGTGAGCCCAGATCCAGGGCGTTATGTGTCGGCCCTGCAACTATGGAAGCAACCTTGGATGGCGGAAAATGCTATGGACTGTCCCTGCCTTCCTTTGAGGGATGACCGTTGTCTTCGACCGTTCCACTTTGGCCAGCATGGTTGCAGATGGCGCCACAAAAGTGAGAGTCTCCCAGGAATGCTAACCTGGTCAAAAATGCACGCTAAAAGCCGGATGTGTTGGCCTAAGGGTTTCGATCCAAGGGTGCCTAACTAGACACACCGCAATCACATCTGAAAAAACACTCCGGATGAACGCAAAGAAGAAGAAGAAAAACATACTGACCAATAAAAAGATGTCAATTGAAACTAGAAAAAGGATGTCGAGGTGCTACATAAAGCCTGTACTTTTGTATGAATGTGAAGCTTGGACAATGAGCAGTCAAGCTGAAAAACATCTGATGGCTGCAGAAATGTGGTTTCTGAGGAAAATGCAAAGAATACCATGGACAGATAGAAAAACCAATGAGCAAGTCCTACAAGAAACAAATGAAAATCGCCCCGGCAAGGTTAACCCAGTCAACAAATGCCCGCAGAAGTCGGATGTGTCGGCCTAACAGCGCAAGAACGCAGCTCTGCTGTAAACAGGCACAACGCAATCACGTCTGAAAAAAAAACTCCGGATGAACGCAGAAGAAGAAATGAAAATCGTAAATCCCAGGAAGAATAACCCGGTCAACAAATGCCCGCAGAAGTCGGCCTAATGGCACAAGAACGCAGCTCTGCTGTAAACAGGCACAACGCAATCACGCCCGGGAAAAAAAAAAATCTGGATGAACGCAGAAGAAGAGGAGGAAGAAAATCGTAAATTGATTAGAGAAATTAGATGTAGACAGTCACAATGTTTTAGGCATGTTATGAGAAGAAATGAACTGGAGAACTGGGTGACAACTGGCAAGATCGAAGGGAACAGATCAAGGAAAAGAACGAGAAGTAAATACCTGGATGGCTTGGCCACATGGCATGGTCAAGACAAGAACACTGAGCTTATCCACGACTCTGGTGATTGAGTGAAATGGCGAGTCATGACTGCCCATGCTTTCCGGCATGGCACATGATGGATGGTTGGAGCACTTACTCAAAAACGATCATTATTTTGTCTGTTGGGAAACTTGAGTTTGCTCGCTACTAAACTGGTCTTCACACCTTAATTTTGATGGGGACTACTTTTGCCTGTGAGTTAGCTTTCTTGGGTCATGTTGGAGCATTGTTTGAGCAGTCATTGTGTTTCTAGTTGCTATTGTCTTGTAGATTCTGTTCAATGTTTTAGTAACAATGAGTTTAGCTGCTTCTGCTAGTACTTGTTCATCAATATTTTTTCAGTTCATCACCTGTGTGTGATATTTGTTGTGACTGTTGTTGATCTTGCTTACCATTGTGGGTACAGCAGAAGAAATATTGAATTTTCCATCTGCCTTCCTCAATATGGCATTATAGATTGGAAACTTGAGTCTTGACCTTGATGTGATCCGTTTCTGGAATTGATTTGTTAATTGGGCATAATTAGTATCTTGTTTTTGCCAGTATTCTCCAAAGAAGCTCTAAAGAAATGCTTGTATTTATACATGATTTATCAAGTGCAAAAGGTCACATTAGACAAAAACAATCACATGTTGAATGGTTCCTGTAGGCTGACCTCATTCTGTACAAAGGAATGGACTCTCTGTTGATCAAGCACTCCTTACATGTGTTGATCAAGCACTCCTTACATGTGTTGATCAAGCACTCCTTACATGTGTTGATCAAGCACTCCTTACATGTGTTGATCAAGCACTCCTTACATGTGTTGATCAAGCACTCCTTACATGTGTTGATCAAGCACTCCTTACATGTGTTGATCAAGCACTCCTTACATGTGTTGATCAAGCACTCCTTACATGTGTTGATCAAGCACTCCTTACATGTGTTGATCAAGCACTCCTTACATGTGTTGATCAAGCACTCCTTACATGTGTTGATCAAGCACTCCTTACATGTGTTGATCAAGCACTCCTTACATGTGTTGATCAAGCACTCCTTACATGTGTTGATCAAGCACTCCTTACATGTGATCAAACTTTTTCAGTGTTCCTCTTGCCTTTTGTAGTCTAAGATCATCTTCAGATGCCCCGTTTCCAGCAGACAATGGCAATCGTGACTCTCCAATCCTATCACTTGTTATGTCAAGGAAGCTGTTGTTGCTTAAATTATTACTTATCGCCCAACTTCTCATATACATGCTCCCCATCTTCCTTTGCCTCTGTTGTGTAGTATTTTCCTACATAAGATCCTACATTCTATATCTCCTCCTCTGATGAAATGCCTGTATTCCCCAATTGCCACGTCACATGTTTCTGTCACAGTTATAACATTAACTCCTAAACCAGAGTGTTTGTATTTTAAAACAGCAACTTCCTGGGACAGAAAAAGTTCAGCTACATAAAAGATCAGCAGTAGTGATGAAAAAAAAAAAAAAGGTTAAACCAGAATGCTTAACAACTAACAAGTGAAATAAAGACAAAGACAATGGCACCCAATTACATGAGACATGATATATTTAATATCACAAGTACATGTTTAAGCCACTAAACTCACATACAAGTTACACATGTACAAACTGGTATAAACAATGTTACTTAGTATAATTGCAGTTTACATATACGATTAACCAGATTTGTGATTACTAGCAAATGCTCATTAATAAAAAAAAAAACCAAGGCATGCTCCTGGACAAGCATGAGCAACAATGGTTTATTCAATGCCAGTGGTTTCAGTCTGAATGCGTATAAATTCCTAATGCATGTAGATTCCTAATGAATCTGTATGTCTATGATTCTTCTCATATGATGGCATAATTTCTTTACCCTATCTCAGCTGCACAAATGCAAGTAAACAATACAAGTGGAAGCCGTCCCTCCTCATTCTCAAGTTTGAGACAGAAAAATTCCACAATAATACAAGCCTGTTAAAAAGCATGGAATAAAACTTATTTATTCACTTGCTTATACAAAACTATGCATCAGATTTAAAGCCTGTACATAATAAAATTAACAGGAAAATAAACACAGAAATATCGCCAACAATAAAGCAATGATGAAAAAAAAATATACAAGTAACCTGTTCTCCACTTAAACACTCATGTTTAGTTCATGAGTGTTGTGTAAATCAACAGTTACTTGAGAGGGATTGCAAGAGTATGTAGATCCAAAAGGAAATAAACAAATTAACACAATAAGTAAAAATATATAGCACCAACATTGAATGAAAGCGTTATTAGTTGCACACCTCTGGTAGCCTTGCTAGCTAGTCAAAATACACATACAAAGGATCTTATACCCAAAACTGTAATGTGATTCCAGTTGACATTTGGTCACAGTGCTGTATTTCATTATACCTGCTTGGCTGATAATTAGACGAACAGCTACTCTAAGGAATAGCAGGGAGGTAAACTCTTAACATCATATTTAATACTTGATAAGCCATGTGAAGATAATGAGATACCCCCTTTGGAAATGAACCTTCAAGTGACCAAATGCATTACTACACAGCAAATGTCTCACAAATGTTACCCATTTATTTTAACCACAGTTTTCCAGACTAGCCATTGATGACACCTGTGTCTAAAGTTTTAACTCTCCTTTTAGGAATGCCAGTTAATGATTGTGCATTAATTTCTCGACACTTTGGCTGCCACAGAGGTTCTCCAACGCGTGACACTAAGTAGTTTGGGTATTCAGCATCTATGATTATCATAGAATTGAACAAAATGCTGAGGGAGATTGCTTTAAGACAACGCGCAGAAACAGAAAGAATTAACAGTCAGAGAGTTCTCTTTATTTTCAGTGTGTTGGTCTGTTTTTCAAACTCAAATTGAAGATTGTTTTCTAACATTAAATTGTTTTCTTATTCATAGATGAATAAAATCTTTCCTTCTATATGTGCTCATGGCTGTATACTAGAACAGTGGTAATCAAAATGCCTTGACATTCGGTAGTACATTATATTTGCACTTTGTGTTATATCAAATGTTGAGAAAGTCTTCAGAAGATAATGTCAAATATCTGTGTGTGTATATTCTTCTGCGTTCATCCGGAGAGTTTTTCAGACCTGATTGAGTTGTGCCAGTTTACAGCAGTGCTGTGTTCTTGCACCGTTAGAACAACACATCCGACTTCTGCGGGCGTTTCTTGCCTGGGTTAGCCTTCCTGGGTGTTTAAAAGGATATTCGACTCTCACTCGGACGTTTTTGCGTTGTGCTGGTTTATTTGTGCCTATAGGCCGACACAGGTTATAGAAGACATAGGTTATGGTCATCACTAGGAAGAACGAAATACCACAATGTAATATACAAGTAAATGGGAATATTCTTCAACAAGTGAATCGGTACAATTATCTCAGAACAGTCATAACATGTGACGGGAGATGCCTTGAAGAGATTAGAACAAGAATTGCCATGGCGAAGGTGGCCTTCAGCAATATGAAAAACATTCTGACCAATAAAAAGATGTCAATTGAAACAAGAAAGAGAGTGTTGAGGGGATACATAGAGCCTGTTCTTTGTGAAACTTGGACAATCTGCAATCAAGCTGAAAAACATCTGATGGCTGCAGAAATGTGGTTTCTGAGGAAAATGCAAACAATACCATGGACAGATAGAAAAACCAATGACCAAGTACTACAGGAGACAAATTAAAATCGTAAATTGATTAGAGAAATTAGACGTAGACAGTCAAAATTTTTTGGACATGTTATGAGAAGAAATGGATTGGAGAACTTAGTGACAACTGGCAAGATCGAAGGGAACAGACCAAAAGGAAGACCGAGAGGAAAATACCTGGATGGCTTGGCCACATGGCATGGTCGAGACAGGAACAATAAGCTGATCCATGATGCTGGTGATCGAGTGAAATGGTGAGTCATGACCGCCCACGCGTTCTGTCATGGTGCATGATTGATTGATAGGCCGACACATCTGTCTTCTGCGGGCGTTTGTTGACTGGGTTAACCTTCTCGGGTGTTTCGAGGGACTTTCAACTCTCACTGTTGAGTCATCGTCCACATCCCAGCTGGTCAAGTTGGAACAACCGAAGACATCATGGTCAACCCTCAATGGAAGGCAGGGGCAGACCATGGGCATTACCCGCTATCCAAGGAGGCTACCATAATTGCAGAGCCGACACATAGCGCTCTGGTACTGGGCTCACCCAAGGACTCATTATGTCCTGCACATGGCTGTTTCACTTCACTTCTGTATATTGGGCATTTCATTCCCCACAGGCCGCTCCCCACATAAACCAGGAGAGGTCAGTCTGCAGACAACATCCACTCAGCGAGGTTTCGGATCGGACTTTCGACAAAATGGGTTTACTTGCCATGCAATATTCCCATTCGTATTCCTGGGTCACTTTCTCAACTCTGTTATGGTATCATCTATATCCCAGCTAGTCCAACCAGAACAACCAAAGACATCCTGGTCGGCCCTCAAGGGAAGGCAGGGGCAGACCATGGGTATTCCCCGCCATCTGAGGAGGCTTCCATAATTGCAGAGCTGACCCATAGTGCTCTGTTACTGGGCTTACTCTGTTACTGCTTTAATTCCTCACTTCCGAATATTGAGCCTCCCGTTCACCACAGCTGCTCCTCCGAAGACCAGGAGGGATCTGTATGCTGATGACATCCACACAGCAAGCTTTCGTTTCTGACTTCCATGTAATGGATTCGCTAGCCAAGGAATATTCCATTTCTTGCAAATGAGACGCTTTTCCACCTTTGATAATGCTCACTCAAAGAGCTTTGGATTCTGACTTTTCTCGTAATGGATTTGCTTTCCTAGCAGTATTGCATTGCGTGTCCGTGGGATGCTTTTTCCACCTTTGGTAATGCTCACGACTGCCTCCTTTCAGCAAAGGGTGAGTAACGGCCAGGCTCTCACATCCAGGGGTTATTGACTTAGAGGTGTTTAGCCATATCCCTTAGCTGAGAGCCGTAGAACAAGTGTCTGGACCAAGCAATTTAATGAGCCATTCACGATTTCACTGTGACATCAACATTTGACAGGGCAGACATTTGAAAGATGCGTCGCCGGCACGCAAGGCAATGTGATCAGCACAAAGTTATCCAGAATCATCAGCTGGAATGCCACGCCCTGCGAAGGGCAACGACGATTGGTGCTGAACTAATTAAAGCAGTCTTTCTGCGAGGGTCGGAACATGGTAAGCATATATTAGCTCTAGAATTGCCACTGTTATCCAAGTAGGATAGTGTCATCTAATGAAATTCGACTGATTTAATGAGCAATTCATGATTTCACTGCCAGACAGTGTGAACTTAGACAAGTATATGACAACTGGCAGGACTAACCAGATATCTGTCGCACAGACGGACTATTCACGCACACGCAGACCAAGAGTAGCAATCACTCAGCACGCTCCTTCGGTACCTGGTGATACTTGCAAAACAACTGGATGCCTACCGACGAACTTTAAAGCGACGCCAGGCAAGACTGACCAAAAAGCTTTGCCTGCTTACTGACTGCAGGCCCATTACTCATCGAGAGAGAGTGGGCGCTTTTCGAGACCTGGTCAAACTTTCGTACAAAAATTGCTCTTTTGCCTGCTCAAACCGCGATTTCGGCTTCACGCTGCAGTCACATTCTTGAAACACCTGCCTCGCTAACTTGCGTCGGCTGGGAAGTTCCTGATTGGGAGCACCCCACACAGGCCATCTGAGACAACGAACGCCAAATGGGGGTACGTGTAAATTATGTAGCTTCACAAACTGTCTAGACTTTGTTTAGTGTATAAAAATCAGCAAAGAATATATTTACACTACATTTCTTTTAAAATAATCCCCTTCAGCATCTGCCATTTGTGCTAACGTTCATTCAGCTGTTGGAAAAACCCTTTCTTTGATACCTCTCTTGCTGTCACATTGGCAATAACATCTTTGAACTGCTGCCCTTTCAGTGCAAATTTGAGGTCAGCAAACAAGATACAAAATGCACGTAGTTTCAGAACAGGAGAATATAAAGGGTGTCCATGGGAGGCACTGTTTCACCAGCAGGGATCGAAGTGCTGGTGCACTGACATGCAGCAGAATCCAACCGTTTCTTCTCCATGTTGCTAGCTATTTCCTCTATGAACATGCTTGTACCATGCAAACACAATGTCTTCATTAAGATATCACTAAATGCATTTTGAAGCAAGGTAATATCTCTTGGGGTGACTTCTCAAGCACAAAAAAAAAAAAACTGGAAAAAAAAAAACACACACGCGCATGCAGTTCCGTTCACTTCAGTTTGAGAGTAATTTAGGTTATATCAGTAATGTTGTTTCATAAAGGTCAGCACTATCTTATAACACTAAAATGCCCAAGACAGAATCAATCATTCAAGCACAAATCAACTATTCCTGAAACTTTCTAAAGCTACCCTGTGTCTATCACTGTATAGATCTATAACAATTTTTAGGCAGCATGAAATCACAACTGCAGCTGTTCTCTATCATGAACACCTGTAACATTTCCTTTCTCCATTTAAATGGTACACTTTGTATAATGCCACAATTACACCTAATCTCCTCACTGATTAATCTAAGACTAATATATTCTTGTATGGATATGTAACAGTAAAAACCATTACAAGTGACACTCATTACACAATTAACATAAAACATTTTCAACACCAAAACATTAAATAATAAAAACAGAAATACAGTAAAAAATAAACTATTGACGTCTTATAACTACAGATCTGCATTCTGTGAAAATAAATCAACTCTCCCCAACACACACAAAAAAGGCCTAGTGATAGTAGTATTCTTTACACATGCACAATTTGTATGAAATAATACTCAATTAATATAACAGGGATATGAACATGAAAAGTGCATCATTCTGTGTATCAAGCTTGTTAGTCATGAAGTGTTATGAATCAGGAAATTCAATATGATGAAAATAATATCTGAGTATTTTACTTTGACAGTTTATAGCTAAAAATGTTTCACGTTACACACAACTGAACACATACACTAATAAAAGCCTAAAACAGTAAGTAGTTAAGTGTATGAGATAATAAGGCCTAAAGAATGCTGTAAATACTGCTCAGTATAAAAATGCACATGAAAATTGACATGAAATAAATGGCACCTCTTTCAGCTCAGTGACAACTGATGTACAATATTTCAAACTTACTGACCAATAATCTACATTCATGCATTCTAGTTATTATATAATTATAACTGTTATCTATAGACCATATCAGGTCTCTCTGATCAATCATCAATACTTGCACCTTGTGCAGACCAATGATTACCATTTCTAACTGGAAGTGTCCTCTGAGAAACTTTAGCAAAGCCAAATACCATTTGGTAAATAAATGGAACAATGTTTATCATGTGAATACATTTTCTTCTTTAAAAGAACAGAGGCTGGCTGGTTTACACTATCAGAAGGTCAATCAATGTATTCTTCTTCTGTCCTTCATCATCCATTGGTGCATCTCCTCAACCACACCATGCCAAGCTGTTCTGTCTGTCGCCATCTCCTACAGCTCCCTCCATGTCCTTCCAATATTATTCATCTCTGTTTATAATTCTCTTCTGCTTGTGTTTTTAGGTCTCCCGCTATTTTGTTTGCCTTGTGGATTCCAGTCAAGCGAGCGTCTAGATATAATGTCCTCAAGTTTTCTCCGTGTGTGTCCGATCTTTTCTTCACCTCTTGCTTCATTGGGATTTGTTTAGTTCACTCTATGAGCTCTACGTTGGTGAGTCTGTCATACCACTTTATTCTCACTATTTTGTGCAGGCACTAATTAGTGAATATTTGTAGTTTATTTGTAATTATTTTAGTTGTTCTCTCATCATAAAGTAGTAATAATTTAACATTGTAGTTAACAATTCAAAGTTTGGTTCCTACGTTTGATTTAATGAGTTGAAGCGACAATGTGAACACTCATCAGAGTGTTGAGTCGAAATGAACACGTTCAACTAAACAAATTACATGCAGATACAGTGAAAACGTTTAGACTGCAGAATGGAGTGGCCACAAAAACACGGCACATCAAGCACATAAGTGGGTCTGGCAATCACTGAACTTGCAGATTAAGTTTCAGTATGCTGACAGATATATTATGGAGATTTAAGTATCCACTGATATGTCTGGAGTGCACTGAAGAGAGCAGAACGGAAAAAAAAAAAAAACCTCACAGAATTATTTAACAAAATGTTCTCTAGGGAGGAGAAATAAAACAAGAGTTAAAAATACACTGGCGATATAACCAACATCCTAAACAAAAGTATATTTCAGACTACACATGTAATTTCAGTGGTACTACATTGCCAAATGTTATTAACAGAGACGAGGAGCAACTGGCCAAGTGGCTAAGAATGCTGGGTTCTCCTTCAGGAAACCTGGGTTCAAATCCTCCATAAAGTATGGATTTCTGTCAGAGGCAGAAAGAAAACCCTAACCTGCACAGTTCGCGGCGACTGCATTAGCCAGGCAGCCTTGATTCCTCAAGCTCAAGACTCCCCCTTCTTCTATTTTACACCTAATGAAAATTAGTTTTTGTTTACTAACAGAGACTAAGGTTCTCCTATCTTCTTATCTATTGTCTTTGAAGGAAAATGTACACTATTTATACAGTGAACTTGAGCCAGTTAAAGTGTGCCTCTAAACATGCATGTCATTGGATGATCTTTTAGCAAGTTATTTACATGCCATTAGTTTCAGTTACATTATACATGATGTAGATTTTCAGTTCAAACAACTGGCATGATGAGTTAGTTATATCACAAAGTTGACTAAAGTGTTATCTTTTAATGATTTCACTTGCTAGGCTGAATGTTCAGCTGGTGAGCAGTCTGTGGATTCAACTTTTTCAGACATGGTTTTCTGATGTCGACTTGGTGAGTTTGTAACACTGGCTGACTTGTCACCGTCCTCATTGTTCTTTTCACTGCCAGAGTCTCCCTGCATTAGCTTCATGCGTTTGGCTGTCTGAAATATAAGAATAACAAGCAAGAAATATTACTTACTGTCAGGACTATGTCATATACAAATGAACAAACAGGGATTCTATATTTGCAATAATCACATGCATCATGAATGTAAAGTTGATATTCTAAAACCTGAAGGTGAATAAAGAAACATAATTTTCTCATCAGTTAAGACTAGGTAGGTGGAAGTAAATAAAACACTCTAATATGAAACTATCAGAAGGAGTTCCATATGGCATGAAAAAAACAAAAACAGAATTGCATAGTAAAACTTCAGGTAATATGTCCTCAGGAAATACACATATGCAAGAAATGAAACTTTATCACACCTTTCCCAATAAATAATTATCAAAACAATTTTTACAAATGACACAAAGAAACGCACAGAAGAGACATATTACAGAAGCAATAGCCTCTTTAGCAATAAATGTCATGCTGCCTAAGAGACATTAATGTGAAGAGATGTGGTGAGTTTTGTTTTTTTAATGCAAAAAAGTAACAGTTTACAAGCTTTAAACAGATGCAGAAGTGTTGAAGTCATTACGCTAGTTCCAAATTCTTCAAATCAATACAAGAGCAACAAGTCAAATCATTATGGTTATAAAAACAATAAAAGTCTTCTATAACATCCAGGAATATGGTTGTTGGTTATCCTACCAATTGTGAATACCATCATCTTGTGCCATATGTTAAGAATGTGTGGTCATGGTTCCAATGAATACCAGAATTTTGGTTCAGGTCTTTGTTCTTGTCCTAATTATGCCATTAGTCAAGCCATTTAGTATTTATCTTTTTGCATTCCCTTTGCACTTTTCCTATCAATTTTGTCAGTTGTCACAGTTTTATAGTTTATTCCTCCTCATAATATGCCCACAAAATAAAATCTTGACTTGTATAATTTATCTAATGAATTTATAGTTTTCACTTGTTTCATGAAGAAGTGTCTCATTTTTGTTTTTCTCTCCGTTTATGGTATTCTTTGCGTTTTTCTCAGAAATAACATCACATTGTCATTTGATGTTTCCCAGCTTGTCTGCTTACTGTCCATGTGTCACATGCATACAGCAGTATAGTTTCTATATAGCACTTCAGCACTCTTTTCTCCCTGCAATTGGCAGCTTTGTTATTGATATGTTTTGAATATATACTGTAACATAAATGTTAAAACTTAAAGGATCCTGTTTCAGGTATGTCAATGAAAATTGAAGATGCAGTGTAAGGTTAATACTTTCATGATCGATGGCACTCCATGAGCTATTACAACAGCTGCTTTACTTCCCAGAACATTTCTTGCACCAACCTGATGATGCTGGGCCTATCCTGGAACCATGTATCAGAAACTACTTCCACCTAGAGAAGAATTTCAACCTGACTAGCTTCTGGCACAATACTAACACAACTTCCACCTATCTAATCAAAATACTGTCCAGAACTGTACCTTTCATTAGATTTTGCAAATATGAATGAATCTGAGACCCTTGTCTGATTCAACATTATACAAAGTACATACCACATCTCTCAGCTGTGACTGTAATTTATGTTTTTCCTGAGTAAGTCTATCAATCTCTTCCATGTTCTTCTGGTTTTTTGTACTTGTCATTTCAAGCAGAGCCAGTGTGGAGTCTTTTTCACTTATGGCAGCTTGAATAGCTTCCTGTCTGTGGACATTATTTCAGAGCATAAATTACTTAACTAATCAGTCACATGAACTTATATTCATGGAGGACATATTAACAATTTATTGAACAGATAGGAGAATATACAGATCTATCCAACAAGAAATCAATACTAAAGAGGTATGGTTATTATGATAAACAAAAATGAGGAACATATTTTGGACATGTACAAAAAGAAGCAAGTTTAGAAAAAAATAATTATAGGGAGAAGTGTACTGGGGAGGCAAAGAAGAAGAAGACCATAAGTAAATATATTCAAGATCGATAGATAATTAACAGATAACAGCAACAAAGATAGGAGAAACATACATTATATTTTTCAACCCTTCAACTTTTACTGCAAACGAAAATAAGAGAATAATAAAATCACCCAATTCAACAATAACTGATAAAATTGTTGGTAACTGGTAGGCAATTGACTTCCGTCCCCAACATGGCAGTTAGGCATTGAACCGCTACAGCCTCTGGAGTATTTATCCTTGAGGCTGCGGTTTGCATTCGCATTTTCCTCATGTTGGACTGGTAGTATATGGTTTCATTGCCTTGCTACTGAGTGAGTGCGTGGCGCGACTCTGTGAGCTGTGAAATTTATGTGGAGTGCTTTTACATCTGTCTGCTTTTATTTGAACAGTGAACTGCATGTTTGGAAGAATGGCTACCGGTTGTTGCTGAATGACTGATTTGCCTTTTCGATTCGCGAGTGCATTTTTAGGAGACTCCTGGGAGTTGACGCTGGAGCTACAGAGTTTGTGCTTTGTGCGGCGCTTTCAGCAGGTCACCCTGCGGAAAGATACAGAGCCATGTGAGAAAACCTGGGTCAATGAAGTCTTTCTGGTGACTGCTGATTCCATTGACGATGAACTGTAATTTTCGTGGAGGACTTTTGTGTTGGCATTCTGGCAGCGGCATTATGCACAGCATACCTGTGCGGGTTGTTGGCTTGCCCAGACTCCTGTCTATTTCACTTTTCACACTGGACAGTGAGGAGTATTTTGTGTGATGTTCACTGGCACAAGAACGGAGCATAATGGGGACGACCCGTTGCTGTGAAAATGGAACCGCGACTAACTAACTAACTAGGCAAATGATACATATACATATTGTTGGTGACTAGTAGGTCAATGACACACTTAACAACATAAATAACTTCTTTCAGACAGCATTTAAACATTTATAAATTGCTGACTCATATGGCTCCATATATCTGTGATGAAAATAACAACACAGTGAAAATTCAAATGGCACAAGTTTGTTTCTATTTAGACTTTATTTTAAATTGTTAATGTCATAGACGAAAAGTTAAAGGACACCCTTTAAATTATGGGATGGCATAGTGTGGATATGGGTAATCTCATACGATGAAGAATGTGACTTGTTTTGCCAAACATACATGTAATAAATGTTTGTGTGCATCATTGGAATACACATGCACACACACATTAATTGACATTATTTACTATAATACACATGCACACACACATTAATCGACATTATTTACTATAATAAGTGTGTGTGTGCATCATTGGAATACACATGCACACACACATTAATCGACATTATTTACTATAATAAATGTGTGTGTGCATCATTGGAATACACACACACACACACATCAATCGACATTATTTACTATAATAAATGTGTGTGTGCATCATTGGAATACACACACACACACACATCAATCGACATTATTTACTATAATAAATGTGTGTGTGCATCATTGGAATACACATGCACACACACACATTAATCAACATAATTTACTATAATAAATGTGTGTGCACATCATTGGAATACACATGCACACACACACACACATTAATTGACATTATTTACTATAATAAATGTGTGTGTGCATCATTGGAATACACATGCACACACACATTAATCAACATTATTTACTATAATAAATGTGTGTGTGCATCATTGGAATACACATGCACACACACACATCAATCGACATTATTTACTATAATAAATGTGTGTGTGCATCATTGGCACTGGCTGGCGCGCGCGCGCACACACACACACATTAATCGACATTATTTACTATAATAAATGTGTGTGGGCATCATTGGAATACACATGCGCACACACACACATTAATCAACATTATTTACTATAATAAATGTGTGTGTTCATCATTGGAATACACACACACATTAATCGACATTATTTACTATAATAAATGTGTGTGGGCATCATTGGAATACACATGCACACACACACATTAATCGACATTATTTACTATAATAAATATGTGTGGGCATCATTGGAATACACATGCACACACACATTAATTGACATTATTCACTATAATAAATGTGTGTGGGCATCATTGGAATACACATGCACACACACATTAATCGACATTATTTATTATAATAAATGTGTGTGGGCATTGTTGGAATACACATGCACACACACATTAATCAACATTATTTACTATAATAAATGTGTGTGGGCATCATTGGAATACACATGCACACACACACACATTAATGGACATTGTTTTACTATAATAAATCGCGCAAACTGCTGTTTGTGGCTTCTGTATTTAAATTCAATTGTTGAACATTGTGGTCACATGGAGTGCACATAAAGGACTCCTTCAATACCAAGAAAACAGTAACAATGGTGATATCAAAGAAACAGGTGACACGAACATGTGAAATGAAAATAGAAGGGAACATTCTTAACCAAGTGGATAATTTTAAATACCTAGGCGCAATTATAACATCAGATGGAAGATGCATAACAGAGATTAAGAACAGTGTAGGGCAAGCAAAATCTGCATTTAAGAAAGTGAAAGGTATCTTATGCAATAAATTACTATCATTGAATGTAAGAAGGAGAGTGCTAGAATGCTACATAAAACCTGTTTCAGTTATCAGTTGGGGTATCTTCACTGCACTCCGGACAGGTCCATAGGTGCTCAGATCCTCCCCCCAGCATATGCATCAGCGTCCGGTGGCTAATAGTGCCAGTTCTGTGTTGGTTGACGAGGCACCTCATTTTCCCAATGTACCTCTCGCGCTTGGCCGTGCCGATTCTTACTCCCAAGTCTTTCATCCTGGACAGCGATATGGATTCACTGACGTCAAAGTCCTCTGTTATCGCCATATCTTTAAGGGCGTTAATAACATTGGCATGATCCATGGGCTGGCCATCTACAGGGGGTGCAGAGCCAGCCAGTTTATCAGCTCGTTCATTTCCCTCGACTCCTGCATGTCCAGGGACGAAGATGAAGGTGACTTTACGGACAACAGACTTCCGCAGCGACTCAGTCCACTGTCTGCGTACAGCTCCAGCTTCGACCTTCTGAATCATGCTCATTGAGTCACTTAGTACACACGTTGGTATAATGCTGTGATCCCAGCCATATGAAAGCCTGTGTAACTGCCATCACCTCCATCGTCATGCTGCTCGTGGTCATAAAGTGGGCACCACTAGATTCTTGAATGGTTCGGCCCGCTGAACGAGCTGTAAATGCCCATGCACTTCTCTACTGCTTTACAACAGATCCATCTGTATAGATGAGCACTTCGGGGCTATCTGAGTGTTCATAGATGAGTGCGTTGACCTCTGCATTGACAGCGGCAGGGTTCTGCTCCCTGCACCGTCTGTCGAGTGTGATAATGCAAGAGAAAGTGCATTCATAAGCCGGAGGCACCGGCACCCATTCCTTGCCGGGGTTGATACTGGTAAGACTGCAGACCTGTCTGACGACATCTTCCGCCCGCCCGACCCCCCCCCCCCCCCCCCAACCTGTTTCATTGCTTGGCAGTGAATCATTGGAATGTAAATGAACAAATTGGGAAGAACTTGGAAGCAAAAGAGATGTGGTTCCTATGATGAATTTTGCGAATTCCATGGACTGCCCAGAGTAACTAACGACTGCCCAAAAGAGGATAATGAAACAAAAAACATTATATTTAATAATAAGAATGAGACAAGCAGCTTTCTTTGGTCATGTGATGAGAAGAGAGGCATTGGAGAACATCGTAACGATTAGAAAGATCATGGGGGAGAGAGGAGAGGCAGAACAAGAGAAATGATGCTGAATGTACAGACAAGGAGGAATATATTCAGCAGTTGATCCAGAACACTAAAGACCAAGATCTGTGGAGAAACAAACGCCTGAGCTAACTGGCAAGGCACTTGATGATGATGATGATGAAGAGAACACATTGTTATGAACCTTAAGTTCATGAGGGCTGGTCTGGTTCGCAAGATCAGTTCCGAATCTGGCGTTCGTTGATAGCTGTGTGAGGTGCACCAAATTGGGGTCTTCCCAGCCAACGCAAGTTAGTGAGGCAGGCGCTGCAAGAATGTAACCGCAGCGCGCAACTAGAGTTGTGGTTTAAGCGGGCAAAAGAGCAAATTTGTATGACTGTTCGACAAAGTCTCGATAAGCGCCCACTCTCTCTAGATGAGTAGTGGGCTTGCAGTCAGTAAGCTGGTATAGCTTTTCGGTCAGTCCTGCTTGAAAGCTCGTCGGTAGGCGTCCAGTGGTTTTGCATGTATCACCGGGTACCGGGAGGCGCGCTTTAGTGATGCTACTCTTGGCCTGTGTGTGCGTGAATAGTCCGTCTGTGCGATAGATATCTGGCTGATCCTGCCAGTAGTCATATGCTTGTCTCAAGATTAAGCCATGCATGTCTAAGTTCACACTCTCTCACAGTGAAACCATGAATGGCTCATTAAATCAGTCGAGGTTCCTTAGATGACATGATCCTACTTGGATAACTGGCAATTCTAGAGCTAATACATGCTTACTGCCAGGTGTCGCAGAACAAAGAATGCAATAATCGGGAAATAATAAGACAGCACACATTGAACGCACTATAACTGACTTGGTGATGAAAAGCGTCACAACACAAAGGGATGGAGACGGGATGAGATCAACAAAGGACAAGAAGTTAGACCATCCATGTAGAAGACATTGAAGGATAACCGTTGGGATGTGTCCCAGTAAACTACAGATAGGAAAACAGGTATCAGGGTGATCATGTGTAATGGAAAACGATAGTTAAATCTCACCCTAGGCCAGAAGTAGAAATCTCGACAGGGACCAGTAGTTAGTGGCTATACTATCCAAATACTGTGAGTATTTTGTGCGAGAGTTAGTGACAGTTGTTGCCTATAATGATACATGCTTGTGTATGATGACAGTAGGAAAACTGAGAAATGTTTGAACGATACCAGACATCAGCAACGTACATGGGAAGGCAGACACGGCAGATAGCCGGCCTAGTGTAGAGCTAATGTGTAGGGCGATTCAGTAATAAACATTAGGTTTGACTGGAACACATATGAGTTCATGTTATCTATTGTGCACAGCGTCAATGAACAGCTACGTACTTATTGTTCAACAAAGTGTTGTTAGTATTATTTAAGATGCCATGATAGTCGACTCAGAACCGAGCCAAATGAAGAGAGGACCCAATACTTGTGTGAGAAGGGTAGTGCTAATAAATAGAGTACTTAGAGGAGGGTCAGCGGAGTTACTACGTGGCACTTACATAGCTCTGACCCTTGCGGAAAGAGCACTTTTATTAGTTCAAAACAAATCGTCGGTGCCCTTCGCGGGGCGCGGCATTCCAACAGGTGACTCTGCATAACTTTGTGCTGATCGCATGGCCCTATGTGCCGGCGACACATCTTTCAAATGTCTGCCCTATCAAATGTTTATGGTACGTGACATGCCTACCATGTAGTGACGACAAATAATAATACTCTATCGAGGCTCCGTAATTGGAAATGAGTACACTTTAAACCAGTGTTTCCCAACGTGGGGCCCATGCCCAGGGGGGGGGGGGGGGAAGATTCGATTGTTAAGGGGGGCAATTCGAAAATGGAAGAAATCGGCTGGATATAACAAAACGGGGAGACTTGAGACTGAAGTTAACTAAATTGGAACCGTACATAAAATCTCTTTGCAGCAAGCATTAATCCTTTGCTGACCAACTTCGACGCTCGACGAATATCTGGCTATATGCCTTGGTGACCAACTTCGACGGTCAACGAATTAGCGACATGCGGATTTCAAACAGACGGCCTTATCGATAGCCACGGAATCAGGCGTCATCCAGTTGTTTCCCTTATTCCAAAATGGCTGCGCCCATGGTTAAAAGTGTTTGCAGCCGTAACTAGCTTGTTTTTTTTTTTAAATTCATTAATTTGGGTCCCAAGTGAATATTCAGCATTTTCACCATGCCTGAGGATGAACACCAGGCTCGTAATATAGAGTATTCTGACTCTGCCAGCGAAATTGAAGCTGAAAACGATGTTTCCTAGATAAGTAGAGACACATAGGTGAATATTAGTGTAAATGAAAGTTGCGTTAACGATGTTGAAGTTGATGATGGAGGTCATGAAGGTACCTCTGAAGAAAGTAGTGGGCGTGGCACAAGAGACCAGAACATTTCTACAGCTGAAAATTCTGTTTAGAAATGGAGAAAGGCTCTTCAAAACGAACTTATTGAGCTTGGCAATCTTCCATACAAAGAACAGGGTGTCAGACACAACTGGGTTTATGTCCATTGATTTTTTCAAGCTTTTTCCCCCTGACACTACACTGCCATAGGTCTGATCACGTGTGAAGTCAACATGTATGGTGAAAATCACCTCTCTCAGTACACAGGAAATGCCAAGTACAAAAAGCTTACTTGGGATCATACTGATGCAGTTGAAATTTCTGCATTCATAGGGCTTCAGATTGGCATGGGAATGTGTTGTAAACCAGCAGTTTCAGACTACTGGTCTAAGAATTTTTGGCTGAATGAAACAGCATATTCGAAGGCCATGAGTCAGAACAGATACCAACAGCTTCACAGAAATGATGGATATGGTTCTAAAGGACATATTCTCTATTGTGACAGCTTTTATTCAAGCCCAACTTTATTTCAAGAACTGAAAGAAATGCAGACTGGTGCATGTGGAACAGTGGGGGAAATTCGAAAATGGAAGAAATCGGCTGGATATAACAAAACGGGGAGACTTGAGACTGAAGTTAACTAAATTGGAACCGTACATAAAATCTCTTTGCAGCAAGCATTAATCCTTTGCTGACCAACTTCGACGCTCGACGAATATCTGGCTATATGCCTTGGTGACCAACTTCGACGGTCAACGAATTAGCGACATGCGGATTTCAAACAGACGGCCATATCGATAGCCACGGAATCAGGCGTCATCCAGTTGTTTCCCTTATTCCAAAATGGCTGCGCCCATGGTTAAAAGTGTTTGCAGCCGTAACTAGCTTGTTTTTTTTTTAAAATTCATTAATTTGGGTCCCAAGTGAATATTCAGCATTTTCACCATGCCTGAGGATGAACACCAGGCTCGTAATATAGAGTATTCTGACTCTGCCAGCGAAATTGAAGCTGAAAACGATGTTTCCTAGATAAGTAGAGACACATAGGTGAATATTAGTGTAAATGAAAGTTGCGTTAACGATGTTGAAGTTGATGATGGAGGTCATGAAGGTACCTCTGAAGAAAGTAGTGGGCATGGCACAAGAGACCAGAACATTTCTACAGCTGAAAATTCTGTTTAGAAATGGAGAAAGGCTCTTCAAAACGAACTTATTGAGCTTGGCAATCTTCCATACAAAGAACAGGGTGTCAGACACAACTGGGTTTATGTCCATTGATTTTTTCAAGCTTTTTCCCCCTGACACTACACTGCCATAGGTCTGATCACGTGTGAAGTCAACATGTATGGTGAAAATCACCTCTCTCAGTACACAGGAAATGCCAAGTACAAAAAGCTTACTTGGGATCATACTGATGCAGTTGAAATTTCTGCATTCATAGGGCTTCAGATTGGCATGGGAATGTGTTGTAAACCAGCAGTTTCAGACTACTGGTCTAAGAATTTTTGGCTGAATGAAACAGCATATTCGAAGGCCATGAGTCAGAACAGATACCAACAGCTTCACAGAAATGATGGATATGGTTCTAAAGGACATATTCTCTATTGTGACAGCTTTTATTCAAGCCCAACTTTATTTCAAGAACTGAAAGAAATGCAGACTGGTGCATGTGGAACAGTGGGGGAAATTCGAAAATGGAAGAAATCGGCTGGATATAACAAAACGGGGAGACTTGAGACTGAAGTTAACTAAATTGGAACCGTACATAAAATCTCTTTGCAGCAAGCATTAATCCTTTGCTGACCAACTTCGACGCTCGACGAATATCTGGCTATATGCCTTGGTGACCAACTTCGACGGTCAACGAATTAGCGACATGCGGATTTCAAACAGACGGCCATATCGATAGCCACGGAATCAGGCGTCATCCAGTTGTTTCCCTTATTCCAAAATGGCTGCGCCCATGGTTAAAAGTGTTTGCAGCCGTAACTAGCTTGTTTTTTTTTTTAAATTCATTAATTTGGGTCCCAAGTGAATATTCAGCATTTTCACCATGCCTGAGGATGAACACCAGGCTCGTAATATAGAGTATTCTGACTCTGCCAGCGAAATTGAAGCTGAAAACGATGTTTCCTAGATAAGTAGAGACACATAGGTGAATATTAGTGTAAATGAAAGTTGCGTTAACGATGTTGAAGTTGATGATGGAGGTCATGAAGGTACCTCTGAAGGAAGTAGTGGGCGTGGCACAAGAGACCAGAACATTTCTACAGCTGAAAATTCTGTTTAGAAATGGAGAAAGGCTCTTCAAAACGAACTTATTGAGCTTGGCAATCTTCCATACAAAGAACAGGGTGTCAGACACAACTGGGTTTATGTCCATTGATTTTTTCAAGCTTTTCCCCCCTGACACTACACTGCCATAGGTCTGATCACGTGTGAAGTCAACATGTATGGTGAAAATCACCTCTCTCAGTACACAGGAAATGCCAAGTACAAAAAGCTTACTTGGGATCATACTGATGCAGTTGAAATTTCTGCATTCATAGGGCTTCAGATTGGCATGGGAATGTGTTGTAAACCAGCAGTTTCAGACTACTGGTCTAAGAATTTTTGGCTGAATGAAACAGCATATTCGAAGGCCATGAGTCAGAACAGATACCAACAGCTTCACAGAAATGATGGATATGGTTCTAAAGGACATATTCTCTATTGTGACAGCTTTTATTCAAGCCCAACTTTATTTCAAGAACTGAAAGAAATGCAGACTGGTGCATGTGGAACAGTGGGGGAAATTCGAAAATGGAAGAAATCGGCTGGATATAACAAAACGGGGAGACTTGAGACTGAAGTTAACTAAATTGGAACCGTACATAAAATCTCTTTGCAGCAAGCATTAATCCTTTGCTGACCAACTTCGACGCTCGACGAATATCTGGCTATATGCCTTGGTGACCAACTTCGACGGTCAACGAATTAGCGACATGCGGATTTCAAACAGACGGCCTTATCGATAGCCACGGAATCAGGCGTCATCCAGTTGTTTCCCTTATTCCAAAATGGCTGCGCCCATGGTTAAAAGTGTTTGCAGCCGTAACTAGCTTGTTTTTTTTTAAAAATTCATTAATTTGGGTCCCAAGTGAATATTCAGCATTTTCACCATGCCTGAGGATGAACACCAGGCTCGTAATATAGAGTATTCTGACTCTGCCAGCGAAATTGAAGCTGAAAACGATGTTTCCTAGATAAGTAGAGACACATAGGTGAATATTAGTGTAAATGAAAGTTGCGTTAACGATGTTGAAGTTGATGATGGAGGTCATGAAGGTACCTCTGAAGGAAGTAGTGGGCGTGGCACAAGAGACCAGAACATTTCTACAGCTGAAAATTCTGTTTAGAAATGGAGAAAGGCTCTTCAAAACGAACTTATTGAGCTTGGCAATCTTCCATACAAAGAACAGGGTGTCAGACACAACTGGGTTTATGTCCATTGATTTTTTCAAGCTTTTCCCCCCTGACACTACACTGCCATAGGTCTGATCACGTGTGAAGTCAACATGTATGGTGAAAATCACCTCTCTCAGTACACAGGAAATGCCAAGTACAAAAAGCTTACTTGGGATCATACTGATGCAGTTGAAATTTCTGCATTCATAGGGCTTCAGATTGGCATGGGAATGTGTTGTAAACCAGCAGTTTCAGACTACTGGTCTAAGAATTTTTGGCTGAATGAAACAGCATATTCGAAGGCCATGAGTCAGAACAGATACCAACAGCTTCACAGAAATGATGGATATGGTTCTAAAGGACATATTCTCTATTGTGACAGCTTTTATTCAAGCCCAACTTTATTTCAAGAACTGAAAGAAATGCAGACTGGTGCATGTGGAACAGTGTGTCAAAATAGAAAACATTTTCCTGATATGTTGAAGAAAAAACAACTGAAACTGAAAAAGGCAGATCATCCTGTGTTTTGTGTTACAGAAGATAATTGCATGTTGGCCGTTACCTGGCATGACACTAAGAGAGTGACCCTGATATCTACAGTTCACTCCAATGATGTTATGGAAAAGACAGTCAGGAAAAGGGGAATTCCAGAGGGCAGAATAATAAGCAAGCCAGTGCTTGCAGAAAAATACAATAAAAGTATGGGCGGTGTCGATCACTTCGGCCAACTGAGTGCAAGCTACCCCTTTCCACATAGATCATATAAATGGTACCTGCCATTATATCATTGTCTAGTTGAAACTGCTCTGGTCAATGGGCATATAATCTACAACACTGCCAACTCTACAAATAAGATCACTGCAAAGAAGTTTAGGCAGGATGTCAGTCTTGCTCTTATTGGACCTGCTGTTCTTCGGCGCAATGCAACACCTTCAAGACCACAAGTCACAACATCACGACTTACTGAGCGCCATTTTATTCAAAAGTATGAAAGACCAAGGTACAAACCAGACTGTAAAGTGTGTAAGGCTGCAGGTAAAAGAAGCCAGACTTGCATGTACTGCCCAGATTGCAATACACCTCTATGCCTGACACCATGTTTCAAGCTATACCACACGGTTGAGGATTATCAACGGATTGTTGGTCAACAAAGTGTTCCGTGTAAATTAGTGCTCATATTGAGCTTATTTTATTCATTGCCAACCATGTCGCTAACATTTTATAGCTTTTACTTTGAAAACATTCACTAAAAAATATGAAAAGATGATGGTTTTAAAACATCATCTAATTATTCTATAAATAGCCATACATATTCAAGATGGCCGTCATGATCATGTGACAAATTTGCATAAAACATATATATTTATGCCTAACAACCATTCATAACAGTGCTCTGAAAATTTCAACACCCTACGTTCAATTTTAAATTTTTAGTGAATTTAATTTGAAAACCAGTCATGTTTTAAAAAATCCGCAAACACCCTTGGTAATCGGAGACAATAATGCTCCGGATTGTTGGTCAACAAAGTGTTCCGTGTAAATTAGTGCTCATATTGAGCTTATTTTATTCATTGCCAACCATGTCGCTAACATTTTATAGCTTTTACTTTGAAAACATTCACTAAAAAATATGAAAAGATGATGGTTTTAAAACATCATCTAATTATTCTATAAATAGCCATACATATTCAAGATGGCCGTCATGATCATGTGACAAATTTGCATAAAACATATATATTTATGCCTAACAACCATTCATAACAGTGCTCTGAAAATTTCAACACCCTACGTTCAATTTTAAATTTTTAGTGAATTTAATTTGAAAACCAGTCATGTTTTAAAAAATCCGCAAACACCCTTGGTAATCGGAGACAATAATGCTCCGGATTGTTGGTCAACAAAGTGTTCCGTGTAAATTAGTGCTCATATTGAGCTTATTTTATTCATTGCCAACCATGTCGCTAACATTTTATAGCTTTTACTTTGAAAACATTCACTAAAAAATATGAAAAGATGATGGTTTTAAAACATCATCTAATTATTCTATAAATAGCCATACATATTCAAGATGGCCGTCATGATCATGTGACAAATTTGCATAAAACATATATATTTATGCCTAACAACCATTCATAACAGTGCTCTGAAAATTTCAACACCCTACGTTCAATTTTAAATTTTTAGTGAATTTAATTTAAAAACTAGTCATTTTTTTTAAAAATCCGCAAACACCCTTGGTAATGGGAGACAGTAATGCTCCGGATTGCTGGTCAGCAAAGTGTTTAAGCGCAAGGATCTCACTAAATGTATATAATTACTAATAATTAAAATAATATAGAAAAATATTTCATTAAAATTATTTTGTACTTGAATTTCAGTTCATTATATGTTTTGAAAATTTACTTACTGTGTTTGCTCAATAATTTCCGAGTGATTTCTTCCTAAAACCTATCGGTCGTTTGGCTAGGATCGGGTGCATTTGCTGCTCTCCTCTCCACCCCCCCCCCTCCCCCCAATAGTGCGCCTGGTCTGGTTGGGGCCGGGATGAACAAATAAAAACCCATCACATATCTTTACATTAGATATGGGCCTGGTGGACCACAGTCGGCAATAGCTCACAGTGAGACTAAGGGTCCACACAAAAAAGGGGCAGGCGTGGGAACCAGCTTGTCTGGGGTAACAAAAAAAAAGAAAAACAAATCACCCAACACAACCGACACACAGGGACGTGGGACCTGGGGTGGGGGGTGGCCTCTGGCAACCGTGAGCCCTTCTAGAAAAAATATTCAAGTTTCTTTAGTGAACATTTCAATGTTTGAATATTAAAAGTGATGCATATGTTGGAGGGGGGATACGAATTTTAGAAAGGCTTAGGTGGGGCATAGCACAAAAAAGGTTGGGAAACACTGCTTTAAACCCTTTAACGAGAATCTATTGGACAGCAAGTCTGGTACCAGCAGCCACGGTAATTTCAACTCCAATAGCGTATTTTAAAGTCGTTGCAGCTAAAAAGCTCATAGTTTTATTTCAGGTGCAGGCAGGTGGTCCAGCTTGAGCCGGTTCACTGCCCATCATTCCTGCCCTATGTAATAGTACAGTGAAGTGACGATGAACTGGCAATAACTCCAAGACAGTTCTGGTT
Source organism: Cepaea hortensis (assembly GCA_963921405.1). Lineage (NCBI taxonomy): Eukaryota > Metazoa > Mollusca > Gastropoda > Stylommatophora > Helicidae > Cepaea > Cepaea hortensis. Next base: position 65,500,656 of record OY992882.1, read on the forward strand.
TCATATTAATTTATTCATAATCAACAAACATTCAATCAAGCCAGAAGTCACTCAGCTAAATCATACCTCCATATCGAAGGATGGGTCGTTCACAACTGACCTTGTTTTTACGATGCTCATCATAGGACGAGCCACCCTAACTACCCCATATTATGGTGCTTGACCGTGCCCTACTTCCCTATTGACTATGCACACCTCGTTGCCCCTTCTTCCTATTCCTAACTCTGTTACATTTCCTCCCTTTCTTCAACCAAGACTTTTCCCTGAAAAGTCTTAATCCCACAACTCATTTACCCCACATCTATGACCCAAGACACTTAACCCAAAAATTCCACACAATCAAAGTTACTTCTTCTTCATTTTATAAAGTCATAAGCAATCCGCTTACTACCTGAACTTACTCAACTCCCAACTACAGAAATCATATACCCCTTACTCATTACACTTCTCTCTATCCCCACTATTTATCGTAGTGCCAGCCACCACGACCTACAACCCATACTTCTTCTTCATTTTATAAAATCCACATATATCATATCACAAAAGCTCATTCTTGTATCTATCGTACATCATAATATTTCTGCATTACAAGATCTTAGTTTTATACAACACATGACAACATATTTTCGGAATACTTTTTCTCTTCTTCATAAGCAATCCGCTTAAACCTTCTTATCACGATCTCAAAAAATTCAAAACGCTGTACTCTTCTGATACTACCTCAAACTCTCTATCGCCATCACTAACAGTATTACCTCCACACTACTACTTCTCCACTTTCAACCAACCTGAAATCACTCGCACACGATAGGAAGACAAAGAATCGGTGCGCACCGGAGATTCAAAGAAGTAGAACTCTTCCTCACAAAACCCACACTCACCTAAACCACACACCTTTACACCCCTATGTCATTTGAGACTTTATGTAATAAAGTCTAAAACAATTATCTCTTCTACAGTACCACTTATTATGGTAACAGTTTACACTGCTATCTACAGCCTCAAGTACCAACCATCAAAAATATTATTCACTCCCAAATGTCTATATATTACAGACAGTACACAATTAACAAGGTCCATCATCCCTCTAGACCTCTTCCAACTTTATACCCATCACCTCACATAACTAATCTTCTCTCATACCTCCCTCAGAATTCTCTCTTAATCTCGCCGAAAATTTCAGCGACCCCTTAATGTCCATTTATTATGGGCATATCTACTAAAACCTCTACTTATGCCGTTATCAACAGCAACAATATACTGCCCCTGAACTCATGTCCATGACCTTCTAACCCCTCACTGCTTGCAATTTACGTTATTCTTTCTCAGTCCATATATTACGGACCCTCAAAAACCCCATGTCATTTTGTCTCCACAGTGACAATGTTCATTTCTCATTAACACACTTACACCCCTTTACTATTGTATCCAGAATATATAAAAACATGGATTCAATTCATGTTTTACTATTTGTCTTCACACTGTCTGGCGTAGCACGTTACCCACTTCTTCTACAGCCCAGCCATCTCGTGTCTCCAATATGGCATATGTTTCTAACACCTCATAGCCACCCTATTATCAACCTCTCCATCCTAAACACCAACGCTGATTAACACAGTGGCCCTCTTACTCATGAACTTATTATTCATAAAGAGAATGTGTCTCTCTTCTAGTCCTCACTGTTTTCTGAACGTAATTCTGCATCTAAAACTTGTTTAAATTTTCTAACTCCCCATTACTGAACGTCAAACGAAAACTAATTTAAACATAGTCAGGGTAACTCAATAAATAACATTATTTTGTAAACGAAAAACTGGCAAACAAAGTAACATGCTAATATTTAACCACAATAAACTAATTAAACTCACAATTCACTAATAACAAGAGTCAAGACAAATCAAGAATAGAACAACAATATCACCCCCCCCCCCCCCCCCCCCCCCTTTTGATATTCAAATATGTTTTCATATATCCCCACAAAAATGAATCATGCATCAGTTAAAAAAAAATATCTAATGTTATCTAACACTACTGGTCTCTTTTACGGACCAGTACTTTATACGCAAAAGACTAAAAAACACAACAATCTTATTCTAAAATCAAATGGTGATAATCATTTTACAAAACCAAGTCAATCAAAAAAATAATATAACCTACCACACATATTCAATCAACATTGGTCTCTTATACTAACCAATTAAATATATATCTATTCACTCAAGTCATGCCTATTCCGTTATTCTCATAACATAGAAAAAAAACAACAACTAAATGCTAAGTATTAACCCCAAAATATATATATATATATATATGTTACCTACAGACTATTCTCATAGAACAATATCTGTTCTCTCAACAAAAGTCATTAATTAACAAATGACTGTACTTTTTCTGGAAATTAAGCATTGATTATCTCCCCTCTTAATATTTCCTTCTTTACAAAACTAATTCCGCTGTAAACTACAGGTCAAATCACTTCACCTAATACCAGTGTGGCGACTATCTCAATGTTACCTCAATGTACCAGCAGTCATCTATCTACTAATAGAACCTGTGGCTCGGCACACTTGTTGTTTCCCCTAGATTTGCACCAAGAATTACTACAACTTCTTAATCATTACCATTAACTACGGTATCTCCACCCTGCTACATCCAACAAACCTTTGTCTATTTACTATAGACCTCACCCATGCCTCTATCTACTGTACCAACAACTAATTCTACTTTTAAGTCTCTCTTCTACCCGACGCCACTAACATTTCATTCTCCTGTATCAGTACTTTCTACATCTCACCACAACAACTCTAAGCTATCCTCAAGTCTCTCCTAGCGTTCTTACACCGCGATGATAGTTAGACTAGTCACACTTATCGGAACACGTTCTCTAGTACTCTATTTGTAATACTCTGACATTCATATAGCTAATCATTTTCTCTTGCTTGTCTCACTCATCTTTCACTGCTCTTCCTATTTGCCGGGACTCTATCAAAAACAATAAACAACACCACACATGACTGACAACAGACCTCACTTTTCTCAGTATCAGGCATTCATGCTTCGACTTGTCTCTGACAACGATACTAAATCTGTTTTACGCAACGTCGTTCAAAATGTTAACTCTCTTTCTGTCAGCCTGTCATACAATTTTCATTAATTCTGTCTAACTTCAGACATTACAATTCTCTAATCATGTTCTTTCTACCTCTCAATTTTCATATACTCAGTTACTCTATGCTCCACGTTTTATCAACATCACTTATCAGCCACTCTTCGCATATTCACACGGTATTCGTATTTTATGTTTACTCAGACAGTGATACACAACCTCGCTCTCATCTCACGACTACTCTCGCATCGCGACAACCTGACGTGTCCATACCATTACTTCAAAAAAACAAACAATTTAGACGCCAATTCAACATTCTAGCAATCACTCACCACAGTCTAAGCGTGTCGATCTCCTCCACACACATTGACACAAGATATATCAAACGCGCAACTATTACCAATCGCTTGACAACATTTTATCCATGTACTCCACTTAGACGGCGTCTCAAAACCTCACTCCTACTTCACTCATCGCAACGAACACCTGTTTGTCTACAATTATACTCACGTACGGACAACGCATAAGCTGACGAATTACTCAACAGGACTTTCACAATTCAACTACTTTCTTACTTCATTCTCAATCATCATAATGCCACTATTCTCCGTCCTACTTAATTCTCAACGTCAAACTACTCTGACTGTCAACTACTCACCACTCACTTTATCTTAACCTCCTCACCAGTTCATAATACTTCTTCGCGCTATGACATCCGCATTACCCAATCGTCATCACTATTCTATGACCACTTTATATCTCAAAATAACCTATGTAATACAAGACAATACTACATCAGTTCTCGACGTCACACATCACTTGCAATGATTCTCCACCATTTTCCACAGCAACAGCACATTTGAGTCGAAATTTGAGCCTCATCAAACTTGAATTACCCCAAGCTCAGTTACAAAATGCTCAAATCTGCTCGTATCGGTTATTTAAATACAACCATGGTCTTACCGATTTCATGAGACTTCTAGCTTTTTCCAGCGAGGCTTCAGCTGTTTGCTATTTTTGTGTTCCACTTTCTACTAGGCAAACATCTTTCTTTTTGGAAGTATCTTTCTCTCTCTCTCTTGGTATTCGTCTCTTAGCCTTCCCTACTTTCCTGTCATATAAACTGGTATCTTGTTCTAAAGAGTCACCAACCAAAACTCTGTCCGTCTGTCTACCAGCAAGCCTACCGTATGAGGAAACATCACGCTTCGAGTCAGGATCTGCTCGTAGTGCAATTCTCTCATTCTCCGAATCATCAGTATCTATAGTTGTTTCAGCATCACGGTATTTACTATAATATGCGGCGGTAGAAATATCTTCTCCGTAACCTGAACTCTCACACCTAATATTTCTACACCATTTAGGGATTAATTTAATGTCTATACCTGAGGAACTTGACATAGCAGTACCTCTATTAACAATCATACTATTCCTTTCCCTAATACTTTTCCTCAACAACTGTCTTTTAACATCTTTGGTACTTGTCTGCCTGTCTTCTGTTTTGGGTTGTTCAACTACTATACCAGTGTCTCTCTTTGTCACTTTATCAATCGACGTCTGAGTACTCTTTTCCACACTACTGCCTGGTTGCGTCTGTGTCTCTCTTTCTTGTTTGTCACAAAAGACTGAAGATACCTCCTGACTACACAAAATCTTATCTGTGTTTCCTTCTCTGTTATTCAACTTTGCTACCGAATATCGCAACTGTCTGATCTGAAACCAGTTCTCTCGCAAGGCCTTTGCGTTTTCACTCTTTGAAGGCCAAGACCACTGTTTCCTTTTCTGACCATTACTAATTCCTATATGTCTCTGTGTCTCACTCTTATCTGCTTTCATATGTATATGGTTGACAACTTTAGAATTGTAACCACACCGGTTATCATTCCTATTGACCGGCTGCCATCTATTGGGCTTGTCTATACCATAATATCTCCTACCTGTCTCGTGCTCCGTTCGTTCAGACGTCTGCCTCTTTATCAATTCTATCATAGACAAAATTCTATCTACGTCCATTTTTAAGCCATCCATCAACTCTGTCACACGTCCTAACTTCCTATAAAAGACTTCCATAGTGGCTCACCACGCCTTTATGATATAAAGCCTTGTTGTTTTCAATACGTAGGCAGCTTTCCTATCGCTAGCACATACTCTGCAAAAGGTTACTCAAAGCCAAATCTTTTAAAAAAAAATGCATCAGGTTTTCAATTCTTCAATTCTATCTTAAAACAAATAATTATACACATATGCCTACTCCTTAACTAATTTAAATTAAACTTCGCTTACTCAGCCAACATTGTCCTTCGGTTCTACAAACTTCAAACGGACAGGCAATGACTTCCAGGATCCCTCAGGATGCTCGAGCAAAAACGTTCCCAAATCAGTGTCATTCCATATCACACACTGGGCAGAGAGGCATGATGGAGAAAGAAAATCTAGCGATACGACGCCCTCACAGCTCAAATAAGTCCAGCAGTGACCTCACTTCAGGCGGCAGCCAAGGTCATTCCAACGACACGATGACCTCAAGGTAACGGCTAAGTTAACAGCCCCGATAATACAGCAACCTCAAGGCAGGCAGGCATCTTGGTTTCCAGCATAGTGACGCCCAAGGACTGCGGTTACTGACGAGGCCTGGAACAATTGACTGCGTTCAAAGAGCAGCACTTCCCGACTTCAGGCTTCACACGATCAGACTGCGATCAGAGAGCAGCCTTGGTCAGTTCCCTGAAACAACATTGTATGGCAGCGGCCCTGGTAGCCCGTTGAAACAACCGACAATGCAGGTAAAAAATGTAAAGCGGCGGCTATAACAAGCCTCTTGAAAATGATAAAGTTCAGGCAACGGCTATGGTAACGAGCAGGCTGTGTGACAACGATTCAGTCTACTTACTGTGTATGGCGGAATGCAGAAGTCTTTGAAGTCCCTGCAACAGTGGGAGGTACGATCAGAAGTAGGTATCTCCATGTCATCCGCCGAAATCAATCCCGTTAGCAAACCGCTCGAACAACAATGCCACAGTGCCCGGCGAGGACTTGACAGCGATAGCGGTTCTCACACACCAGTAAAGCTCGAAAACGATTTGAGAGCGGACTGGACTTCACCACCAGTAAGGCTCGAAAACGATTTGAGAGCGGACTGGACTTCACCACCAGTAAGGCTCGAAAACGATTTGAGAGCGGACTCAGCGAAGCGGGCTTCACAACCGCACAAAGACAGTGGAACAGAATCAGCAAAGCGGGCTTCACAACCGCATACAGATTCTTGTAGAAACTTCTTGAAATCTGTTCAGCAGAGGTTTGATAACGTGCCAGTGTCAAAGGCACCGCATTTTCCCAACAAGCGCAGTATGAAGTAGTGGCTGTATCAAATATAGTGGCCCAGTACCTCCGCTATGTACCGCGAAAATTGAAGTTGTTCATCCTGGTCTGGGCACCATTTCTGTACTGTAATAGTACAGTGAAGTGACGATGAACTGGCAATAACTCCAAGACAGTTCTGGTTTCGTATTAATTTATTCATAATCAACAAACATTCAATCAAGCCAGAAGTCACTCAGCTAAATCATACCTCCATATCGAAGGATGGGTCGTTCACAACTGACCTTGTTTCTACGATGCTCATCATAGGACGAGCCACCCTAACTACCCCATATTATGGTGCTTGACCGTGCCCTACTTCCCTATTGACTATGCACACCTCGTTGCCCCTTCTTCCTATTCCTAACTCTGTTACACCTACTGTCTGCTGGCTCTCTTCCGTGGGTGCTCTGTGTTCAGCGCCCCGGGTGGCCGGCACACTTACTTTGAAAAAATTAGAGTGTTTAAAGCAGGCCTCGGCTGCCTGAATAATGGGGCATGGAATAATGGAATAGGACCTCGGTTCTATTTTGCTGGTTTTCGGAACTGGAGGTAATGATTAACAGAGACAAATGTGGGCATTCATACTGCAGCGTTAGAGGTGAAATTCTTGGATCGTCGCAAGATGAACTAAATTCTTGATCGTCGCAAGATTGATTGATTGATTGATTGATTTAGGAACCGACATCACAGCATTCGGGACATTCCCATAAGCGCTCCGTCCCCATCCCCAGCAGCTAGCGAAGAGTTCCAACACTAATAGTTCCAGTAGCAATCTGATTATACCTCGCAAGATAACTACTGCAAAAGCATTTGTCAAGAATTTTTTCATTAATCAAGTACGAAAGTCGGAGGCGTGAAGACGATCAGATACTGCCGCAGTTCTGACCATAAACGATGCCAACTAGCCATCCCAATGGCAAAGTGAAGCGAAATGGAATATACCTTGGCTAAGCAAATCCATTGCATTCAAAGTCCGAATCATTCGCACAGTGCCACTACATTCTTGGTCCAGACACTTGTTCTATGGCTGTCAGCTGAGGGATATGGCTGATTGCCTCTGCGTCAATATTCCCCGGATGTGAGGGCCTGGCCATTACTCACCCTCTGCTGAGTAGAGGTGAAATGCTGAACCTGCAACATCCTTGGTCCAGACACTTGTTCTATGGCTCTCAGGTGAGGGATATGGTAAACGCCTCTAAGTCAATATCCCCCGGATGTGAGGGCCTGGCCGTTACCCACTCTCTGCTGCATGGAGGTAAGATGCTGAGCCGGCAGCACCTGCAGTCTACCTCGTGTGCATTACTAAAGCTGGAAAAGTGCCCCAGTCACATGCAATGGTTATGATGTAAGTCTGTATCAAAAACTCACTGAGTGAGCGTAATCAAAGATGGAAATACATCTCATTAACATGAAATGAAACGTTTGCTAGAGAATCCATTACGTGAAAGTCCAAAGCGAAAGCTTGCTGAGTGGACGTCATCTGCAGACTGACCGTTCCTGGTTTGCATGGGGAGCAGCCAGTAGCGAACGAAAAGCCCAATATATGGAAGTGAGGAGGTGATGCAGCTATGCGCAGGACCTGATGACCCATTGGGTGAGCCCAGTACCAGAGCGCTGTGTGTTGGCTCTGCAATTATGGAAGCCTTCTTGGATGGCGGGGAATGCCCATGGTCTGCCCCTGCCTTCCCTTGAGAGTTAACCGTGATGTCTTTGGCTGTTCTAACTGATCAGCTGAGATGTGGACGACACCACAACAATGAGAGTCAAATGTCCCTCGAAACACCCGGGAAGGCTAACCCGGTCAACAAACACCTGCAGAAGTTGGATGTTCCGGCCTAAGAGCACAAATAAAATTGGCACAATATAGGTCAACAGCGTGGTGTTCAGCATAAAAAACCACACTACAAGAGCTGGACAAAGTGCAGAATCAAGCACTTAAGAGTCACCACAGGAGGGATGAGATCAACCCCTATAGTGGGGAGGACACAAGCACTGAGAGAACGCAAAGATATGAAAATGCTAATACAAGCAGAAAAGTTCCTCAGCATGCCAGGCCACCCTATGAAGAACAGATTTGAAAACTTAGCTATGGAGCGGTTAAAAAGAAGCAGTTTCATCCACCAGGCCAAACGACTAGGCAGAGAAACCACCAGTTGGTAGCTCCTTGAAAACTATTCCAGAATGAACTCCATGGAAAGAGGAACATAGGCTATCACTACAAATCCAGACAAAAGTGAAAGGAGCATAGCCTACGATGGGTGACGTTGTAATATTCTGTTATGATAATATGGCCGTGTCCAACGTGTGCCGCGTGGTTACACACCCGCTTCACACGCCAGTGATCCGGGGCTTGTTTCTGGATCCGGTCAGGGATATGCACTACTGACGAGCTCAAACGAGAGCGAAACTCGAGTATAGTGCTTCCATATTGACGTTGATAGGCCTTAGGTTCATACCAGAATACGATCAGCGTTGCCAGTAGTGGGTTGTGCTCAATATTTAAAAGTGAAAGGAATATTTGACAAGGAAGAACAGAAGTATACAATGCAGAACAGCCACTCTCAGCTTCCTTGATGAAGAATACCCACAGGACCTCTGGATCAGTGGACACAGATAGGTCAGCACAAAATGCTGTTCGAAATGGAGAAGCGAGAGTGTACATAGTTCCAACAGGAAAGTACTGCCATAATTATGATGCTGAAATTGAGGCAATCAAGATAGCAACAAAGAAATTACTAAATATTAGCCGTGGTACACAACCAGTGGTGCTATTAACAGATGCAAAATCAGTACTCGAGGCACTCCTGTCTGGGAAATTACCAGAACTAAGGACACTTTCTTATGTGCCCGTTACATCCACCAAAAGAAAAGAATGATCAAATTAGTCAGAAAGCCACCAAAACCTGCTCAACATGACTATGGATGTTTGTCCATCACGAGTGATGAGGACCATTCATTCATTGCATCTTTGATTTGATGAAGAACGAATGACTTGCGCTTTAGTTTGGATTATAGCGAGGTAGTGGTCGCGCAACTCCATCGACCTCACTCTCTCGTCTGCGTCCATCTGGTTACAGTGGCGAGCATGGCAAGACGACTGGAGACGGACACAGATGCAGTGGACGTTAGGCTGCCACGGCCAGTTATCCCTGTATATATTGGCTCTCGAGAGCCTCGTGCAAACAGCCCTTCCGTCAATTCCTTTAATTTTCAGTTTTAATACAAGCGTAGCGACAGCGAATGAGCGTATGACTACTGATAGGATCAACCAGATATTCATCGGATAGACGGACTGTCCGCCAGAACAGACCACACACACATGCGATTAGCAAGATTCTACCACAGAAGATATTGCTCGTCTAAGTTGCGAACAAATCTGCCGATTTACTACCACGTTATGGACAGACCAGAAGAAGTCATTATTCTGTGCCTCAGAACAGGACACAATAGATTATGCAACCACATATATACAAAATTCAAGATTGGGTAATCAGCCATGTGCACATGTGGATTGGCATCGCACACAGCAGATCCCATACTCCAAGACTGCCCAAAATACAACATATCTAGGCAAACCTTCTGGCCTAGAGAGTCACCAGTGGAAGATAAACTCTATGGACCACTGTGTGAACTAAAATAGACAGTTAAATTCATATGAGAGACAACATTGCAGTTATAGACATATTTGCCCCTCTGCCATGTCTCCCCCTTGTTGTGGTAGAGGGGCTTACGTGTTCCAATGAGCTACTGATAGGGTCTCCCATGTCAGACAGGTCAAGGGAGCCCTGTCTCCACCTTGTTGTGGTAGAGGGGCTTACGTGTTCCAATGAGCCAAACAGTTATGCCGACGGTAGCACAGCTACTGATAGGGTCTCCCATGTCGGACAGGTCAAGGGAGAGGAACTAGACCAAGAGACACACACCAGCTGCCTTGTAGGTAGACTGAGGACAGTCAAAGGCTAGGGAGAGCACACCTGAAAAATGCTTGTCAAAATCGGATGTATTGAGCCACAGGCTTGACAAAGCAGTACAATGTAACTTAATCAATCCATGATGCCACAGATTAAAATTAATCAGTATGGTGCTAATCCCGTGAAGCCCCATCAGACGGTGATAGTGCCAGGCCCCCCTGCCTCGAGGGGGGGCCACTCAATGCTACTGGTGGTCACCTTCCCCTGTGCTGTGGAGTCAAGGCACAGAGGAGTAGGGTAAGAGCTACTGACCAAACACTCAACATACTACAGTGGAGTGCCGAAGGAGTTTCTAAAAAAAGTACCCCTAACAAATCATCTTTATAAAGATAGAATAGATGTGGCATGCACATCTGACAATCAAACAGAAATTATACACACATTGGCACCTTGCCGCCTTGACAGACGATAGTTTGTGCTTTAAAAAGGCATAATAACTTTTAACTATGGCGGTAGCGAGTGTGACTGATAAGGCCAATTTGCGCTGTAAATGTCCGTTCACAGTGGGTGCATGTGAACACGTGGTCATTTCCACCATCATGCACCATCTTACGTCTCAAACGCTTGGTGTGTGACTTTTCTGCAATAATTTTCTCCTTTGACTTTATTCCATTTCTGATATTTGCCCTCCATGCAACACGTTCAGCGGCGACTTGCTCCCAATGTGCATTATCAATGCCTGTATCAATCATGTCCCGCTTACACACATCTTTGTATCGTAGTAGAGGCCGACCCTGAGATCTCTTACCCATCTGTAATTCACCAAAAAAGATATCCTTTGGTATTCTACCATCATCCATCCGCCTAAGATGTCCTATCCATCTAAGTCTACGAAGACTGAGCATGGAATAAACTGTCACACAACCTGATCTTTCCAATACTTCAGTATTTGTGATTTTGTCTTGCCACTTAATACCAAGAATTCTTCGCAGGCACCGCATATGAAAGCTGTTTAAATTGTTCTCTTGGTGTGAGTAAGTTGTCCAGGTTTCACTGCCATAGAGAAGAGTACTAAGGACACAGGCTTGATAGACAAGGACTTTTGTTTTGGCAGTAAGCTTCCTGTTCTCCCAGACTCTTTTTCTTAACCTGTTCATTGTTGTTGCTGCCTTACCAATCCGGATGTTGATTTCCTGATCTAGGGATAATTTGCTATTTACCACCGATCCTAGATATGTAAAATGGTCTACTATCTCTAGTTCGGCGTCGTCAATAAAGATTGATGGTACCCCATGTGCACCTTGTGACATAATCTGTCTTCTTTTTGCTAATTGTTAAACCAAATTCAGAACAAGCATTGGAGAATGCAGATAGTAGACATTGCAATTCTTCCTCAGAGTGGGTCGTAACTGCAGCATCATCTGCAAAAAGCAACTCTCTGATCAGTACCCTCCTAATTTTGGTCTTAGCCTTCAATCTCTGAGCATTGTAGAGGCCGCCATCTGAGCGTGAGTGAATGTATATACCACCATCCTGATCACGAAATGCATATTTCAGTAGAAGTGAAAAGTATATTCCAAAGAGGGTGGGAGCTAGTACACAACCTTGCTTAACTCCACTCTTGATTTCAAATTCTTCAGAAGTTGCACCATCAAACTTGATTATACCCTTCATGCCTGTGTGGAACGATTCCACAATGGACAGAAGAGTTGGTGGGCAGCCAATCTTCTTTAGTGCCTTGAACAGACCCTCACGACTGACCAAATCAAATGCCTTTGTGAGGTCGATGAAGGCAATAAACAGTGGTTGATTCTGTTCATGGCATTTTTCTTGCATTTGTCGCAATGAGAATATCATATCAGTGGTAGACCGGTTCTGTCGAAAGCCACACTGTGATTCGGGGTAGACTTGATCTCCTAGGACTTGAAGTCTGCGCAGAACAATTCTGGCAAATACTTTTCCAACAATACACAGAAGTGAGATACCCCTATAGTTGTTGCAGTCGCTCCGATCGCCCTTGTTCTTGTACAGTGTTATGATGCTTGAATCTTTGAAATCCTGTGGGACTTGTCTTTCACGCCAGCATAGCTCTATTAGCTGGTGGATCTGTATAGTGAGTGTGTCTTGCCCACTCCTGATAACCTCTATTGGAATCCCATCCTTACCTGGAGCCTTGCCAGATGCAAGTTCATTTATAGCACACTTAACTTCTGTTATGGTGGGAAGTGTGTCCAGGTGGTCAAGAGTTGGTAGAGCCTCTATGGCGTTGAGGGCATTATCCGCTAGTTTGGTCTCACTTGAGTAAAGCTCCAAATAGTGCTCTACCCATCTGTCCATCTGCTGTTTCTTATCAGTGATGACTTCTCCAGTCAAGGTTTTCAATGGTGCACTTCTTTTGATCACTGGACCACAGGCTTTCTTTATTCCTTCATACATGCTTCTTATGTCTCCCTTATCACTTGCGATTTGAATGGACTCACATAACTTGATCCAATAATCATTTGCACACTGCCTGGCAGCCTTTTGCACATCCTTCCTAGCTTGCCTTAGCTCACTCAGAGTGTTACGCGTTGGTCTTTCCTTGTTTCTTAAGAAAGCTTTCTTCTTCTTATCAATCAAGGGCTGCAGAGTCTCGCTGTTGGCCGCAAACCAGTCCTGCCTCTTATGATCCACAGTGCCGTAAACCTTTACGGCAGTTTTACAAAGAGTTTCCTTAAGTTTATTCCATTTCTCATTTACTGTACAATTTTCTGGTGTATCAGTGAAAGCGTCTTCAAGTTGCTGTTGAAACTGAAAGCACTTTTCAGGATCATGAGTGTTAATAATATTAATCCTGGGGCTAGATTTGTGTTTAGCTGTGTAGATTCTCTTTGGTCTCAGTCTAACCCTTGCAACAACCAAAGAATGATCCGTATCACAGTCAGCACTGTGGTAACTACGAGTCAATGATATATGGTTCAGATGTTGTCTCCGTGTGATGATGAAGTCCAGCTGGTGCCAATGGCCGGATCTTGGATGTTTCCATGTGACCTTATGCATCTCTTTTGTTTTAAAAAAAGAGTTTGTAATACATAGGTCATTACTGGTGCAATGCTCCAGCAGCTTTTGCCCATTTTCATTCATGCGACCGATGTTGTATTTTCCAAGGCACACTGGCCATGAACTCGAGTCCTTGCCCACACGAGCATTGAAATCACCGAGCATATAAATGTAGTCGGATTTTGGAACTGCCTTGATCACAGAGTCTAACTCCTCATAGAACAAATCCTTCACATCATCAGAGGAATCGAGTGTCGGTGCATATGCAGTAATAATGGTGGCAAACCCACAAGAGGTTGCCAAGCGCAGGGATAATAGTCTTTCATTTCCTCCTGCTGGAATTTCAATCATTCCCAGTAGCGAATTCTTCACTGCAAAGCCCACACCGTGTTGCCTTTTTTCTGCCTGCCCTTTACCCTTCCAGAAAAAGGTGTAGTTGTTTTCCCTGAGTGACCCTTCCTCAGCGAGGCGAGTCTCCTGCAGGCCAGCAATATCAATGTTAAGACGATTGAGTTCGGCATCAAACACAGCCGTTTTTCTCACATCGTCAATATTGGTCAAGTCAGTGGAAAATCCTGGACACATGGTTCTCACGTTCCAGGTTGCAAGCCGTAGCTTGAGGTTTCTATTTATATTTTTGTTTGTACCTGGTGCATTGGTTTTACAGCCTGCGATTCAGATTTTGTCCTAGCCCCAAGCACCCATTGAAGCAGGCAGGCTGTGGCGGATCAGCACCCAATTGGCTGGGGGCTGCCCAGCTTGAGGCGGGCGGTAGCTGATCAGTGACACCTATAGGTGTCTCCCACCGTCAGAGGCAACGCGTGGCGCCCCATGTCTACGCCAACTGACAAGGACTTATAACCCGTAACAGTTGCCTCTCGCTTTGATTCCGAGACCAGTTAAGACCAGGGATGGAGTTATTGCCTCTCCATAGCACAAAGCCTGGGCTAAAATATAGAGATCATGTGTTGCCCATGCAGCATGATCCCTCTCTCGGCCTGCCTAGTTCACTCCAGAGGAAAGGTAACACCCCTACATCTGGAACAAGACAAGCTGCAGAAGCTGCCGGATCAGCAAAGCAATGCTCTAACTGTCCGCCTGTCGGAGCTTCGATCCTAGACCAGTCGCCAACCAAGGCTTAGGGCCTGGTCTGCCCTGCCATGACAATTTTGTCTTTAGCTTGCATTTCCTCGCACCAGGGTAAGGCTTGTACCCTCCCAATTGCGCTCTTCCGCCCGAAGCCGTTGGCACAATGTGGGGTGTCGGGTTTGGTAAGCGCCGCCCAACGTTCGGCGCTAACAGAAACCAGGTAGTACCGTCTACTGTTATACGGTAGCTCAGTCATATCTGAACAGAAATTATAGGTGTTGATATAATGATAAAGGATGTGAAAATTAGAATTTACAATCTGTATAGCCCAGCAGATAAGGACCTTACACTTTCAAACATGAAAATAACTGATACAAACTGCATTATTGTCGGAGACTTTAATGACCGTTCAGAAAGATGGGGATACCCAGATACTAACAACAGAGGAGATGAAGTGGAGGACTGGGAAATAGACTCAAATCTCCATCTACTCAACAAAGAGGATGACACACTGAGCTTCTACTCTAGAAAATGGTTTACCACTTCTACTCCAGACTTAGCTTTCTGCACAGGAGACATCCTCTACAAAATCGATCACCATGTGCTTGACCAATTAGCAGGTAGTGACCATAGACCAATCAAGCTTATAATGAATATAGAGTATGTTCCACAGAAGCAAAAGCCTTTGCCAATCTGGAAATGCAAATGAGCTGATTGGGAAAGATTTGCCATACTCATCATCATCTTCCACTTTTGCCGTTAAGCGCGGCGGGGAGGAATAATTTGCGCTCCAGCGCTGGATAGTGTCATTCCATGTGATTGTACACTGTCTTTGATGTCGTCGATCCATTTTCTTCTTGGATGTCGTCGATCCATTTTCTTCTTGGACGTCCTCTTGGTCTCGTCGCGGATGTAAGGCCAGTAATGGTAGTTGTTGGTGTTGCATTCTAACGACATGGCCAAACCACTTGATCTTCTGTCTTTCAAATGTGGCACAAGGTGTTGATCCCACTGTCTGTCAGATAACAGCATTTCTTACTTGGTCTCGGATTGTTAAGTTGGCAGCTCTCCTCAGGCATCTCAACTCCCAGGTGTTGATTTTGCGAAAGTGTGATTTGGATAAAGTCCAAGTTTGAGATTGGTAGCAAAGGGTCAGTGTGAATATGCTGTTTATTATCTGTCGTTTTGCGGACATTGATATATTTGGATGTTTCAGTAAGGGTGGTAGATGATATGTAAGTGCACTAGCTTTTTGACATCTGATTTCAATTTCTCTGTCCAATCTGCCATCTTCTGTGATCATACTTCAAAAATATTTGAATTCTTTAACTTGTTTCAGATTTGTGCTATTTATCTGTATACTTAGTGCATTACTTCAGTTTTGGCTGTGTTTATACTCATATTGTATCTGCTACAGGTTGAACTCAGATTAGTAATATGATTTTGTAGCTTCCCTCATCGCTCTAAAACAGGCACTGATTGGCTGCAAATAGAAGTTCATTTATTTCCTGTGGGTCAGTTGTTTCATCTGGAGTAAAGAGTTCTAAATTTTCTGAATCTGTTCTGTCAAGACTTGCTTCTTTGGATATTCTGTCCATGTAGATATTAAATAGCAAAGGAGAGAGCACATATCCCTGTCTCACTCCTGTATTGTCTGTGAACATATCTGATATACCTTCTTGTGTTCTTACTGCACTTCGGCTCGAGTGATACATGGCTATGATGTTTTCTGGTAATTGCCAGTGTATCCCTTAGTCTTCAAGGATGGTCCATAATTTGTATCTGGCTACTCTGTCGAAAGCCTTTTCCTGATCTCATTCATTCATTAATTCAGTAGCACGTCCTTTGCAGAACCTCGCTCCCATAACAACCTTCCGGAAAACCTCTCGATCACAAGCAAGATGTCCCGCGTCTGATACACCCATCTGGAGATCATCCGCCACCTCCTGCACCCATCTTCTCTTTGGCCTTCCTCTTCCTCTCTTCCCAGGCATATACCCTTCCATTATTGTTCTCTCCAAACTTTCGTGACGTTTCAAGTGACCAAAATACTTCAATTTTCTTTGTTTTATCGTCTTTAATAGCCAACCCTCCTCAATAATCAACTCTTGAAGTATGGATGCATTTGTTCTTTTCTTTACCCAAGATATTCTTAGAACTCGTCTATAACATTTATATTCAAAGGCATTTATGCTCTGTTCAGCTTGTTTAGTAAGTGTCCATGTCTCACAGGCGTATGTTGCTATGGGAAAGATGCATGCTCTTAAAAATCTAATTTTTGTAGTTCTGTCTGTCCCACTCCATAATTTATTCATCTGTTTTAGTCTTTGAAGAGCAATGGATAGTCGCCGTTTAATTTCTTTCATTGTGTCACCGTTATTGGTAATAAATAACCCAAGATATTCAAAATTTTCCACCACCTCCAATTTTCCCCCATTAATGTATATTTCTTTCTCCATAGTAGTTTTATCTGTATGCATTATCTTTGTTTTTGCTATGTTAAGATATAAGTTGTGATTTTCACTATTCAATTGGGTTGAGGCTATTAGGTTTTCTATGCCATTATGTGTTGTGGATAGTAATACTGTATCATCAGCATATCGAATCTCTGGTATGTCATGACCGCCGATATTTAGGGCATCATATAGCTCCCTGTTTATATCATCTCTTACATTTCTCATTATATTTTCGGCGTACAGGTTAAACAAATAGGGTGACAGCACGCAGCCCTGACGGACTCCTTGCTTGATGTCAAACCAATCTGATGTCTCGCCATCTATTCTAACTGCTGCTTGTTGGTCTAGATAGAGCATTTTTATGAGTTGTACTACATGTGATGGAAAGCCCATATTCCTCATGATTTCCCAAAGTTTCTGATGTTGCACACAGTCAAATGCCTTTGAATAATCCACAAAACATGAGAATAGGTTTACATTAAATTCTCTGCACTTCTCTATTATTAAACGCATGTTGAATATGTGATCTCATGTTCCTCTTCCTTGTCTAAATCCAGCTTGAACCACGTTAATCTCTTCTTCCATTTTCTTACGAAGTCTTCGCATTATGACTTTTAGTAGAATTTTACTTGCATGACTGATCAGGGCAACAGTTCTATAGTTGGTGCATAATTTCAGGTTGCCCTTTTTTGGTATTGGAATGAAGATAGTTCTCTTCCTATCTTTTGGCCATATACCATATTTCCAAATCTTTGTACATATTGCATGATATATGTGTGTGCTTTCTTCTCCTCCCGCTTTAATTAGTTCAGCTGGTATCTCATCACATCCAGGTGATTTACTATTCTTCAGGTTCTTTATAGCCCAAGCAATTTCATCTAATGAGGGTTCAGGTTCTGTCTCTGCTGTCATTGGCTCATGTATCTCATTCATATCCTCACTGTCACTCATATCATACATTCCACTGCAGTACTCCTGCCATCTTTCTAGAATTTGTCTAGATTCTGTTAAGGTATTTCCCATCTTGTCACAGATAACATTCAATTGAGGTTGAACATTTCTTGTCAATAACTTCATTTCTTTGAACATTTCATAATCTCTTCCAGTCTTATGATATTGCTCTATTCTGGTACAGCAATCTTGTATATATTGATTTTTGTCCTTTCTTGTATTCTTTCTTATTTCTCGAGTTAAAGATTTATATTTCCTCCTGCTGTTATCGGATTCATCTCCTTTCTGTTTCAGCTCCCTTCGTTGTTTTATTAATTCTAACGTGTCTGATGTAATCCATGGCTTAAGTTGCTTTTTCTTGGTCGGAATGAAATCTTTGGCTGCAGTTATCAAGATATCTCTAGCTTGTACTGCCAGTTCATCAGGTGTCATTTCTTCTTGTACAGACTCAAGACCCCAAAGCGATTCCTAACTTCTATGTTGTATGCATCTGGTATTTTTGTGAGATCAAAACGAAGTGGCCTTGGTCCTCGGGTAAGCTTTTTGTGTTTTAATTTCAGATCTGCTTCTAATAACTGATGATCTGTATCACAGTCTGCACTTCGTAGGATTTTTGCAGATGTTATGCTTGATCTCCATCTTCTTTGTATTAAAATAAAATCTATCTGATTTTTGGTAAAACTGTCTGGAGACTTCCATGTGAAGAGTCTTCTTGAATGTTGTTTAAAAAGCGTGTTGGCTATCGTTAACTCATTTTCTGTTGAAATTCAAAATTCAATTAATTTGTCACCTGCATCATTTCTATTTCCTAATCCAAATTTTCCTAAAACGTGTCTCTCATTTTCAGCTCTTCCTGCACCTACTTTAGCATTAAAATCTCCCGTTATTATTGCTATATCATTATGACCAATCTTATTTAATGGTCTTGTAGTGTGTTGTAAAAATCTTCAATTTCGTCCTCCTCTGCTGTTGAAGTAGGTGCACATATCTGTATGAGAGTTGTGCTTTTTGGACGGCCTTTAAGTCTAATAGTGAGGATTCTATCACTAACTGGATTATATCCCATTAAAGATTTTGCAGTTGTCTTATCTAAACAAAATGCCACTCCACTCTGGCCTCCGACATCTCTACCAGAATAAATGAAAATACTTCCATTTTCAGTTGTAAAATGTCCCTTGCCGCTCCAGCGATGTTCACTAATTCCTAAAATTTGAATGTTTAACCTCTCAATCTCATCACACACTACTTTAAGCTTTCCCTCATACAAACTTCTCACATTCCACGTTGCTATTCTCACTCTGTTTCTTAGTCTGACACAGGGGATTTCCTTGGTAACACAGTCAGGATTAACTCCGTCATCACGATTACTAGTACTGGTCCCTGTGTCACACTCTTCCCCAGTGTTATCTGATCTGCCTGGCCTGGGGGTCTCGCCACCAGATCTCTTTCTTATTATGTTTTCTTTCATGGTTGTTATGGTCTCTTGGCAAGTTTTGCAGAAGGTAGTTTGCCATTGCTTTCCTTCTGGGCAGTGACTGTACTAGTCGGTGGCCATAGCCATTGTCTCTACTGATGAGATCATCTGCCTATCGCCGCAGAGTGCAAGACCATAACCAACAACAATCTGTCGGCTGCTCTCACACTCCATCCACCACCTGCTTCCATGGCTTCACGTAACCCTGATCTGGGGGCTAAACGGGTACTCCACCTTGCCCAAGGGTGTCCTGTAGACTAACGGAGGTAAGGAGGCGTCTTACATCTCCTTTGATAGGGGATACCCTTACCCCGCTAACCGGTTTTCCTGATCTACAAACACAATATTCTGCCGATCACTATATTCGATAGTTTTTTCACAGATTTGTCTAAGTGTAAATAGTGCATCAGTGCAACTTTCACCTTTCTGAAAACCAAATTGTACTTTGCTTAACTGTTGTTCAACTATGGGTCTGACTCTAACAGATAAATATTTAAAAAAAACATAAATACACAACATGGCAACATGAAACAAATGGTGGAAAGCCTAAACAAAGCAATAATATAGGTGGCCACTAAGTCCATTCTAAGAGGAGCGAGGAAAAGTTACAAACCATACTGGTCTGAAGAACTACAAATTTTGGAGGACAAAGTTGAAGATTTAAAATTTAAAATAAAACTTAAGAGAGCTTTCTATGCTAAACTACAAAGGTTACACCCAACATATAACAGAGAAAAACTTCAAGAAAGTACAGTCAAAGAGAAATTTGCAGATGAAATAAAATATAAACTTGAAATTCTACAAAACCCGTTGGAGGAAAGCGTTGACCAAACTTGGTTGAACATCAAAAATACAATTCAAACCACCGCAGCAGAATGTCTCAGTGTGTCAACCACACATAGAAAGAACAGATGGTTCAATCAAAAATGTGAAGAAGCAGTCATTAGGAAAAAGAATGCCAGACAGTTGTGGTTAAATGACATCAACAACATCCAAAATGAAGAGCAATATAGAACTGAATGTAAAGAGGCTACAAAAATAAAATAGTTCGGCAGCAGAAGCGAGAATATATGAGCAATATAATCAAAGATATGGAAACTAATTACCAGAAAAACGAATCCAGAAAGTGTTTAAAGAACTGAAGTCAAAGAAACGAGGGCACCAACACAACACATATGGTTTAAAAGACAAAAATGGGAATATGATAAATACCAATGAGGAAATGTGTAACACATGGAAAGAATACTTTGTTGAATTACTAAATTGTGAAGCTCCAAGTAACACTTTCCCACAGGAAGCGGTTGTAATGCGTGAACCACAAATGGAAGAACCTGCTTTTGAAGAAATCCTATATGTAATAACACGACTTAAAAACAATAAGGCAACTGGGGCTGATGGAATTGCTGCTGAACTTATACAGGCAGGCGGCCATGCATTACATCTAAAGCTATACAAACTAATAATAAAAATCTAGAGGACAGAAGAATTACCCCATGACTGGAAAGAGTCATTATTGATACCTATCTTTAAGAAAGGAGACAAGTTCCAATGTGAAAATTATAGAGGAATATCATTCCTGTCCATAAGCTATAAGATACTATCCGCGGTATTACTAAATAGACTAAAACCATATTCAGAAGACATATTAGGTGACTATCAGGGGGTTTCAGACAAAACAAATCAACAATAAATCAGATATTTATCTTATGACAAATAGCCGAGAAAAGTTGGGAATATAAAAGAGATCTCCATAACACTTTTGTGGATTTTAAAAAGGCTTATGATAGAGTCCATAGGAAAAGTCTACGGAATGCTATGCAGGAATTTGGAATACCAAGGTAGTTAATCAACATGACCAGACTATGCATGGAAGATACTTATAATATAGTAACATGTAAAGGCAGGAAATCAGACCCTTTCCAAATAACATCTGGCTTTAAATAGGGTGATGCACTATTGCCGCTCCTTTACAATCTGGCTCTAGAGAAAGTTGTAAGGAAGGTAAAGGAGGAATGTGCTATTGGAGGAACATCCAAACTGCTTGGTTATGCAGATGATATAGATATTATAGGGGGAAAGCGGGGTACGGGGTGTCAGGCATTGGCAGCACCTTTGGTAAGGATGACTCTCATGTCCTTTTCAGGACCCATCCCCCACTGGTCCAAGCCTGACACCCAGCTCGTGCCTGTGGCTCCTAGTAGCTGTCAGCATGCGACAGCGGCCACCCCCCGGGCAACAGCTGTGAGAGGCTGGCTAAACCAGGCATGGGTATCCGATTTGGTGTCACACCAAAAGGTAAACTAGGGTATGCCTACCCAGTATGTGAAGACAGGATTCGGCAGACTGCGCGGAAGAAATCATTCCTGATTCAACGGGCAAGACGGCGTTTACCTGCAAAGCGTTGTGGAACGTAATGAGCACGGCAAGGCACGTAGAGCGCCCTGGTCATCCACTGCACCTGTATTCATCTCCAGTCGTCTCGACTTGTCTTGCCACTGGACTCAGATGGACTCAGGCGAGAAAGTGAGGTCGACGAATTGTGCAACTCTTCCTCACTTTAATCCAAGTCATCGTGCAAGTCATTCTTTATCCAACATCATATATCACCTTAAAGCCCTGTGGCGATGGGCGAGCGGTGAAGCGGCAGGCGTGGATACGCTGGCAGCCGTAGTCGCAGACCTGCACACAGGCGGCTCAGGCCATATGGTCGTCTTCTACTGACCGGAGCAGCAGTGGGATTCGGCAGCCCCCTGAGCGACTGAGCAGCCCTCTATAGGAACACACTGCTCACCTCCATAGCATGAGGAAGGGGCTAGAAAAGGTGCCCTAAACATTGTCTGCTCCATCACTACCTAACCAGCTAGCCGCGGTTGGTGGGTACCCTGACTGCGGTCGACATATAAAGAAAGATAAAACAAGCAAAGCTAAAAGAGTAAACCATATTCCCTTAACAATTGGAACTTGGAATGTACGCACCCTACTTGACACATTTTTCTGGAGTGGAAGGAAAAGCGAGGAAAGACGCCAATCCGGTGTGGGATTTGCCATTAAGTCGGCCCTGGTCGGCAAATTAGCTGGATTCCCAAAGGCTATAAATGACAGGCTCATGACCATGAAGTTGCCCCTGCTGAATGGAAGGAAGCATGCAACCATTGTGAGTGTCTACGCACCAACTATGACCAACGAAGATGATGTCAAGAACAAGTTCTATGAGGACCTGCACAATGTATTAACATCTGTTCCCAAAGGAGACAAACTTATACTCCTTGGGGATTTCAATGCCAGAGTAGGCACAGACACCACCTCTTGGAGTGGCATTATTGGAAAGCATGGAGTCGGAAATTGTAACAGCAATGGACTCCGCCTCCTTCAGACATGTGCCGAACATGATCTCCTGATTACGAACACAATTTTCCGTCTCCCCATGAGAAATAGGACATCATGGATGCACCCTCGCTCGAAACACTGGCACCTCATTGACTATGTCATCGTCAGGAGGAGTGACAGACAAGATGTTCGAGTGACAAAATCCATGTGTGGTGCCGAATGTTGGACAGACCATCGTCTCATTGTCTCAAAAATAAACATTCACATCAGGCCACCACGGCGTCCTCAAGGGGCGAAAATGCAAAAAAAAGCTAAATGTCTCCCGCCTAAACAGCAAGAAAATGCAGCAGTCATTTGAAAATATGCTGGAAGACCGCCTCAAGCCCAATGCTGCAGCTAAACAGGATACAGAAACAGAATGGAGATCCCTAAAGGACATAATTTACAACACTGCTATGGAAATCCTGGGTACAACCCCCCGGAAGCATAAAGACTGGTTTGATGAAAATTCCGAAGACATCAACCAATTGCTGGCCGAGAAACATCTTCTCCTCAAGGCACATTTGAATGACCCAAAGTCAACATAAAAAAAAGATGCTTTCAAGAACATTCAGAGAGTAGTGCAGCAGAAACTTCGGCACATGCGGGACTCCTGGCTGAGCAGCAAAGCTGATGAAATTCAGGGCTTTGCTGACAGACATGATATGAAAAACTTCTACGACTCACTGAAAGCGGTCTATGGTCCTACATCACCAGGCATAGTTCCCCTCCTCAGTGCAGATGGGGGCACATTGGTCACCGATAAGAAAGAAATCCTTCAACGCTGGGCAGAGCATTTCAGCAAAATCTTAAATGCAACTTCCTTCTTCGATGATGAAACCATCAACTGCCTTCCTCAAGTTCCCACCAATAAGACACTTGATGACCTGCCAACCATAGTGGAAGTAAACAAAGCCATCCAGCAACTCTCCAGCGGCAAGGCACCTGGTCCTGACTCCATCCCAGCAGAGATATACAAGGCAGGTGGGCCGGTCCTAACAGAGCAGCTTCACCAAGTCTTTACAAACATATGGGTGAATGAGACCATGCCACAAGATTTCAAGGACGCGTCAATAGTCCACCTTTACAAACGTAAAAGAAACCGCCAATCCTGTGACAACCACCGAGGCATCTCCTTGCTTTCAATTGCAGGGAAGATACTCGCCAGAATTCTTCTCAATCGCCTCACAGCTCATCTCGATCAAGGTCTTCTTCCTGAGAGTCAATGTGGCTTCAGAAAAGAACGTGGAACTGTTGACATGATTTTCGCTGCAAGAGAAATATCAGGAACAGAACTGCAAAATGTTCTCCACTTTCATTGACCTTACCAAGGCTTTTGATACAGTCAGCAGAGAAGGACTGTGGAAGATTATGGCAAAATATGGCTGTCCACAAAAGTTTGTCCAAATAGTGCGGCTATTTCATGACGGCATGCAGGCAAGAGTACAGGGAAATGGTGAACTGTCTGAGCCCTTTCCTGTCACCAATGGAGTGAAGCAAGGATGTGTCCTGGCACCAACACTGTTCAGCCTCATGTTTTCAGCCATGTTGATGAATGCCTTCGAGAACGATGACATTGGAATAGACCAACTACCGTATGGATGGAAAGTTATTCAATCTCAGAAGGCTGAAAGTTAAAACCAAAATTAACAGCGACACCGTCAGAGAGCTCCTGTTTGCTGATGATTGCGCTCTATACGCCAACTCAGAGGCGGACATGCAACATAATGTTTCAGCTTTCTCACATGCCTGTGCCAACTTTGGGCTCAATATCAACTTGGAGAAGACTGTAGTTATGTACCAGTCAGCTCCAGGGAATAATCACACTGTGCCGAATATCAAAGTGAATGATCATAGACTAAGTGTTGTGGACAAATTCACCTATCTTGGCAGCACTGTCTCACAAGCTGCCACAATTGATGACGAAGTGAATGCAAGAATCTCCAAGGCCAGTGCGGCCTTTGGCAGACTGTACAAGAATGTATGGGACAGAACTGGAATAAGCCTGCAAACAAAGCTAAAAGTCTACAAAGCAGTTGTATTATCCACACTGCTATATGCTTGTGAAACCTGGACTGTTTATCAGCGACACGCTAGGAAATTAAACCACTTCCACACAGTCTGCCTAAGGAAGCTACTGAAGATTAAATGGCAAGACAAGATTCCAGACACTGAAGTCCTAGAAAGAGCATCCATGCCCAGTATCCACACTCTACAGATGAAGAATCAGATTCGTTGGGCTGGTCACTTGACTCGCATGCCAGATCACAGGCTCCCTAAACGAATTTTTTACAGCGAACTGCGTTGTGGTAAACGCTCCCAAGGTGGCCAGAGGAAACGCTTTAAAGACACTCTGAAAATTTCACTGAATGCTTTTGGAATTCAGCATGACACCTGGGAGGCTGCAGCCAGAGACCGAAATTCGTGGCGTGCATCATTATGCAAAGGTGCAGTCATATGTGAGGCAACCAGGACTGCAAGAGCTGTGAAGAAAAGGCAGGACAGAAAAACCACTGCAGGAAATCCTCCTCCAGAGACATCAAGCATTCTTTGCCCACATTGTCAAAGAACATTTCGAGCCAAAATAGGCCTTATCAGCCATCTTAGAACCCACGGCTCCACACCTTCAACCCCACTGGATGAAATGAATGGTCATCATCATTCTTGATGGACAAACAACATAGGGGGAAATGAACAAAAGACATTGGAAACATTGATTCACTTAACCCTTTACAGGGTGGACTGGCCATTTCCGTCCGATACGTTAAACGGGCAGAACATCTCAAACCGGCCGATACTATTATGCATTGTAAAAACGCGATCTCTCGGCTTTCCGATACTTCCGACGGCTACTTTTGCTTTCGCCGATAGCATGACAACGTGGCCGCCATTTGTAAAGCGCGTACTATGAATTTGAACCGACTTTTGAGGACTTTTTTTGATAATTTTCGGGGTTTTTACGCCGTTTTTCAAAACGGATTTCAGCGATTCTTCAAGTGATAGCCGAGATTTTGCTCTGTTCAATTTAAGTGACATTAAAGGGCACGAAGTTGACTATTAATCGGAGCTAGAAATCAGTGCAAAGCGTTACTTTGCATTTAGCAGTCTGAGTCGGACTTTAAAGAAAGTGATTATGATTCTGAAAATGTGTTTGTAAATTGCCGTATAGATGACGGAAAATCACAAACAACATGCCGTATTTCGTAAATATTTGTGTTCATATATGGATTACCGACGACAATCACGTTAGTAACATATTCTGCATGCTTTTCCCTTCATTGTGTTGTTTATTTAACTAAAATCGGTTGACTAACACCTTATTTGTGATGTTTTTACTAACGCGACCCAAAATTTTACCGAACCTGAAAAAATCGTGCCCGTTCAGGGCTACAAAACGGACAAGCGTCTGCCCTGTAAAGGGTTAAAGGAAAAACTCAACAAATGGGGCTGGTTATCAACCAAGATAAGACAGAATATATGGTAATTTCAAGAGAAGGAATGGCTAAAAACTCTGGCCACATACAAATAGATAATATAACCATTAAAAGAACAGAAACATACAAATACCTGGGTACAATCTTCAACTGCTCCAACATAATAAGGGAAGAAATACAAGCTAGAATCTATTCTGGAAATAAGATATTTAGTTAGTTAGTTAGTTAGTCACGGTTCCAACTTCACAGCAACGGGTCGTCCCCATTATGCTCCGTTCCTGTGCCAGTGAATATCACATAAAACGCTCCCCACTGCCCAATGTGAAAAGTGGAAAAGACAGGAGTCTCTACAAACAACAGCCCGCACAGATACACTGTGCATAATGCCGCCGCCAGAATGTCAACACAATAGTCCCCCACGAAACATCAAGTTTATCTCTGATGGAATCGGCAGTCATTTTCCCATCTGGATGTTTCCTAGATGTTCGCCCACACAGTCCACGAAAATACAGTTCATCGTCGATGGCAGTGGCAGTCAACCAGAAGCCCAGCAACCACGCATTTCTGCATAAGGCAAAAACCGGTCAACTCTGGGACATAGCCAGCTGCCATCGCTCCGAACATGCAGTCACGTTCCAAAAAACCTCGGGCAGATTCAAAAGAATTTCACACGAAACTCACAGCTCACAGTGTCGCGCCACGCACTCACTCAGTAGCAGGGCGACGGAACCATAGCCTCCTTAGTCGCCTCTTACGACATGCGTGGTAGGCTATACTATGCACTACATCTGCTAATATCAAATGTGCTATCTCGTAACACCAAGATCACAATATACAAAACACTGATTAGACCAGTTGCGCTGTATGGCTCTGAAACCTGGAGTACGACTAAAGGAGACGAAGCCTTGTTACAAACCTTTGAGAACAATGTCTTAAGACGCATCTTTGGGTCCATTAGGGATACACAAAATGGAGAGTGGAAAAGAAGAAGCAACAAAGATATTTATGATCTGTTTAAGTCCCCGCTAATCACTGGAATCATGAAGGCTAATAGACTGCAATGGCTGGGGCATATAGAAAGAATGAAGATAATAGGGAAACAAAACTCGCTTACACTCAGGAAATAAATGACCGTTGACCCTGAGGTAGACCAAGAAGACGGTGGAGAGATAATATACATACAGACCTACAAGCACTTGGAATCAGCGACTGGCAAGAGAAGGTCAACCAGAGAGACGAATGGAGATGGCTTGTATCTGTAGCAAAGAACCTAAATGGCTCGGAATGCTGAAGAAGAAGAAGAAGAAGAAGAAGAAGAAGAAGAAGAAGAAGAAGAAAGTTGAAGATGCCAGGAAGACAGCAGAGAGAGAACAAACAACAGAAGTGAACATCTCTCTCAAAGCCATTTCAGCAAAATATAAAAGAACAGTAAATCAAACAACAAGAGATTGTTGGAGAGAAAATCAGAAAACCTGAACTTTGATAGGGATGGAAACAAACTATGGAAACTAATGAAAGCCATGAACAATGAAGGACCCAGAAACAAACAAATGACAATTAAACAAGGAAATGTCTTGCTTACAGGAAAAAAGGCTGCAAATGCACTAATGGAACACTATGCTGGTACAAACCACATTGATATTACAACCGAATAGAAGAAAGCAATCAAAGATAAACAGATACATCATAGTAATACAGAGACAGCAGTAGAATATATGATGGCAAATCTAACAATGGAAGAAATGGAACAGGCAATGAATACCCTAAAAAAGAAGAAATCACCAGGAAAGGATGGAATCACAAATGAAATGCTAATAGGACTAGGCACTACAGCAAAAAAAGAAACTAATAACAGTCCTAAATTACAACTGGAAAAGAGGAATATTCCCACAGGCATGGAAGGAAGCTATACTAATTCCAGTCCCAAAGAAAGGAAAAGACCTGGAAGAACCAAATGGCTATCGACCTATCAGTCTACTTAGCTGTGTAGGAAAATTAATAGAACGCATTATCAATGGCAGGCTAACATGGCATCTGGAAGAAAACCAACTCTTAATACCACACCAAGCAAGATTAAGAAAGTACAGATCCACTGAAGATCAAATAACCTATATAATTCAGGAAATAGAGGATGCCTTCCAAGAGAAAAAGCACACACTAGCAGTCTGGATAGATTTAGAAAAAGCATTTGATAAAGTATGGAAGGAAGGACTGAAAGTAAAACTGCAAAAAATGCATGTTTGTGAGAAAATGTATGAATGGATCAGCCACTACCTCGAGAACAGAACTGCCAGGACAAAAGTACAAGGACAAACCAGCAAAAAGATGCTGTTGGAACAAGGTGTCCCTCATGGAGGAGTTCTTTCATCAACATTATTCCTAGCATATATAAATGACATCATGGAAAATTTTCCAGCCAGATTACACACATCCTCCTTTGCAGATTACCTAGCCATATGGACATCTGAAGAATATATTAGTACAGCTAACAGCAGAATACAGCAAGCCTTATTAGCGATAGAGGACTGGTCAAAGTCATGGCTAGTGAAGATAAGTGAGGAGAAAACAACATGCACAGTGTTCTCCCTCTCAAATAAAACTCAGCACCCTAAGCTGGTATTAAATGGAAAAATATTGCACCATGAAGAAAATCCAAACTATCTAGGAGTCACCTTTGATCGTCGCCTGACATGGAAGACACAGGTTAAGAAAAATCAAACAAGAGCAAGGCAAAGAATGGCAATTATAAAAAAGCTTGCTGGTACAACATGGGGAGCAGATGAGAAAGTTCTCAAGAAGTTATATACTGGGCGGGTGAGGCCAGTACTGGAATATGGCATTGCAGCTTGGGTAACAGCAGCTAAGTCAAACTTTAACAAAATAAGTAGAGTCCAAAATCAAGGAATGCGAACTGGAAGCCTGAAGACAACGCCTATTAACGAACTAGAAAAGATCACTTGTTTACAACCAATGCAGGATAGAAGCGATAATAGAACCCAGCAACAAGCAGAAAAATTTAGAAGATTGACAGACCACCCCATGAATAAAAGGTTTAATGGTTTTGGAAAGAGAAGATTGAAGCGTAGCAACTTTGTAGAAACGGCAAAACGAAAGATTAGGGCAGATCCTATACTTAAAATATCAACAGCCAAACCCACTTACAATGCACATAAGTTCCCAGTATGGAGACAACAGCAACTGCCTGATATGATAGAAAACATTCCTGGTACTGAGAAAAAGAACACTCAGAATGAAACAGAAAGAAGAAAAATAGCTCTAAACTACATAAAACAACATTAGACTAGAAGCAACTGGACCCATGCAAATACAGATGGATAAGCCAAAAAGTCAACAGAAAATGGAGGAGGAGGAATTCTCCTAAATTTAAAAAATGGAGTGAAAAAAACACAGTCAGTGGCAACTGGAAAAGTAATTTCAAAGCAGAGGTAGAGGCTTTGAAAACTGCAGCAGAAATGCTCTTGATAGAGAAAAATAAAGAGGAGCATAAAGCTATCTTCACAGATGCAAAGTCAGCTGTCTCAATAATGAAGAGCAAAAACAGCACAGTACTAGCAGACCTAAGAGCAGCACTCCATGGACTAGGTCAGAAATCCAAAAAAGTTGTAATACAGTGTATTCAATCACATTGCAGTATACCTGGAAATGAAGAGGCTGACAGACTGGCAAAATAGGTTGGATGACCACCTCAGCCTGACATAGACATAACCTATGATGAGGCAAAGATTTTTACAAAAAGCACTTATAGAACCAATGGGAATCAGAGCATCCAGGCCACCAGAAGGATGGTGCATATTACAAACTTGACCAAAGTGAACAAGTAGCAATCTTCAGACTCCGCACAGGACATAACAGGCTGAAATACCACTTGTTCAATAAACTAAAGATAGGAGATACCGATGAATGTAATTGTGGAACTGGCAAAATGACAGCTAGACATTTTCTGCAGGAGTGCCCAATATGTGCAGAACAGAGAAAGATATTTTGGCCCACACCTGCTTCATTTGTGAACAAGCTCTATGGAGATATCAACAAGCTCAAGTTGACTGCAGTGTCAGAGTCTCACTCGAGGATAGAACGCGTTGTCTGCACCAATGCCCGACAATGCAACGCCGAGATATTATAAGCCCTACAGTTATAATGCGGCGGCCTCACTAGCGCCAGGCAGCCAGCGCTCGATAGTGTAGCGCTGGGCTATTATAAGCACTACAGGCAATAAGCTAGCACACAGCGTGAACCGTGAGGGGTCACGCGTGCTAACCCAAGCACGACTAGAGAGTGTGCTGTGTCCAGTCAGACTGAGCTGGGTGGTCGTTAGAGACAGACGTGTGAAAGCGGCTGAGAGTTGTTGCATGTCGTGAAAGCTAGCCTGTTTGACAGCTTGAGATGGGATGCGTGTCTGTGTGACTTGTAAGTTGGAGTGCATTGATATCTTCTATTGTATTGATGTATTGTTTACTTGCACCGTTGTAATCCATTGTATATTGTAACTTGTGATTGCGCGAAGCGTGTATTGATTCACGATGTGTGCAGTGCGAGAATAAATAGCACGAAATATCTTATCGGCGGTTAGCCTTGTGTTGTTTAGCTAGTGTAATTAAGATCGTACTTTGTCAAGTGACGAGCCCTAAGTCTTGCCCTAAGCAAGACTTTGACAAGTGCGAACGTGGTGGTCTTCGTCCGGGTTATGAATCAACTGTTTACAGAAATGTGCCGATAGTAGATAGAATTTTGTTGGTAACAAATGTGAACATAGCGACTGCGGTCAAAATTTTGGATAAGTTAATTATAAGTATTAGTATAGAAAGCGTGTGCGTTATAGTTTAGAACATAAATATCATTGTGTGAGTTAATTTAATCAAAGCAAAATTACGTTTTTGAACTTAGAAAATTTCAACCGAGGCATCAAAGTGACAAAAACAAAATGGCGGCCATGTCCTTGAATGTCATTGAGTAGTGATAGTGTAAGCGGAACGAGTGGAAAGTGTGAATAGAAAGTGGTTGATTGTGGTGATACGACTAACAACAATACTTGACGACATACAAACCTACAAAAACTTAAATGACATTGCATACACCACACACTTGCACATGTTCTAATTTCTCTTAGTCCAAAAAGAACAGGTTGTTTGGGGTCATCTACACCTGTCCCTCGAAAACTCCAAAATTTTTTGGCCGACATAAAGCAAACATCAGTGCGGTTTCGAGCAGTAGTAAGCAACCATTGCCCAACACATTATCTCAGGAGTACTTGAGTATAAAATTTTTTCCTCTTTCTTATATTTTCGTTCTGCAGGCCTAAACACTAGCTATAATATTAAATACTGTAAACCTTTGAACTCAAATTACTAACAACTTTATTAATTTTGTGTCTATCGATTTCATCATACATTTTGTTCATCATGGCTAGTTTGAACGAGTACATTGAAATGGGTTTAAAAATGAACTATACTGGTGAAGAGTTGAGAGCCTGGAGTGAGAAAAAGTTTGCAGAATACCTCCTACAACAGGAGAAGATTAATGAACGTGATGAAAGAGCTGCCGAAAGAGCTTTAAAACAAGCAGGATTAGATAATGCTTTAAAACAAGCAGAATTAGATAATGCTTTAAAACAAGCAGAATTAGATAATGCTTTAAAACAAGCTGAAATTACAGCCCAAACCAGGAAGGAAGAGCTCGAAGTACAGCTAAAAATTGAACAGCTGAAAGCAGAAACTTCCAAAGAAAAGGAAGATAGAAAAGCTGACAAAGACCAGCCATATAAGAAATACCAAGGGCTGATTAAAAGTTACTCCACAGGTGACTGCATAGCAGCTTTCACTCAAAATTTTGAATGTATTATGGATCATTATCAGATCCCAAAGTCAGAATGGAGTATAATATATATGAGAAGTCTTTCTGGAGATCCTCTGAAAGTAATAGAGGCCATTCCAAATGACCTGAAGAAAGATTATCAGCATATTAAGACAAAAATTATGGCTCATTTTCTGCTAGATGAAGCAGGCTACAGAGAACAGTTTGGTAAATTGTCTCCTAAACCAACACAAACGTTCTCTGATTACATCTCAGAAATACAAAATGTTTTCTCTAAGTGGCTATCTGCAGCCAAAGTAAATGGTAATTTTGATAAGTTGGTGGATCTTATTTTGAGAGATAAAATCATTACATCTCTCCCACCACCATTTTCTAAATTTTTGTTAGAATGTCAGTGTGAAAATGTACAACAGATTGAAAGTCGTGGGGCAGGTTATTTTTCAGCCAATAAACAATGTTTCAGTACTGGGTTGACGACCACAGACTTTGTAGCAGCCGCTACTTATGATAAATCTAAGTCAGTGCCTTACAACAAACAAAAGCCCTATAGGCAATCTGCTGATCAGAGTAACAAATGCAGATATTGTCATTTGCCACACATCGAAACTGATATGTGTGACCAACATCCTGGTTACATGTCTTACTTACAAAACTACATAGCAAAGCAAGACAAGGAAAGAAAGGTATACAGACGTGCCACCAAATGCTTCCTCTGTAAAGCTTTCGGCCACTGGCGTAAAGATTGTAAAGCCAAAGCTATGTCTAGAAAGGCTAATGCAGCTATGATTGATAGTTCGTCATCAGAGGATGAAAGTATAGAAGATCAAAATGTAAACGCAGCACATGCTATTAATGGGTTTCAACACGACAAATGTACTGTCTGTGATCAATTTCATGAAGATGGCATTTTGACATGTGGCCATTCAATTCCTGTTACAAATGAGGAAGCCAACTTAGTTGTGAACTCCCAAGGTAAACTAACCATCCACCAGGGGTATATTAACGGTAGAGCTGCCACCGTTTTACGTGATAGCGGCAGTACCCTCATTGGCATTAAGAAAGACTATATTTTACCATCACAATATAGTGGTAAATATGTTACTTGCAGAACTTTCTCGGGTAACATCGAGAGATACCCTCTTGCATGGGCATATATAAATACACCATTCCTCTCCGGAAAGGTTAAATGCGCAGCATTGAACAATCCTTGTTGCGATGTTATCATCGGTAACCTTCCAGAGGTTAATGACATGCCACATGACAGTATTGTATCCTCTGCCACTTGTAACACCGAGTATACCATCTCACCATCATCACAAATCACGTTTCATGATATTGATGTATTACCACCCATAAATGAATGTATGTATGCCAATTCGGCAATGTCATCACAGGAATGTAGTTGTGTGAATGTGACACCAAGTTGTAATGGACATGTTAACCGTGATAGTACAAATGCAGTAACTAGATCTACTGCCCAAATGCAAGATCGAATCGATCAAACAGAGGCTTTACAACAAATAAGTCCAGTTGTGACATCTCCTGAAACAACCAGGGAGAAGTTTATAACAGCTCAGAAAGCCGATCGATCTTTGCAGAAGTATTTTAAACTTATAGGCCAAAAGCCACGAGTAGCAAAGAATACTAAATGGTATTTTGCTCTGAAAAACGGATTTCTGACACGGTACTATACCAAAGGTTCTAGCACTACAGAACAAACGGTGCTACCTGCAGAAAACCGCAACCAAGCATTAAAGCTAGCACATGACATACCCTTCGCAGGGCATATAGCTTATGCTAAAACAAGAGCAAGGTTACTTAATCAATTCTATTGGCCTAAGTTTCGCAGTGATACCAAACGGTATTGCAGACGTTGTGACATCTGCCATAAGCTGGTGAAACAGAAGAAACACTTGCAAGCTGAACTGCAATTAAGAGATTCAATAAGCAGACCTTTCAAAAATATCTCTGTCGACAGAATTGATCCTCTTGACCACATAACATCGAGAGGTACTAAATTTCGCCAGAAGCGAGTCCATCTAAAACAATAAAACCATCCAAAGTTGATATAGCCTTTCAAGAAATTTCATTTTTGGGCTATAAGATCTCAAATGGCTTCATATCAACTGACGATAACATAATGTCCAGAATTTTAAAATTGTCGCTTCCGACAACCAAAAAACAGTTGCGAAGTGTGTTAGGTCTTTTGAATTATTATAGACAATTCATTCCTCATTTTGCTGAATTGACCAAATGTTTTACTGATTTACTAACAAACAAACATCCAAATGTCATTGTAAATGGCGAATGTTTAAGGCCTGCATTTGCGAAAGTATTATCTTATTTTTCCAAGGAACCCCAACTAACCAAATAGTGGCCAGATGGTCCCTTCTTTTACAGGACTATAGCTTCGAAATCAGACATATCAAAGGCTCACATAACTCTCTTGCCGATCTTCTATCGAGATGTCCTGACGACTCACCCAATAGCCAGGTAACACCCGAGCACATTGCAGATGGTGTATAAACTGCAACCTAGATAGTGCTCAACACCACAGCCAATTGTGACTTCATGTCAGTTACGCTGTGTAAAACTGTGTGATAGGGAAAATGTAATTTCCCAGTGTAAATATAGTATGTACATATTGTTATTATCATGTGAATGAACGGTTCGTATAATTATAAGAAAGTTGCAAGAATGTCATTAATAGTGTAAATATATATTATCATTATAATAACGACACCATAAGTGTCACAGGACAGTACTACAGGACCCAAAAAGACTTACTGAGCTTGAACAAGTACCAAGCAATCCTGAGTACAACTATAAAGATGGTCCACGACGTTTTATCAAGTATGAGTGATGACCGTGACAACCTAATCTGAGAATATGACGGAAGAAGCTATCCTACCACTGATAACAAGATCTGGGTACTCCGTATATATACAGTCTAACGCAACGAGAGACCTTAATGTGAGTGTGCGGCAACATCTTTACACTTCCGTTATATATTTATATTACTTTCATAATAATGTACCATAATAAAATATTTGTAAATTGATGACAATTGTATGTAAATTCGAGTATGAAACATTTCCATATACAAAATTGTATATGTCGATTTTTGTTAGATGTAATCTCAGCATCGTAACTTGATTTACTTTTTCACAAAAGTGACCTTTTTGTGCACTTTTGTCAGAGAAGATCAAATTATGACACTAAGAAAGAAAATGGTACCTGTAATTTATTTTGTTGAAAGCATGATGAAATTATTGTCCCTAAATTTTGTTACATAAACAAGGGACATAACTAAATATTGTTGGTGATGCGTAAATATGTATTGAAACTACCATGTTTGCCTAATAGGTATCACGTCAAGAGGACGTCATGTGTATATGGGAAAACTTGCCAAAACTGAAGACCTTCATCGGGCATTCTATTAGATAGGGGTAGATGTTCAATGTCGGAGTTATCTTATAGGTAGATACTCACAGACTCACCTGTTTATTTGTAATTTTTCTTTGTGGTGGAGAGGTAGGGCAAGTTAGCCGTAACTACCGGACTGGCTGTGTCTCAGTGAGGTAAAAACCATGGAATTGATCGTACCTGACAATTATGCTGTATGGATAGGCATGGGGATCATATACATATTGCTTACTAATCACCTGTACATATTAGAACTAATCAGAGCTATGTCAGATAAAGTGCAAAGTTCGATTCTGACAAGATAAAGAACAGCGAAATAGAGTACATGAAAGGAAAACCTTTCATGAAATTAAAGGGGGGGAGGATGTCAGAGTCTCACTCGAGGATAGAACGCGTTGTCTGCACCAATGCCCGACAATGCAACGCCGAGATATTATAAGCCCTACAGTTATAATGCGGCGGCCTCACTAGCGCCAGGCAGCCAGCGCTCGATAGTGTAGCGCTGGGCTATTATAAGCACTACAGGCAATAAGCTAGCACACAGCGTGAACCGTGAGGGGTCACGCGTGCTAACCCAAGCACGACTAGAGAGTGTGCTGTGTCCAGTCAGACTGAGCTGGGTGGTCGTTAGAGACAGACGTGTGAAAGCGGCTGAGAGTTGTTGCATGTCGTGAAAGCTAGCCTGTTTGACAGCTTGAGATGGGATGCGTGTCTGTGTGACTTGTAAGTTGGAGTGCATTGATATCTTCTATTGTATTGATGTATTGTTTACTTGCACCGTTGTAATCCATTGTATATTGTAACTTGTGATTGCGCGAAGCGTGTATTGATTCACGATGTGTGCAGTGCGAGAATAAATAGCACGAAATATCTTATCGGCGGTTAGCCTTGTGTTGTTTAGCTAGTGTAATTAAGATCGTACTTTGTCAAGTGACGAGCCCTAAGTCTTGCCCTAAGCAAGACTTTGACATGCAGCTTAATTTAACTACAGGTGCATGAAGAAGTACTTAGACTGCCACACTTCATACCACAGATATGTCAGTAGCAAAAGCATCCCAGAGGCATGAAATGGAATATTGCTTGGCTAGCCAATCCATTATGTGGAAAGTCCGAAACAAAAGCTCATTGTGTGGACATCATCAAAGGTGGAAAAAGCATACCAGTGGCATGAAATGGAATATTGCTCGGATAGCAAATCCATTACAAGGAAAGTCCGAATTGAAAGCTCACTGTGTGGATGCCATCTGCAGGCTGCATTATTCTAGTTTCCGGAGGAACAGCCTGTGGTGAACAGAAGGCCCAATATACGGAAGTGAGGCTAAGCAGCCATGTGCAGGACGTGACGATTCCTTGGGTGAGCCCAGTACCAGAGTGCTATGTGTCCGCTTTGCAATTATGGAAGCCTCCTTGGATGGTGGGGAATGCCCATGGTCTGCCTCTGCCTTCCCTTGAGGGCTGACCAGGATGTCTTTGGCTGTTCTAAATGGGGTAGCTGGCATGGGGGATAGCACCACAACAGTGAGAGTCGAACGTCCTAAGAAACCCCCGGGAAGGTTAAACCGGCCAACAAATGCCCACAGAAGACGGATGTGTTGGCCTAACGGAGCAAGAACGCAGCTCTGCTGTAAACAGGCACAACGCAATCACATCCAAAAAAACTCTCCAGATGAGCGCAGAAGAAGAAGAAATATTTCAAACGAACGAAAGATTGATTGATTGATTTAGGAACCGACATCACAGCATTCGGGGCATTCCCATAAGCAAAACGAACGAAAGAAGAAGAAGCTATTTCCAAATTCCATTCATGAAACATTATCAATGCCATCAAAGGCCTTTTTATAGTCACTGAATGCAACATAAAGTGATACGTTCAGCTTAATGCTTTGCTGTTATAATAAGCAATGTGGTTACAAGGTCAATGTATGATTTATTTGGTCAGGAGGCCGTCTGTTCATCACATAGCTGTTTGCCACTGATTTCAGAATTATCTCTCCAGAATTATCCTACTTAATATATTCCCCTGAAATTGACAATAACACTATTCCTGTATAATTTTTGCACTTCTGCAGGTCTCCTATCTTTGGCAGTTTCACTAGATGTCTTTGTCGTTTCTGACTGGCTGCTATGCTAGGATAGCCCAGTGCAATAAAGTCAATACTCTTGTTGTTAATCTTTAAACAGCCTCTACTGGGATACCACTTGGACCAGCACTTTTCCATCCTTCAGAAAATTATAGGCTTTATGAATTTCTTCTGTAGATGGCTTTACGCGGTTGATATTTAGCTCCACTTCTACAGACTGGATATCTGGAGGGTTTTCTGGGACTGGTCTACTAAGGAGTTCCTATCTGATCAATTTCTCTTTAATGTTGGTGAGAACTTGTCAATGTTTATTTTTGATCAGTCCACTTGTCTGATATTTCCCCTCTATCTTCTTTGTGGCCGGCTTCGTGGCTTAGAGGTTATGACTTTTCTCCGTAATCTCGTATACTCTCGTCGGTAACGTGATGACGGCTCAAATCAGCAGTGGTTCGAATCGCATCAGTAACTTACGGGGTATGTGAGCCGGCCGCTCAGAAAGCAATGGCAAACTACTGAGCGTAATATTGCCAAGAGATCAACATACAGCTGAAAGATGCTGGTGTTGACAGCTAAGTCCAGTAAGGATATGCTTAAAAAAAAAAAAAAAAAAAAAAATCTTCTTTGTGGCGCTATAAAGGTCTCTGAGGTTTCCGTTAAATGCTGCTACTTCTGCCTCTCTTTCTAGGTAATTTAAATAGGGCAACACGTACAAGTGTGGCAAATGCATTTTGAGTACTAAATATCCACTGGAATCTTATATATAAAAAAGGATGTGTGTGGGTGTGTATGTCCTTTATGCGTTCGCGAACGGTCCATCCGATCGAGATGAAATTTTCTACATGTCTTTCTCTCATTCCCGCGCTGCCAACTGTGATATTTTTTTAGTGTGAAATCGGCTACTTACTTAATATTATTTAATTTTTCATTATAATTTCTATATAGCAAGGGGACTTAACTCTAGAAAAGTTATTTCAAGGGGCATAACTTTTAATAACTTTTCTGTATACCTTATAGTCATATTGTTGCATCGTTTTCAAAGATTTATAAACTCTTTGTCTATAGTTATGTACAGGCATATGAGTTATAATAAATAATGATACAATCTTTAAGGCATTTTCAAAGTTTTCATAAAAATAATGCATAATGCATAACATTGTAACTCATCTTTTTATGCTTAACAAGTTACCAACAGTTATGTAGGTGATTAGAAACAGTTTTCATTAAA
Source organism: Cepaea hortensis (assembly GCA_963921405.1). NCBI lineage: Eukaryota > Metazoa > Mollusca > Gastropoda > Stylommatophora > Helicidae > Cepaea > Cepaea hortensis. Next base: position 65,539,406 of record OY992882.1, read on the forward strand.
AATAATGGATGGTGTGTGGAAGGACATTCTTTTAAGTTACTTTTTTTTGTTGTATGAATTTAATGAGACGCTCCCCGCCAGGAGCTGGGCGAAGCCACGCCGGGTCAGATAGACAGACAGACCCACCTTTTCGCTGCAGTTATCTACAGGCATATGCGTTATAATCCTCCTCCTCCTCCGCTCTTTCCCTCCTCCCTCTCCCTCCTCCCTCTTTCTCCTCCTCCTCCCACCTCCTCCCTCCTCCTAATCACTCCTTTTCCTTCCTCCTCCCTCCTCCTTCTATGTCCTCCCCCTCATCCCTCTTCCTCCTACCTCCCTCTTCCTCCTCATCCTCTCTCCTCCTCCATCCTCCCTCCTCCTCCCTCCGCCTCTCTCCTCCTCCCTCTCCTCCCCCTCCTGCGTCCTTCTCCTCCCTCCTCCTCTCTCCGCCTATCTCTTCCTCCCTCCTCCTCCTCCCCCTCCCAGCTCCTACTCCTCCTTTTTCTTCTTCTGCTGCTGCTGCTGCCGCCGCTCCATTTACCCAAGTTAATTGTTGGGGAAGATGTAAAGATCTTTCAAGTGCTCTTTCTAATGCTTTTTGTAAGTTGGTCTTCGTTTATCTAAGGTTGTTCTAACTGCAACCAATAAATGATTAGACAGACAGGCAGACAGAGAGGGAGAGACAGACAGACAGACAGTCGGGAACGGGAACTTATATGACTACTTATATGAATTAATTGAGATGCTCCCCATCAGGGGCTGGGCGAAGCCGGGCCGGGTCAGACAGACAGACAGACAGATAGTCAGGAACGGGAGCTTATATGACTACTTATATGAATTAAATGAGATGCTCCACACCAGGAGCTGGGCGATGCCGGGTCAGACAGACAGACAGACAGAAAGACAGACAGACAGATAGTCGGTAACGGGAACAAGAACTTATATGACTACTTATATGAATTAAATGAGATGCTCCCCACCAGGGACTGGGCGAAGCCGGGCCGGGTCAGCTAGTTAGTGAATAAATAGTTTAGACAGATGGAAATTGCTGCCACAGACATCACAAACCACCCATGAGGAAGCCCAGGGGACACATCATCTTATTAAGAACAAGTTTGCAATTAGGTCACAAATCTGGAATGGGGGTGTGACATGTTCAGAAATTTCACATAAATCTTCGGACTAAATAACCAGACATGACAAGAAAGCTAACAAAGAATGGAGCAAATCCAAAACATAAAAGACTTACTTCATTTCATAAATCTCTTGTAAATGTTTTTGTCTTTCCAAAGTGAACCTTTTCAACTGAGCATCTTTTTCTTCTAATTGACTGGAAAAGGTGGACATCATCTGTTCATAGTCCTGTGAAGTTTGTTGCAGCAGTTCAACTTCAGTATGCATTTCCTCCATCTGATATTTGTACAAATAAAGAGACAGTTCTTCAGTGAATTAATATCACAGCAATAAAAATAATAAGATACTACAGCACAAAATTGGCAATTCATAAAAGTTTTCATTTATTCAGTGGCATGTCCTTTGCAGAACCTTGCTCCCATAACAACCTTCCGGAAAACCTCTCGATCATAAGCAAGATGTCCCACGTCCGACACACCCATCTGGAGATCATCCTCCACATCCTGCACCAACTTCTCTTTGGCCTTCCTCTTCCTCTCTTTCCAGGCATATACCCCTCCATTATTGTTTTCTCCAAACTTACGTGACGTTTCAAGTGATCAAAATATTTCAATTTTATTTGCTTTATCATCTTTAATAGCCAAACTTCTTCAATATTCAGCTCTTAAAGTATGTATGTATTTGTTCTTTTCTTTATTCAAGATATTCTTAGAACTCGTCTAGAACATTTATATTCAAAGGCATTTATGTTCTGTTCAGCTTGTTTAGTAGTGTCTAGGTCTCACAGGCGTATGTTGCAACGGGAAAGATGCCTGCTCTTAAAAATCGAATTTTTGTAGTTCTATCTGTCCCACTCCATAATTTATTCAGTTGTTTTAGTCTTTGAAAAGCAACAGATATTTGTCTTTTAATTTCTTTAATTGTATCACCATTGTTGGTAATCAATGACCCAAGATATTCAAAACTTTCCGCCACCTTTAATTTTCTTCATTAACATATATTTATTTCTCAACAGTAGTTTTATCTGTATGCATTATCTTTGTTTTTGCTATGTTAAGATATAAGTTGTGATTTTCACTATTCAATTTGGTTGAGGTTATTAGGTTTTCTATACCATTCTGTGTTGTGGATAACAATACTGTTTCGTCAGCATATCGAATCTCTGGTATGTCATGACCACAGATATTTAGGGCATCACATTGCTCCCTGGTTATATCCACTCTGGCATCTGTCATTATATTTTTTGCATACAAGTTAAACAGATAGAGGGACAGCACACAGCCCTGACGGACTCCTTGTTGATGTCAAACCAATTTCTCGCCATCTATTGCTGCTTGTTGGTCTAGATAGAAAACTTTTATGAGTTGTATTACATGTGATGGAAAGTCCATATTCCTCATGATTTCCTAAAATTTCTGCAGTTGTAGACAGTCAAATGCCCTTGAATAATCCATAAAACATAGAGTAGGTCAATGTTAAATTCTCTGCACTTTTCTATTATTAAACGCATGTTGCCCCGGGAAGGCTAACCCGGTCAACAAATGCCCGCAGAAGTCGGATGTGTCGGCCTAACGGCGCAAGAACGCAGCTCTGCTGTAAACAGGCACAACGCAATCACATCCAAAAAAACAACACTCCGGATGATCGCAGAAGAAGAAGAAGAAACGCATGTTGAGTATGTGATCTCTTGTTCCTTTTCGATGTCTAAATCGAGCTTGAACCACGTTAATTTCTTCTTCCATTTTCTTATGAAGTCTTCCCATTATGATTTTTAGTAGAATTTTATAAGGTGTGCTTTTGTATTTTCTGCGTGGTGAATGAAAAAGAAACATTCCCTTTTTGAAAAACCATAAATTTAATGGCAATTAACGGTAAAACATATAAGCCAAAACTAAACATAAATGACTCAAAATATGTGATGGAGTGATATAGATTTTAAAAAGAAATGGAGCCAGTACATCAATGATCAAGCATGCAGTGAAAATACTCATCTGAAAATGTAGAATATAGTAGCAAGCAAGCTTAAAAAAAAAAAAAAAAAAAAAAAAAACAACAAACAAGAAGAAAGAAAGCTCTTATAACTTCTGATTAATTGAGTTGATTTTAACTGAGGTTTACAGAAAAGGATAATTACCTATCTAAAGTATCAGACAGACATATATGTTTTCTCCCATATCTGGTTAACCACAGTCAATTATGCCATTATACAGTTTGTAGACAACTATTTCTGTGATATTAACCCTTTACCGGGCAGACACTTGTCCGTTTTTTTAGCCCTGAATGGCTAGATTTTTTCAGGTTCGGTAAAATTCCGGGTTGCGTTAGTAAAAACATCACAAATAAGGTGTTAGTCAACCATTTAAGTTAAATAAACAACACAATGAAGGGAAAAGCATGCAGAATATGTTACTCACGTGATTGTTGTCGGTATTCCATATATGAACACAAATATTTACGAAATACAGTTACTGTTTGTGATTTTCAGTCATCTATATGGCAATTTACAAACACATTTTCAGAATCATAATCACTTTCTTTAAAGTCCGACTCAGACTGCTAATGCAAAGTAACGCTTTGTGACTGATATCTAGTTCCGATTAATAGTCAACTTCGTGCTATTTAATGTCACTTAAATTGAACCTAGCGAAATCTCGGCTATCACTTGAAGAATCGCCGAAATCCGTTTTGAAAAACTAAGCATAAAAACCCCGAAAATTATCAAAAAAAGTCCGTAAAAGTCCGTTCAAATTCATAGTCAGCGCTTACAAATGGCGGCCACGTTGTCAAGCTATCGGCGAAAGCGAAATTAGCCGTCGGAAGTATTGTAAGGCCGAAAAATCGTGTTTTTACAATGCATAATAGTATCGGACGGAATCGACCGAAATGCTCGTTAAAGGCATCGGTCGCAAATGGCCTTTCTGCCCTGTAAAGGGTTAATGTCACTTAAATTGAACCTAGCGAAATCTCGGCTATCACTTGAGGAGTTGCCGAAATCCATTTTGAAAAACTAAGCGTAAAAACCCCGAAAACTATAAAAAAAATCAGTTCAAATTCATAGTAGGTGCTTACAAATGGCGGCCATGTTCTCAAGCTATCGGCGAAAGCGAAAGTAGCTGTCGGAAGTATCGGAAAGCCGAGAGATCGCGTTTTTACAATGCATAATAGTAACGGGCAGTTTCAGACAGTCTGCCCGTACCGGGGTCCAGACGTAAACAGACGATATGCCTGGTAAAGGGTTAAATTAGTGGTACTATTTCAGATCAGTTTATTCACTTTAAAAGTGCTAAGATTGTTTCTCTTACACACACACATATAAATTACACCTGCCATTAGATAATACTGCTGTGATATTATGAAGGTCAATCATCCTCATTTTCTGTTGTGTGCAACCAACAGTTCAAAAACTGTAACGCTGCGTCTGTATGACACCCACCAAAATAGCTTGACAGCTCCAAAGATAGAAAGTCGTGTCCTAGCAAACACACAACCCAAGCGTTATTTGAAGTCATATGTATAAATAAATTAGACGTCGCTTGGCAACCATTCATGAAATCATGAATGACTCTACTAAAACCACTGTGTGATTGGACAACTTTCAACTGTCACAGCGAAGTTCAAGGCTAGAGGAAAGTTACTTGTGTTGTTGCGATGGAAACACCGCAAAAATAGTATACAAACCTTCTAGAAAATTCTTGACACACGTCTGTCACCAGAGAGGAGAGATTTTATTGGATAATGGTGGCGCGGCTATGACGTCAATACAAAGAGTGGTGACGTGATCAACCCAGTTCAGCCTAGTTAAAATAGAGCTGGTGGTTTGAAACCTCAACATTCAATCTTTTGCCATTGACTAAGAGAGACACAATAGCTTTTCAGCTGTACTCTTTCGATAATTACTGTCCCTCATAAGTCATTTCTTCTTGTTCCTATTTCTGTGCTCTCATGGAAAATTTCAGTAAGTGTATCAATTAAGCATTTTTATAATATTATGAATGTGATAAAGTTGCTGTGTAATATATTACAATTTGTCCACTGAGATGTATTGTTCCAATTAAGGATTACTGAATTTTCACTCGCTGTACCCAGCTTTTACATAAATTACCATGCTAGGTCAAACAGCATCTTGCCATGCTTTAACTCATTTCTATTATGATGGAATATTCTGAAAGCTACAAGAATTTATCTTGCTTCAAAAGGCAAATTATTATTCTTTCTTTCTTGAGCTTCAGTAACTTGAAATGTGTGCTCATCATTGGCTGTGAAACCATGTCTTGAGTCTGGCACTGGATAAGGAGTCTTCTCCTTACTGAAGAGACTATTCTTATAGGTTGCTATCTCGACATGATGTGCACTTATTCAACTATCACACATCTTTTCTAATGTATGATTCTTGGAATATTCAATGGAACATATTCGTGCTAAAGATGATTTCTCATGTTAAAAGTTAGATAGTGTGTGTTTCGCAGTACTTTGCATTAAAGGTCATAATGAAATTTGTGCTGTAATTAGTCTGATGCTTTTACGTTCAGTGCTATACCAAATTGGGAGTGAACGCCAGAAGGCAGGTTCACTGGATTTATGTTGCAACTATTAGCCTGTGGAAGGAACAAGTGTTCGAATTAGTGTCTTTAACCCCTATTTAATGGAAATAGGCTGGAAGGGCAATCACACATTTAGTGTATTCGAACAATTGTTGTCATGATGAGATATTTATCTGAAATGCCTCCTTGAATGATTCTTATAATCATGATTATGACAAGATGGATGTTTTATTTTTGTTGCATGCTTCACAATTGTGCATGTTGGATTTTTGATGACTGTTGGTGAGTTATGGACAGGACGAAACATAATGGGGCTTAGTAGGATGTCTGCTTTGCATTAAGATGATATTCTTCCTATGATTCATGTTCTAAGTGAGCTTGACAATCGTATTCATGCGATGACGTGTCTCTTGTTGACCGTCAACTATTTCCCTGAGACGATTCATTTTCACTTGGTGACAACACAGTTTCTTGTCTATGTCATGTTCTCAACTAGATATTCCTGTGTCATTATGATTGTTTGTTTTTGTTTTGACAACATACCAACATGTTATAATATTTCAATGAATGTTTAATACAAAGGACATTTGCAATAACAATTGATCAATATAATCGATCATTTTATTAACAGGTATTTGTCACAATATATGTTTGTTATAAACTAACATTTATTTTCAATAGATGATTGTTACAGATTGATTTTTCTCAAAACAGATGTTTACCAATACTTGTTGTGATTGAGCTTAACATAACATGATTGTCTTTTTTCCATTTCGATAGGAATAACCTGGAAGATCCAAATAATTCTTATTGTTTATTTCAGATGAGTCCAAACATTCACACATAACATACACCCCAATATTTAAATTGATTTTGCAAGAAATATAGCTATTTGTTTTGTTCACTTTGATAGAGAGCTGCAGGAGGATTGGCCTTTGCAAGATCCTATGCAACCTTATACGTGTCTGGCACCATTGCTGAGGATGACTGGGAGTTATACCTCAATGGCTAGAATGCTTGAAAACTTGTTGTCAACCTATCATTGCCATGCCCAGCAAGATTTTCTTTGAGTGCCGCCTGCAAATCCGAAGCTAAGTACTATTTATGAATCAAACATCATGATACATATATTCACACACCCTGTGTAGTGCTCAAAAATTAACAATTATTCTACAAGATACAACTTGTGAAGATTACTTGCCAAACGGCTGATGAAGGAAGTTGAACACTAGTACATTATTCACGAACAATGGATCCAGTGGAGGAATTATATGAACAGTTGTTAATATCATTCTGTGCAACTTCATATTTCATCCTCCGCCAAAGGTCCATTTAATACAAGCAGAAAAAACTACAAACTGTACTTGTGTTGAATTAATTTGTAATCCAAGTTGGTGATTGTTAGATATGATTTTGTTCAACAGACATTGTGCAAACTTAGTAAATGGGAGTCCCCAGCGGCTGAGTGATAACACAGGAAATACATTTTACTGGGAGTGAAGCTTATTCCTCTTGTCTTTTCCCGGTGACTACTGAGGACTCCAAATGCCTTGTAAACTCAAGCTCAGTGTATTTATTTAAGAAATTTAGAAAGTGAATTACTTCATAATAATTCTTTAAGCACTCTTGGGTGCCTGAGCCATTCACTGGTTTCCTACCATAGGGGCACTTTGTCTGGTTACCAATACCCTGGACCCTAGACAACATATTTGAGCTTAATATATTTTCTCATACCCCTAATTTGCAACTTGCAATGCACTCTTCTGCTTTTTAAACACCACAACTGCAAAGACCAGTCTGAAAAAAAGTCTCCAACATTCCTTCTTATTCCTCTGCCCTTTATCCCCTAATGGACATTTGGCCCTCAATTAACTCACACCAAGCCGCCCTTTCTTTTTATATCTCCGGCAGCTTGGTCCATATTCTCTCTGTATTATTAATAGTTCTCTTTTCCATGTGTTTTTAGATCTCCTTCTACACTTGCATGTAAATTGATAAATACCTCTATAATCCCCTTTCTTTGGCATCTTCACTAGATATCTTTCTCTCCAGTTTGCTGGTGTTTCTTCACTTTCCTAGATTCTACTAAATAATTTGTGCAGTAGTTCATTTGTGATCAGAATGACGGTATATATATTCACTCACGCTCAGATGGCGGCCTCTATAATGCTCAGAGATTGAAGGCCAAGACCAAAATTAGGAGGGTACTAATCAGAGAGTTGCTTTTTGCGGATGCTGCTGCAATTACGACCCACTCTGAGGAAGAATTACAACATCTACTATCTGCATTCTCCAATGCTTGTTCTGAATTTGGTTTAACAATTAACAAAAAGAAGACACAGATTATGTCACAAGGTGCACATGGGGTACCATCAATCTTTATTGACGACGCCGAACTGGAGATAGTAGACCAATTTACATATCTAGGATCAGAGGTAAATAGCAAATTATCCCTAGATCAGGAAATCAGCATCAGGATTGGTAAGGCAGCAACAACAATGAACATGTTAGCAAAAAGAGTCTGGGAGAACAGGAAACTTACTGCCAAAACAAAAGTCCTCGTCTACCAAGCCTGTGTCCTTAGTATTCTTCTTTATGGCAGTGAAACCTGAACAACTTACTCACACCGAGATAAACGTTTAAACAGTTTTCATATGTGGTGTCTGCAAAGACTACTTGGTATTAAGTGGCAAGACAAAATCACAAATACTGAAGTATTGGAAAGATCAGGTTGTGTGACGGTTTATTCCATGCTCAGTCTTCATAGATGTAGATGGATAGGACATGTTAGGAGGATGGATGATGGTAGAATACCAAAGGACGTCTTTTTTTGGTGAACTACAGATGGGTAGGAGATCTCAGGGTCAGCCTCTACTACGATACAAAGATGTGTGTAAGCGAGACATGATTGATACAGGCATTGATAATGCACACTGGGAGCAAGTCGCCGCTGAACATGTTGCATGGAGGGCAACTATCAGAAATGGAATAAAGACAAAGGAGAAAATGATTACAGATAAAGCACACACAGAGCATGAGGAACGTAAAATGGTGCATGATGGTGGAAATGACCATGTTTTCACATGCATCCACTGTGGACAAACATTTGCAGCGCGAATAGGCCTTATCAGCCACACTCGCAGCCACCATGTGTCGTAGTTATTAAGCCTTTTTGAAGCACAATGTACTAAACTATCGTCTGTCAAGACGGAAAGGTGCCAATGAAAAAATGAAATGATGATGAGTTCTGCTACGATACCATCTGAATCAGCAGCTTTCCCATCTTTCAACAGTTTAATAGTTTCTCAGATTTCTTCTTTACATGGTTTTTCACAATTAATAATCAGCTCTAATTCTGCTGGCTGAAGAGGATTGTCATTTGTGATTGGTCTATTCAGAAATGTCTCAAAGTAATTAACTTATCCGTTCATTTGATCTTTAATGTTAGTGAGAACTTTCCCAATACTATTTTTGATAAGTCCACTTTGTTTATTATATTTTCCAACAAATTTTCTAGTGGTGCTATAAAGGTGACTGAGGATACCTTTTGCAACTGCATCTTCTGCCTCTATTTATAGGGCATCTAATTATTGTCTTTTATCTGCTCTTTTGCGCTTACTAACTTCTTTGCTAACGTCTGTGTATTTTTATTGGGCCTCTTGACTTTGGTAGCTCTGGTTTTGCTATTAATTAAATCTGCTTCTTTATGTTTTCTTTCACCTATGTTCTTGAAGATTTCCGTTATTATCTAAACTTTATGTTTCTGTTCCTTTTTCTCAAGGACTTCCATATATTAGTTGCTCCAAAAGCTAGTAACCTGCTGCCAAGTTTTCCCTGCTCACCTCACCTACTAACTGTTGTAAGACCTGGTATTTTTCAGAGACTATGACCATAAATTGCTACTTAGTTGGTTATTTCTGAGATATCCTACATTACACTGAATTCCATGTTTATGTTATGTATCTCATGTGTTTCACTTAATTCGACCTAGCAGCTGATGGTGAATCAAAATCATCTGCTGTGCAAAAACTAATGAATAATTATTGCTTTTCTTTCATGACCTCTAGTTTGTGTTTCTCATGTTGTCTGATTATATACTGGCATTTAGGTCACTCATCAACATTTTGATACTGCCATTTCTTCGATTACATATACAACTTTAAGGTAACATTCCTCCTTAAATGATTCACTTGTAACATTTGCTGGTGCTCAACATTTCATAACATTAATCTTTCCTGTCTTTATTTGTGGTTCTAAATTTGTTGTTATTATTTGAGGACTCACTGCTTCCCACTCTATTAGTGCCTTCTCTGCCTATTTAGATGGCAATAAGACCATTCCTTTAATGTGTGGGGCATTTTTTCCTGCATGACATGTGAATAGCACTGTTTCATTTGAGCTTAGAAGCTTTTTTCCTGCTTCATTCCATCATATTTTGCTTAATCCCAACATGCTAATCTTATAATATTTAATTTTTCTACCACCTGTGCTGTCTTTCTCAATTCATACATAGTTCTAAAATACCAGGAGCCAATTCTGGAAATTTTCCTTGATGAAAATAAGTAAGTTTGCGATTCAGACTTCTTGTGGCCTTTCCTGCATCCCAATCATACATCTTCTAAATGAGCCTTTTCCCCTTTTGGTAAGGTGAGTTTATTCTTGTTTCCTTACATTTGACTTGTTAATGGTGGTTGCATATTGTAGTCAAAGTGCCCTATGGGATGGGGCAGCCAGCTTCAAGATCAAATCTCCTTAGTTGCTTCTTATGATGTGCATGGTAGATTACAGTGTTACCAGTGTTTGTTTCCCTTAAGGGAAGATAACCAAGGCTGCTTGCTGAAGCAGTCACCATATAATGTACATATAAGGTTTAAAAAAAATCCACCTCTGCTTAATAAATAGTGCGTCTTAATGAGGAATAGAACCTTCATTATTTTATGTATAAGACCAGAATTCTAACGCCCTCAGTCATTGATAAAAACTGATGAACTTTAACACTGTGAGTTTCATGTGATGTGATTAACCCTTTACAGGGCAAAACGTCCATTTGCGGCCGATCGCTTAAACGAGCAGATCGTCTGAAACCGCACGATACTATTATGCATTGTAAAAACGCGATCTCTCGGCTTTCCGATACTTCTGACGGCTACTTTCGCTTTCGCCGATAGCTTGACAACATGGCCGCCATTTGTAAACGCCTACTATGAATTTGAACGGACTTTTACGGACTTATTTTTGATAGTTTTCGGGATTTTTACACTTAGTTTTTCAAAATGGATTTCGGCGATTCTTCAAGTGATAGCAGAGATTTCGCTAGGTTCAATTTAAGTGACATTAAAGGGCACGAAGTTGACTATTAATCGCAGCTAGATATCAGTGAAAAGCGTTACTTTGCATTAGCAGTCGTGAGTCGGACTTTAAAGAAAGTGATTATGATTATGAAAATGTGTTTGTAAATTGTCGTATAGACGGAAAATCACAAACAATATGCTGTATTTCGTAAATATTTGTGTTCATATATGGATTACCGACAACAATCACGTGCGTATCATATTCTGCACGCTTTTCCCTTCATTGTGTTGTTTATTTAACTAAAATCGGTTGACCAACACCTTATTTGTGATGTTTTTACTAATGCAACCTGAAATTTTACCGAAAAAATCTTGCCCGTTCAGGGCTAAAAAACGGATAAGCGTCTGCCCTGTAAAGGGTTAACAATATGTAATGACACAGAAACATCACTTGAAAACACAAACACAACTTCAAGACTAGATGATTATGACACGTTGGATGAGTATTTTTTAAAAAGGCAGGGTGAAACAAATGTCACAAAACATAAATATTCCTAGTCAGAGGACAATGGAGAAAGAGGCATATTTAACTTACAGCAGATTTTGCATCATCAATTTGTACTTGAAGTTCAGCCATAGCCATTTCTCTTTCTGCAGTGATGATAACACTTTGTCTCAATGCCTCCTCCAGCTCCTCCACTCGATCATTACTTTTCTTAATTGCACTCTGCACAGACAACATTTAGTTTTGTGTGTTAATAACATAATAGGCATATTACAACTAACAGCTATACAGCCAAAATTAATACATATATAATCAGTCTGTTATTTTATTGTTCATTCATGACACTGTTAAATGACATGGGTCAATATGCATCTCCATATCTCATGACCTCCAATAGAGTGTATCAATCTGTGTGCTATTACTTTTCCATGCTTAGATGAAAGTCCTTTCTCGTTGTTTTCTTCTATTATCTATTCCATGACATTTTTTCAGTTGCAGCAATGTGTCACAATGATTTAGAATGTGGCCAAAATATGCTGACTACCTCTGATGTTTGTTATAAGTTGTTTGTGTTTTATCATCTTACTGCACATTGTAAAAACAGTCGCGGGGGGGGGGGGGGGGGGGGGGGGGGGGGGGGACCTTGAATCTGAGAAATTGAGGCCGCCTGGCTAATGCAATCAATCAACCGCCTGGCTAATGCAATCAATCAATCAGGTGCCGTCTCCGCAATGAAGGTTGGCTGCATGAATCTCCAACACTGTCTGTCTCTCGCCTTGACTGTACATTCTGTCAGGCTGATGTTTGTCCATCTCTTGATGTTATCCTCCCATTTGTATCGTTGTCTACCTCTTGCTCGCTTGCTCTCAACCTTGCCTTCCAATATGGTTTTTATAAGAGTATCATGTCTTTTAACGTGGCCAAAATATTTCAATTGTCTCCTCTTTATTTCTTTCATCAAATCTCTCTTCATTCCCAGTTTTTCTAGGACCTCTGCATTTTATTGTTTTTGTTTCCATGAAATACGACCTATTCGTCTGTATATCCACATCTCCAGGGCTTCTATGCAACTTTCTAGTTGCTTGTTCAATGTCCAGGCTTCCGCATCATATAGTAGCGTTGAATATACGTAGCATTTGACAATTCTCATTTTTAATGTGTTATTAATCTTTCTAAATGTTAATACTGATTTCATCCCGTTGAAAGCAGTTTTGGCCATTCCTATTCTCTTTTTTTTTTTTTTTGGTGTCAGGTCTTAGTCAGATATGACTGAGCTACCGTATGACAGTAGACGGTACTACCTGCTTTCTGTCAGCGCCGAATGTTGGGCGGCGCTCACCAAACCCGACACCCCACATTGTGCCAACGGCTTCGGGCGGAAGAGCGCAATTGGTAGGGTACTAGCCTTATCCTGGTGCGAGGAAATGCAACCCAAAGACAAAATAAGCCATGGCAGGGCAGACCAGGCCCTAAGCCTTGGTTGGCAGCTGGTCTAGGATCGAAGCTCCGACAGGCGGACAGTTAGAGCATTGCTTTGCTGATCTGGCAGCTTCTGCAGCTTGTCTTGTTCCAGATTATAGGTGTCAACTTTCCTCTGGAGTGAACTAGGCAGGCCGAGAGAGGGATCATGCTGCATGGGCAACACATGGTTTCTTTATTTTAGCCCAGGCTTTGTGCTATGGAGAGGCAATAACTCCATCCCTGGTCTTAACCGGTCTCAGAATCAAAGCGAGAGGCAACTGTTACGGGTTATAAGTCCTTGTCAGTTGGCGTAGACATGGGGCGCCACGCGTTGCCTCTGACGGTGGGAGACACCTACAGGTGTCACTGATCAGCTACCGCCCGCCTCAAGCTGGGCAGCCCCCAGCCAATTGGGTGCTGATCCGCCACAGCCTGCCTGCTTCAATGGGTGCTTGGGGCTAGGACAAAATCTGAATCGCAGGCTGTAAAACCAATGCACCAGGTACTAATAAAAAGAATAGAAACCTCAAGCTACGGCTTGCAACCTGGAACGTGAGAACCATGTGTCCAGGATTTTCCACTGACTTGACAAATATTGACGATGTGAGAAAAACGGCTGTGATTGATGCTGAACTCGATCGTCTTAACATTGATATTGCTGGCCTGCAGGAGACTCGCCTCGCTGAGGAAGGGTCACTCAGGGAAAACAATTACACCTTTTTTTGGAAGGGAAGAGGGCAGGCAGAAAAAAGGCAACATGGTGTGGGCTTTGCAGTGAAGAATTCGCTACTGGGAATGATTGATATCCCAGCTGGAGGTAATGAAAGATTATTATCACTGCGCTTGGCAACCTCCTGTGGATTTGCCACCATTCTCACTGCATATGCACCGACACCCGCTTCCTCTGATGATGTGAAGGATATGTTCTATGAGCAGCTAGACTCTGCGATCAAGGCAGTTCCAAAATCCGACTACATTTATATGCTCGGTGATTTCAATGCTCGTGTGGGCAAGGACTCGAGTTCATGGCCAGTGTGCCTTGGAAAATACAACATCGGTCGCATGAATGATAATGGGCAAAGTCTGCTGGAGCATTGCACTAGAAATGACCTATGTATTACAAACTCCTTTTTTAAAACAAAAGAGATGCATAAGGTCACATGGAAACATCCAAGATCCGGCCATTGGCATCAGCTGGACTTCATTATCACACGGAGACAACATCTGAACCATACATCATTAACTCGAAGCTACCACAGTGCTGACTGTGATACAGATCATTCTTTGGTTGTTGCAAGGGTTAGACTTAGACCAAAGAGAATCTACACAGCTAAACACAAGTCTAGCCCCAGGATTAATATTACTAACACTCACGATCCTGGAAAGTGCTTTGAATTTCAACAGCAACTTGAAGACGCTTTCAATGATACATCAGAAAATTGTATAGTAAATGATAAATGGAGTAAACTTAAGGAAACTATTTATAAAACAGCGGTAGGGGTTTACGGCACTGTGGATCATAAGAGGCAGGACTGGTTTGCGGCAAACAGCCAGATACTGCAGCCCTTGATTGATAAAAAGAAGATAGCTCTCTTAAGAAACAAGGAAAGACCAACGCGTAACACTCTGAGTGAGCTGAAGCAAGCAAGGAAGGATGTACAAAAGGCTGCCAGGCAGTGTGCGAATGACTATTGGATCAAGTTATGCGAGTCCATTCAAATCGCAAGTGATAAGGGAAACATCAGAAGCATGTATGAAGGGATAAAGAAAGCCTGTGGTCCAATGATCAAAAGAAGTGCACCGCTGAAAACCTTGACTGGAGAAATCATCACTGATAAGAAACAGCAGATGGATAGATGGGTCGAGCACTATTTAGAGCTTTACTCAAGTGAGACCAAGCTAGCGGATGATGCCCTCAACGCCATAGAGGCCCTGCCAACTCTTGACCACCTGGACACACTTCCCACTATAACAGAAGTTAAGTGTGCTATAAATGAGCTTGCATCTGGCAAGGCTCCAGGTAAGGATGGGATTCCAATAGAGGTGATCAGGAGTGGGCAAGACACACTCGCTCTACAGATCCACCAGCTAATAGAGCTATGCTGGCGAGAAGGACAAGTCCCACAGGATTTCAAAGATTCAAACATCATAACGCTGTACAAGAACAAGGGAGATCGGAGCGACTGTAACAACTATAGGGGTATCTCACTTCTGTGTATTGTTGGGAAAGTATTTGCCAGAATTGTCCTGCACAGACTTCAAGTCCTGGGAGATCAAGTCTACCCCGAATCACAGTGTGGCTTCCGTCAGAACCGGTCTACCATTGATATGATATTCTCATTGCGACAGATGCAAGAAAAATGCCGGGAACAAAATCAGCCACTGTTTATTGCCTTCATCGACCTCACAAAGGCATTCGATTTGGTCAGTCGTGAGGGTCTGTTCAAAGCACTAAAGAAGATTGGCTGCCCACCAACTCTTCTGTCCATTGTGGAATCGTTCCACATAGGCATGAAGGGTATAATCAAGTTTGATGGTGCAACTTCTGAAGAATTTGAAATCAAGAGTGGAGTTAAGCAAGGCTGTGTGCTAGCCCCCACCCTCTTTGGGATATACTTTTCACTTCTACTGAAATATGCCTTTCGTGATCAGGATGATGATATACATTCACTCACGCTCAGATGGTGGCCTCTATAATGCTCAGAGATTGAAGGCCAAGACCAAAATTAGCAGGGTACTAATCAGAGAGTTGCTTTTTGCGGATGATGCTGCGATTACGACCCACTCTGAGGAAGAATTACAACATCTACTATCTGCATTCTCCAATGCTTGTTCTGAATTTGGTTTAACAATTAACAAAAAGAAGACACAGATTATGTCACAAGGTGCACATGGTGTACCATCAATCTTTATTGACGACGCCGAACTGGAGATAGTAGACCATTTTACATATCTAGGATCAGAGGTAAATAGCAAATTATCCCTCGATCAGGAAATCAACATCAGGATTGGCAAGGCAGCAACAACAATGAACATGTTAGCAAAAAGAGTCTGGGAGAACAGGAAGCTTACTGCCAAAACAAAAGTCCTCGTCTACCAAGCCTGTGTCCTTAGTACTCTTCTTTATGGCAGTGAAACCTGGACAACTTACTCACGCCAAGAGAAACGTTTAAACAGCTTTCATATGCGGTGTCTGCGAAGAATACTTGGTATTAAGTGGCAAGACAAAATCACAAATACTGAAGTATTGGAAAGATCAGGTTGTGTGACGGTGTATTCCATGCTCAGTCTTCGTAGACTTAGATGGATAGGACACGTTAGGAGGATGGATGATGGTAGAATACCAAAGGACATCTTTTTTGGTGAATTACAGACGGGTAGGAGATCACAGGGTCGGCCTCTACTACGATACAAAGATGTGTGTAAGCGGGACATGATTGATACAGGCATTGATAATGCACATTGGGAGCACGTCGCCGCTGAACGTGTTGCATGGAGGGCAACTATCAGAAACGGAATAAAGACAAAGGAGAAAATGATTGCAGATAAAGCACACACAGAGCGTGAGAGACGTAAGATGGTGCAAAATGGTGGAAATGACCATGTTTTCACATGCACCTACTGTGGGCAAACATTTGCAGCAAGAATTGGCCTTACCAGCCACACTCGCCACCGCCATGGATTGTAGTTATTAAGCCTTTTTAAAGCACAATGTACCAAACTATCGTCTGTCAAGACGGAAAGGTGCCAAATTCTCTTTTTGATTTCCATTTCACTTCTGCCATCATCCGTTATTATATATCCAAGATAAGAGAAACTTGTTACTTGTTCTAGTATCTGCCCGTTTACTTGTAATGTTCATTGATGACCTTTCCTTTTCACTGCTAATTATCATAGTTTTTGTTTTTTGGATGTTAATATCTAAGCAACATTCTGCACAGTGCCTGTTTACTTCTTCCACCAGGTCTTGCAACTCTTGCTCGCTTTCTGCTAGTAACACGGTATCGTCAGCATATCTAAGATTGTTTATGATTCTTCCATTGATGTTGAGTCCAAGCATTTACTCTGGCTAGTGCAGTCGCTACTAATTGTGCAGGTTAGATTTTTTTTTGTGCCCCCGACAGTACGCAACTCCACATCTTATCGAGAATTCAAATCCGGGTCTCCCAATATCCAAATCCGGCATTCTAGCCACCCGGCCAGCCGCTCTTCTATAAAATATTCTAAAAATATGTACTTACAAAACATGTTACATTTACTGCTGATGACGTTTTTTTTCCAAAAAGAAAATTTATATTGCTAATAAGTATGGTGACAAACCAGAACAAATACAGAAAGTTCCCACTCATCTCGTGAGTTAAGACACATATCTTTCCCATATACTGTAAATCCCCAAAAAAGAAGCTTAACATACAACGGCTATTCCAAAATCAACCTACAACTGGCTGGTAAAAATAAACCGGTTGCCATAATGACACTGTTCACTGCTTGCATTATTCATTAGTCTTTGAGCTCACTACACATCAATCTCCTGCCGCACTTGTTTAGTGGTTCATGAATCGCGAACGAACAAACATGGACACTGTTACTGCCTTTCCCACCATCTGTGAAATTCGTGGTGTGATTCATTTTTTTTCAAACACAAGGTCAAAATTTAGCAGAGATTTATAGCTGATTGTGCTGTGTCTACTGTGGTAACATTATGAGTGACAGTTCTGTGAGGGATTGGTGCAGGAAATTTAGAGATGGGCATAAAGATGTGCATGATAAGGGTGGACAAGGATGACATTCATGTGTGACAGATGAGCTCATTCAAAAATTCAATTCGTAGTGGAAAAGCGCTGTTTCTTAATTTCAGATCTTTCCACAGAATTTCCAAAAATTTCTATACTAGTCTGTTTTGAATTTTCACAGAGAGGTTAAGTTACCACAAATTATGTTCACGGTGGGTACCAAAACTGACTGATGTTCACAAAGCTCAATGAATTGGCTAAGCTTTGACATTCCTTCTGTGCTACTAGGAAGAGGGGGATGTATTTTTTGACAGAATAGTGACTGGGAATGACACATGAGTTCACTTTGTGAATGCAGAGATGAAGGAACAGTCAAAACAGTGGATGCAAACTCATTCTCCAAACAAGCCCAAAAAATTCAAGCATACATTTTCGCAACAAAAAATGATGGTTACAGTGTTCTGAAACAGCAAGGGAATTTTGTTGATGGAATTCATGACACTATGGACCACAATAATGTCAGAAGTTTATTGTGAAACACTGAAGAAGCTTCGTCGGTCGATCCAAAACAAAAGACTTAGAATGCTCACCAGTGGCGTCATTATCCTGCACGTCCAGACTGCTGTTTGCACAAAGGCTTTACTTGAGCAGTTTAAGTGGACAATTTTCAACTACCCCCGTTACAGCCCGGACCTGGCATCAAGCAATTATCATTTCTTCAGCAAGATGAAGGTCTGGATGGCTACCTAGCGCTTCGACACAGCCGAGGAGTTCATGCATGGAGTCAACAACTGGTTAAGTACCCTGGCAGTGCTGTTCCTTGATGAGGGGTTTAAAAACTCATGTCACGGTATGACAAATGCTTGAATTTAGGTGGCTGACTATGTGGAAAAGTAATGCAGTGATGTGTGTAACTTTTGTATGTTTGTAGATGTTATTGTCAATATGCTTAAATTTTTACCAGCAAATCGGCGGTTGATTTTGGAATAGTTCTCGTGCAATGTTGTTCCATTTTTTTCAGGGCATAAAAACCTTAAAAACATGTTTCAAATATAATATGTAAACATATTCACACTATTATTTATTTAATTAAAAAAAAACTATCATGCTAGAACTGTCTTTTTCACTAGTACTAGGTAGAACGAGTTGCATTATGTCTGCTCACAGTAGAACTACTGCATTTGTGCCTTTTGACTGACAACTTCACAACATAATTTGTTGTTTGAGTTGGACTATCCAGGTTGTATCATAAGACATTCCACTGTTTCAAGGTGATATCAAGTGCATCCACTGTATCCCCAGGCTGATCTACCATCAACCCCAGCATTTATTGGCCGTGTGTGATTGTCTAGGCAATTTTATGTTCAGTAGTTTGCCATTGCTTTCTGAACAGCTACCACCCATACCACTGCGAAAATCAATGCCAAGCCATCTGCTCGCAAACAGTCTCCAGCTGACTTTGAACCCAGTATGTTATGTTATGATTGTGAAACTGCATTCACTACCCATAAGCCACAGATGCCGACAATTATTTTTGAAAATTACCATCTAGCCCACTCAGTACAGTCACACACATGGTGTTTGGCCCTCAAGGGAAGGCAAGAGCACCATCTGGGCATTCCCTGCCATCCAAGTATACTTCCACTAATGGAGAGCTAATATATATAATGTGCTCCTTCTGGACTCATCGCAAAACATTGTCACATCCAGCACATGATTGCTTAATTTCACTTCCACATATAGGGCCTCCTTGACGGACTAGTCATATATGGTCTGAGTACTGTCCAGGACTTTGATGAATTTCTCACAAGAGCAAGCAGATCCCAGAATGTGGATCAATAAAGAGTTCAGTCAGTCATTCCATTTGCTCAACTGTTCAGCTAGTTGCTAAGTTTTCCCAACTGTTCAGAAAGTCTTCTCTTGTGCTGCTTGTGTGACGAAACCACCCAGGGCTCATGTCTTTACTCCACGGAAACTCCGGTACGACAGAAAGATGAGTGGTCTCCCGTCTGAGCTTAAAAAAGCTAGGGAAAACCCCAGATAAAGTAGTCCCTTCAGAAGAATTTGAGGATATTCTAGAAAGAAAGATCCAGAGTGTCTACATGATATTGGCAGTCACGTAGGACAGCCATCCACATGGGTTGCACGAGAATCTGAAATTCTCCGTGAACCAAGAGATTCTCAGGAGTCGAGAAGGATTCAAAACTGCGCGCAAATGCACAGTCAAACTCAGTCGCCAGGGGTCTGTCACCGAATACGGTCGCAATTTTATGGCTGTGGAGAATTGATGTCTGCAACGCTTGCCAGGGCGTGACACCAAGGCAGCTGATAATTGCAGTGACTCTGAAACCAAGGTAATTGATAAAGTACTTAGAATAGGTTTGTAGCGAAGCGTCGTCCGCGTACATGATGGTTAATGAAACGCGATGTTTTCTGGCCAACCGTACGAATATGTAATTAGTGTTATTGATCGGCTAGTGACCATCTAGGTCAAGAGGCCTACTGTGAATACAGGTGTTTGTTCTCGCTGACACATTAGGCGTGTGTAGTTAGTAATACATGCTGAGTTCTGTAAAACAGACATTGTAGGAAACATGACTTACGTTGATATATTAATATTCATATTGATTGTTAGTGCAGGATATTTACTATGAATTTACCACTGCTACTTGTGAGTGTGTTTTGGATAATTTAATAACTGTATGTTTAACAACTATGTTGACCTGCTTGTTATTGATTGCATAGCTAGGGCTAAGTGTAATTCTTGACACTAGGTAGGCTGTGTGATATTAGATGCATTACTAGTGATGAGTTATCTGTCTTAGCAAGCTAGTGATGTGTTGTTTGCTTAGCTAGATAGCGATGTAAATTAGGCATTAGATAGATTGTGCTTTATGAATTCCTGGAACCAAGGTGTTGTGTTATTTCCATCAGGACGTGTAGGTAAGTAGTTACTATGTGAGGGTGACCGTGCTATTACACCTCTATGTATGAATGCTTTGTAGTTACCTGATTGTGGTAGTTAGGAATTACCTGTGGAATTATGATGTCACTACTTGTTTATTTTGCCGGCCCGACCGAGTATATTTTGCATGCCCGACTGAGTTAATTTGCATGCCCGATCGTGGTTAGTTTGCATGCCCGGCCAAGAGTGATGTGACGCGCTGTAAACAAAGCCGTTGCATTTGTACTGATCCGAAATACGAGCGGAACGTTGATGAATGACTCTAATTTTCTTCTCTTCTGTAAACTCGACCATGTTAGAGGGGGAACACATCCACTAAGGGGAGGGAGTTACATATGAGGGATTCAATCCACGTTTATAGGGGGAATGAAGATTTTGGGTTGAGGTGATGAATGCCATTCTAAACAGGAGGATGGGGTCTAAATCGCCACGCAAGCAGGATATTCTTTTTCCACAGCTGTCGGGGGGGGGGGGGGAATTATTATTATGGGACTACTGGGTGGATTGCCACCACACATGTGATAGACCTGCACAGACTTGACCGTCAGGAGACAAGGTCAACTAAGAAAGGTCAAACCTGTTCTGGGAAAGAGATCCCAGGACAAAAGCATTTGCTTGGTTTATGAGTTTGTTAAGGCTGTTAAGTTATTAATGAATCATGATTTAGTAATTTGTTAATATTGTTAAGTTATTAACAAATTATGATTTAGTTAATTTATTAATGCCATGAAGTCATTAATGAATTCTGTTTAATTAATGGATCAATGGGTTAAGTGATTAATTAATTGTTGAGTTATATTGATGAGGAGGACATGTCCGGCTGGACACCTCCCAGATAGTTAAACCTCTACACTGAAAGATAATTATGTGTATTCTATGGTTGTTGTTGGAGGAGAAGAGGAATGGAATAACACCAGGTAGTAGGATCCTATGACAGAGTCAAACAGACTACTCTGGTGCTATCGGGCCAGATGTTGCCCAGACGAGTTACTTGACTATCTACTTGTTCACTAATGCACTCTCATGCATGCACCTCTTTGTTAAGAGAGATGATCTACTATGCTGATGATCTATTATATCATTGTGTTATGATATTATGTACTGATGCATGTGATATTGTTGATGTGCATGTTAGTCGCAGTTGTAGCCCAGTACTCTCACCGACCTCCTTATTTCAGGATCTATTTATACGATGGAGATTCTAGAGTTATACCATGAACTCAATTGGACCAGGTCATTCCAGTGCCAGTCAATGCGATGTTTTGGGGCAATACTGGGAGCGGTCACCAGAATCTGTCAGAGTCAACACATATGAGAAACATGAGTTTTTAGGAAGTACACGGTGTGTCTATGCTAAGACAACCGCTACGAGCCCGACAAAGATTTGGTCAACAGATCCAGATGAGATCTAGGACTGATGCGTCTCCTGATTCATGCCTGTAAGGTAACAGGTGGTCCTATGAGAACTTTTGGTAAGACTTATATGAATGTGTTTTCTTGATGATCTAAAGTCAAGTTGAATTGACTGTTATGAACTTGAGTGCACCAGAAACTACTATGGCCAGTTTGAATATGTTTCAGGCCCAGCCGGGTCTTAGTGATGTTCAATGTATGATTTATCTAACTCCTGTGTGGATCTACATTTGTGATCATCTCAGAAACCTTGAACATGGTCAGTGAACCACAACAGTAGTCAGCTATTTTCATGAACACCTGAGGAACATGCATGTTATGGTAGGGAGCTACCACATTCCTGGGTGCTGTGTAGAACTATGACACTGCTACTCTGCTGAGTCATTAGACTCCTGAAGTGCGGTTGAAGAACTGTGACATTGCGAATCTGCCGAGTCATTACATTCCTACGCTGGAGTATTATCCAGTGACAGTGTTAGTGAATGGAACCAACGCTCCAGTCTTATGTTGCAGAATAGTTCATCCAATTGACTTTGAGATGCCGAAGAGCAACCAGGCTCTTATCTTATATTGTGCAGCAGTACTTATCATCAGATGGGGACATCTAGAACCCTAGGGTCGCCCATGAGTCATCAGTAGGGCGAAATCTGTTGCGATTGATTCCGTCATCGAACATCATTGAAGTGCCAGTCAGGTATCAGACATACGCCTGACTAGTCCGAGATCTTACTCACAGTGGAAGGAGAGAACTCTGGCGAGGTCTACGACTTGGAGTTACTTTGCACCGAAGGTTCATCAGAAGAGTGGTTAGCCACGACCGGACGATGGCACAAACAGAAGTCACATGCTCTAGGATGAAGACCGATCATCTGTAGATCTTCTCGCTGCTCTTATTCAGCATGGTGTATATATTGTCTTCTATCCAGGCTTTTCAGCCATCCCTCTCTGAGTTCAGTTTGATGTATTACGAAATTAAATTTTGCTTTGTTGACCATGGCTTTGAGTACTAGTATGACTGCTGTCTTGTCCGAGCCCCCTGTGGGTAGGAATCCATAGGTGGGAAGGGAAGGTCAGCTGTCCCGGCTTGTGTGGGGCCCTGAAGTCCTATTGGGGTGGTCGGACCAAAGGCTGGGGATATTAACTATTAGTAACATACCTGTCCAAGCCCCGGGGGTCTTGTTACAGACTGCTGCTAAGACTTGCATAAAGGCATAATAGTTTAAAAGAAGTTATGATAGTAGTGTTTGTTACTGGTTACACAGAGCTAAAGTCATTGCACAGCAAACATACTCTTATGTGATTCTTTACGAAAGGTGAATAATGTTGAGAATAACTTGGAAGTGCAATCATCCAATGATAAAATTGGTTTGGTTAAGGGCATGGTAGAAAGAATAAAAAGTATATGCACAATAGAATGAGCTCTTGGAAAAAAAAAATGGACAAAGCAGATGTGAATTATCAAAAGAACAGTTATCCCTCCAAAAAATTCATAAATTGTTGGGAGGGAGTTGCATGCGTTGTATGAGACTGAAGGTGGATTACAGACATGTTGTTGAAGTTCCTTCGACAGATTTTAACAGAGAAACTACAAAAAATATGGTACAAATACAACATATTGTACTGGCATGTAGCCAGTGCAGTGAGAATCAGAAAGAGTCTAAAATAAAGTGGCACCTAAATGATCTAAAAAAATTATGTCCAGCCGTTTATTTATTTTCATTACCACTTTGTAAAAAAAAACACACACACACACACTAGGGGAAGTCAATAAGTAAGTCACAAATGACTGTAGAAAAATAATATATGATGACAACTTGAAACCAGATTATTTTTATACATACATTGTCCCTTTATTTCTCAACATAATTTTCACCAACACTGATGCACTGATCCCATCATTTTATCAGTCCTCCCAAACCGCTGCATAGAACTGCAAGCTCTGTTTTCTAAACCATGTTTCCACTTCACATTCAACTTTGGCGTCATTCACGAAATGTCTCCCGTCAAGGTGGGTTTTCAGTGGACCAAAAAAGTGGAAATTGCTAGGGGCTAAGTAAGATGGATGTTCCAGAACTTCCCACCTTAGTTGCTTAATTTTCTCCTGAGTTAATCGAGCTGTATGTGGTCTGACATTGTCATGAAGAAGCAACACTCCTCTAGTCAGCTGTCCTGGACGTTTTCTTTGAATTGCATCATGAAGCATAGATAGAACTTGTCAGTACGATTCAGAATTCACATTGTCACCTTTCTTCTTGAAATTGGTTAAACGCACTCCTTGACAATCCCAGAACACTGTCAGCATAATCTTCCCTGCTGATGGCACATAACTTTGAATTTATGGACACAAGGCGAAGAAGGATGTTTCCATTGCATTGAAGCACGCTTTGATTCGGGCTGGTAGTGATGCACCCATGATTCGTCCCCAGTAACAATCCTGTTCATCATGTCTTCTCCTTCATCTTCATATCGACAGAGATGATGCAAGGACAGGCCAAATCGGTTCATTTTGTGTTCCTCCTTCAATTGTCTGGGTAATTTTTTTTTCCTTGAGCACACTTTCTTAAATTTCAATCGATCATGCATTATGCTGAACCATGTGAGCACCCTACTGCACATGCTACAGAGTCTATCGTTACTCGCTTGTCACCTCTAATCATCTCCTCTGCCTGCTGCACAGATGCTTCTGTTGCAATCTCAACAGGACGACCTGATCGGATTTCATCAATAATTTTAGAGCGTCCTTGAGAAAATTTTCTACCCAGCTATGCACCGCTTTATGGGACAAACATTTGTCAGCATAAACAGGAAGCATTTCCGTATGATTGTCCTTTGCAGGCAGTCCTTTTCCCAACTAAAAATGCACAATAGCATGTTGCTCTTTGGTTGTACACTCCGTAAGTACAGTCGGCATTTTGTTTAAGCGCATGAGACACCTAGCGCCACCTGACAAACAGGAATATAAAGTTTGATGATGCTGTCACCTAATGACACCTGTAGAAAACACCAACTACTACATTTACCTGCCATCCCACATAATTGTGTGACTTACTTATTGACTCGCCCTCGTGTGTGACATATATATATATATATATATATATATATATATATATATATATATATATATATATATATATATATATATATATATATATATATATATATATATGTCAGCGTCCTATGAAGTGTGAGAGAGGACACAGGGCAAGGACAGGACATAGGTAGAGCATGGGTAGAGGAGGACAGGACTGTATACCCAGTGGGAGACAGGACCTAGGGTTAGAGAAGGGACATGTCCTTGAATGACAGTCCAACCTAGGACCAGACGACCTGAGACATCAGCTATCAATAGACGGTTGAAGTACAGGATGACACCAAAATACTGAGACACCCGACTTAACACGGACAACACGATGGCCAAAACGCCACGTGACCACAGACCAGGGTAGGGAAGCAGACTGGACCGGATGGTGGTGGAGAGAGGAATGCTTTGGTTAACAGAGAGCGTGTGCTGAGTGCCTCATATAAGATTTACTATGGTTTGTGGGAGTGCTGATAGCACATAGCCTGTGCGCTATATGTATGCAATGGTTTGTGATGCGAGAACGCATGAGTGCTTGGCGCTATAATGTTTGTATGATTTCACCAGAGATGCTAGCGCGTGATCATAACTCATGTTACATACTTGCTTGTAAATAAATACGATACATGTGACTCATTTTGTTGACGAATTTATATGCACATGTATTACAATACTGTCGTGTCTAATGTAACTAGCTATTGACTAAGTGAAACGCTGACAATATATATGTGTGTGTGTGTGTGTGTATATATATATATATATATATATATATATATATATATATATATATGAAACTGGTCACATACTCAGTAAAAGATTGTATGAATACAAGGCTGCATTATAGAATCTAAAGATAGAAATGAGTGTGCAGATTACCATCGCCTCTCTTGCCCCAGTTCATACAAACCAAACTTTGATAATATCAGAAAGTGTGCAAAGAGACAAATGTCTACATGAGCTTCCAATGAAAAAATATGAAGGAAAACTTAACTCTGTGGCGAGGTGTATTTTCCCTGACTTTTCTTATTTACACATGTGTGTCTATGAAAGTCTGAAGATGGATCTTTCAGAAATGATGCTAATTTACTTGTTCCAATGTGTCTGTCCAGGCCAGTATCCTTTATAATACTCTTAATGTATTCAGCTCCTGACCCAAGAAAGGTCTAAGGATGACTGCTTAATTCATTAAAGAGAACACAGATGGTGTCTATAGTGAAGCATCTTACCTTTCACCTCCAGGATTGGAATCTCTGAGAGATGGGAAGTAAATATATATTCCCAAATGCTAATTACCTGACAGGCATCTAGACAGATGTGTCACACCTGATTCCAAATTCTTGAACTTGACAAGAAATGATTCATAAATCATGCCATGATGTGTCAACCCATGTACTTATTGTCTACCTGTAAGATCTCCTACAATCTGTTGGTATATTCTCACCACAGGTTTGTTTAAATCTAGCAAAGCAGCTCTTGTATGTTTCCACAACCTGGTGTCACTAAAACATAAATCTACTTCAACCTGCAGCATTTATGTCACTAATCTGTGAATTGGCATTCACTGACATATCAGAGATATATATAATACTTAATTCCACAATGTGGAGGTGTTGCAAAACATTTACTGTTTAAAACATCTACATTGTATATAATATGTAAGAAAAATAACTCTTACAGATAAATTTGATGCATCATCAGTCATTGAGTCTTCTCTTTTTCTTGCTTCTTCCAGCAACTGAGCATTTTTCTTCTTTTCTGTTTGTTGGTTTCTTTTCAGTGTTCCCATTTTCTGTTTGTATTCTTTCACCATTCTGTTCATTATAGAAAAGTAATCATAAAGTGAATGTTTCTATGCAGGATCTGTAACAGAAAATCTCCCTTTACTCTCTTGACTGGTTACAGATCACTAGGTATATCAAATACACGAAGGAGAACATACTGTTTCAAATGATAAATCTGTAATAGCTCCCTTCTTATCCTTGTTGCATCCTTATCTGCTCTGAATCTTTACTATAACGGTATGAGGTCAGCATAACTCTAGACAATAATTTTACAAACATGGTCGAATATTTATGTCACTGACTGGTCAAGTCCTGCTGTTTCACATTTAGCAGTTGATCTTTCTGTCTGATCAACAACTCCCTCACGTTCAATTATCCTTAAACACTGATACACTTTCACTCGACAATTCTACAAATACAGTTTATTCTCAAATATATTATGCTGTTGTCAGAACCAAGCCCTTAGGTCAGCATGTCTGCAAGGATAAGAATGCGTGTTCTTAAACATCCGGTGTGCTGATGCCGAGGTAAGGGGTTTAAACCCTATACCGGACAGCTGAACTAAAATCCTGACCTATCGTCCTTGACTTGGGGATGTAAATTACAAGTACCTCTGAAGTCGGAGTGGATTTGCCTGATGGCGAGAGACACTGTTAATAGGGAAAGCTAATCCACACACACAAAATTCAGTCCAGTACTACTAGAAGTAGTGTATATGGACTACGCTGGAGTTCAAAGTGAGCGAGTGCTAACAGAAAGAAGCAAGCCCTAACTAACTAGTCTGTGCTCTGCCTCAACAACTTCCCATATTCATAACAGAGATTGTTGTTCTGCTCAAGATTACTTTAGCTGACCGTTTCTACTCACGTTGCTATATTTGTAATTCAGCCATGTACGTTACATTAACTCTTACACTGCCCTATCTGTTAAATGTTCAATGTTATAACTGTCATTAAAAAACACACAGCTATTCGTAATAACATAACAACATGTCAAACATTAATACACATGACTACACACAAAACATGACTCATACAAATAGATATGAATGATTTTCTAGAATCTCTGCAGATCTAAACCCATATTTTCAATATCAATTTGCAATGATTTCTTACTATTTTTTAAATACTTTATTTTCTTCTATTTGTGGAGTTCTTTTCCAGGTTTTGCAAATGACTAGCGATTACTAACAGCTGAGTGAGAACGACATTTTGGATGCACATTTAAAATTCTTTTTTTGCACACTATATTTGACTGAAATTCATGATGCATTGTTGTGTATAAAGTAAGTAGTAGTTTTATCAGTTTAAATATGAAAATTTTATTTTATGCTGGACTCTGTCATTTGGTTAGAGTGTGCAAGTTTCTTGATAACCTGTGGGGATCATAGCTGGAGCTACAAATTTCATGCTGTGTGACGCTTTCGGCAGGCCGCTCTGCAGAAAGAAACAGAGCCATACAGGATAAAACCTGGTGCATTGATGCTAATCCTCTTGCCTCTAAACGCCTGTTTATTTTATGTTTATATATGTATTTCATTAACACGAGAGGTATACTGACTCAATCATATGCAGCCATGAGGCATGTCTCTAGCTCACATTTAGTATTCATGCTATACCACCATAAATGTTGTTACTGTAAAGGTAGTGATCATACTGATAGCCCTCTTCTTACTGTCTTGGAAGACATTTTCCTGTATTTTTCCACAGCAGACAATACCAGCTTCACAACCATGCATGTACCCATAAATTAATGACAAAATATACAGACAGGGAAATAAAAATATCTTGCAGCAGAGATTAATTGTAACACACAACTTTCTTTATTTTCTATTTCTCTCTGTCACACCTTTCAGTGTCAGTTTAGGAATACCTTTCTGGACAATATACTTGTATGAACTGCATACAAGGTGGTTTTTAAGTTTGCCTTATCAGTTGATTTCCTACGGAGATCATAGTTTCTATATCTGATCTTGCAAACATGATGACCTGTTTTTGTCTACACCAATTTTAATGATGCAATATTTGCACAAATCAATCTCATCTTATCTCATCATGTTCCTCTTGTACCTTGCGGTGTCGAGGTAAAGTATAAACATCGTGAGAGTGCCCGATTATGGGCTTCATGTACCGATATTCCCATGGACTCTGCTATTCCCTCCGTCCAACGTTTACAAATCAATACCTGAAAATATACCCCAAATAAATACCACATGTCGCGACCATGTGGTATGGTCGCGACAATGATCCATGACCAATGATCATGTGAGATAGCGAAACATGACCGCGCATGTTTATCGGCTTGCACATTATGAAGATTGATTGATTGATTGATTTAGGAATCGACATCACAGCATTCGGGGCATTCCCATAAGTGCTCCGTCCCCATCCTCAGCAGCCAGCGAAGAGTTCCAACACCAATAGTACCAGTAGCAATCTGATTATAAGTCCGTCTCGCCTTTCCTCTGAGCGTTGAGCGTCAACCAGATCCCTTCATCACTCCTCGTTGTCTCATTCTTGCCAGACCATGGTAATCCATTTGCTCCTCCGAGGTGTGCACATGCTCCCACAAGGCCGCAACCACGTCTGCCTTGTCATGTATCAATACTCCACCAAGTTCTGCAGAGCCAGCCAATCTGTCCGCCTGTTCATTTCCCAGCACACCGGCATGCCCCGGAGAAAAGATCCAGGCGATGCTTGTCACCCGTGACCTCTGAAGCAAAGCAAGCCACTCCGCATGAAGTCTGCCCGTCCTCACCCTCGTCAGCATGCTTTCTGAGTCAGTTACAATCCCGATGTGTGTGTGTGTGTCGTATTCTCCATCCAGCGGAGAGCCGCAGTGACTGCCTCCACTTCCATTCTTAAGCTGGATGTTGTGGTATCATATGCCAGGCTCTCCTGCCCCAAACATCGACCATTAGCTTTGGCTATGAACCCTCAGCCACTTCTCTCACCTCTTGACACCGATCCGTCTGTGTAGATAATCACATCACTCGAGTGAGCTTAGTCCTGAATTAGTTGCTGGATTTCCACTTCCGTGGCCCCTGCTGGCCACTTCCTGCTTAATGTGATTATTACTCTGCACAAGTCTGACTGCTCTGCTGGCACTCTGATCCACTCCTCTCCACGCCTAATGTTCCCCAAGGGGCACACCTGTCTGATCGTATCCTCCGCCTGAGCCATCCATGATTTCCCTCTTATCAGTCGCTGACCCTTAACTGCGTCCAGCGCCTCATGCAGAGGGTGGTCTGTGTCTGCAGCTACTCTGAGGTATGCCTTCGCCTGCATCACCTTGAGCCTACCAGCAACAGTCGGCAGACCAAGGATGTAACGCATATACACTACTGGGGTGTCTCTAGTGCATCCCAGAATGACCTGCATAGCTTCGTTCTGTATGCGCTCTAACTTCACCAACTGACTCTCTGAGACAGTGAGCAGTCCTAATCCATAATCAATTACTGAGAGGATCAAGTGCTGGTATAGTGTGAATAGCATTCTCTGCTCTATGTCCATTGCAGCCATAGTTTTAAGTGCATTGAGTCCCTTTTGAGATCTTGTCACGACTGTCTCCACATGGTCCTTGAAGGATAGGCTACTGTCAAATGTGATCCCCAGAAACTTCAGTTTGTTCTCTCTGCTGACATTTCTACCATCTATCGCGAGGCTTGGGACATCAGCTCTTACAATCCTGTTGTCCAGAGAGCACCACAAAACAGCCGCCTTTTCCGGGTGGATGACAGCACTCATTTCTGTGCACCAGTCAATCACTTTAACTACTGTCGCCTGTAACTCCTGGGCTGTTTGCTCCCTATCTCTCCCCTGCCTATATGCAAGAATATCATCTGCAAATGTTAGTATTCTTCCAACCCCTGGTGCTTCTAGGTTTGCAATCTTCCTCGTATACACATTAAAGAGCACCGGTGAGACTGCAGATCCCTGTGGCAGTCCCGGGGTTAACATATGTGGCTCTGAGGTCCATGCGCCCAGACGGAGAGCAACCCGGCGAGAGTGCAGGACGGCTGCTATCCAGTTCACCAACCAGGGATTGACCCCCTTCTCCATCAGTGCGGTCATCAAAATATCATATCGAACTCTATTGTACGCATCCTCGAGATCAAGCGCTACCGCCATCGTTTCCTGTCTACTCTGGAACCCCTCATAAACATCAAAGGCAAAAGTGGCTGCATTTGACCAGGTATCTTTTCCTCCAGGTACCAGCTCCCCAGGCCTCTTGGAAGAAGCTTCCCACTTTCCAAAAACTCTTGCAGCTTGACAGCGACTATCTTCTCTAAAACCTTCCCAAATGTATTTTGAAGGGTGATGATCCTAAAGCCGCTAAGCTTTGACTGATCCTTGAATGGTTTATGAAGATGATTAAATACCAAGTATTCTCCGCAGACACTGCATATGAAAGCTGTTTAAACGTTTCTCTTGTTGTGAGTAAGCTGACCAGGCTTCACTGTCATAAAGAAGAGTGCTAAGGACACAGGCTTGATAGACTAGGACTTTGGTTTTGGCAGTAAGCTTCCTGTTCTCTCAGACTCTTTTAACCTGTTTATTGTTGTTGCTGCCTTACCAATCCGGATGTTGATTTCCTGATCTAGGGATAATTTATTGTTTACCTCTGATCCTAGATGTGTAAAATGGTCTATTATCTCTAGATCTGCATCATCAATAACAAATGATGGTACCTCATTTGCACCTTGTGTCATCAAAATCTGTGTCTTCTTTTCGCTAATTGTTAAACCAAATTCATAACAAGCATTGGAGAATGTAAATAGTAGATCTAATTTTTCCTCAGAGTGGGTCTTAATGCAGAACCATCAGCAAAAAGCAACTCTCTGATCAATACACTCCTAATTTTGTCATGACCTTTAATCTCTGAGTATTGTACAGGCTGCCATATGAGCTGAGTAAATGTATATATCACCATCCTGATCACAAAAAGCATTTTTAAACAAAAGTGAAAAGCATATTTCAAAGGGAGTTGGAGCAAGAACACAACCATGATTAACTCCACTCTTGATTTCAAACTCTTCTGAAGTTGCACCATCAAACTTGATTATACCCTTCATGCCTGTGTGGAACGATTTCACAATGGGCAGAAGAGTTGGCCCAATCTTCTTTAGCACCTCGAACAGACCCTCATAACTGACATAATCAAATGACTTTATTGAGATAGATGAAAGCAATAAACAGTGGTTGATTCTGTCCACAGAATTGTTCTTAAAGCTGACGCAATATATAAATGGTAGACTCGTTGTGTCAAAAGCACACTGTGATTTGGTGTAGACTTGATCTTCCAGAACTTGAAATTTGTGCAGACAAATTCTGGCAAAAATGTTCCCAACGATACATAGAAGTGAGAGACCACTATAGCTGTACAGTCACTCCGATCACCTAGGTCATGTACAGTGTTATCATGTTTGAAATCCTGTGGGACTTGTCTTTCTCGCCAGCATAGCTCTATTAGCTGGTGGATCTATAGAGTGATTATGTCTTGCCCAGTCCTGAAAACCTCTGTTGGAAACCCATCTATACCTGGAGCCTTGCCAGAACCAAAATCATTAATAGCACACTTAATTTTTGTTATGGTGGGAAGTGTGCCCAGGTGGTCAAGAGTTGGCAGAGCCCTATGGCACTGACAGCATCATCTGCCAGTTTGGTCTCACTTTAGTAAAGCTCCCAATAGTGCTCTACCCATTTGATGTTTCTTATCAGTGATCTGGAACAAGACAAGCTGCAGAAGCTGGCAGATCAGCAAAATAATGCTCTAATCGTTCACCCGTTGGAGCTTCGATCCTAGACCAGTTTGCCAACCAAAGCTTATGGCCTAGTCTGCCCTGCCATGACTTTAGTCTGTAGGTTGCTTTTCCTCCAGAAGATACAATATAAACATAAATACAACCAAAGCTGGTAATGCAGATTAGCAGCTCTCCTGGTCCACTAAAAGTACAGATAAATAGTACTGAGGATAGCAGAATAGACAGACAAATCTAATTCTGATGTCAAAAGCAAGTGTGATTATATATCAATTATCACCCATACTGAAACATCCAATCATACCCATGTCAACAAAACGACAAATAATAAACAGCATATTCACAAAAACACTTGTCTATCAATGTCAAACTTGGACAAAATCTAAATCACACGTATGCAAAATCAACACCTGTGAGATGAGATGATTGAGAGGAACTGCCAACTTAACTATCCGATACCGAGTAAGAAATGATGTTATCAGACCATCAGTGGGATCAACAACTTGTGTCACATATTGAAAGGCAGAATATCAATTGGTATGGCCATCTCATTAAAATGCAACACCATCAGTTACCAGCACTGGTGCTGCACCAAAGAAGATCTGATATGAGAGCAACAGGGCAATCACTGTATCTATCATTTTCTGTATTTCTTACAGATGATGGTATTATCAGTTTGCAGTTCTGTTCTGCCATCTCACTCGATCACCAGAGTCATGGATCAGCTCTGTGTTTCTGCCTCGACCATGCCACGTGGCCAAGATATCCAGGTATTTACTTCTTGGTCTTCCCCATGGTCTCCTCCCCTTGATCTTGCCAGTTGTCACCAAGTTCTCCAATTCATTTCTTCTCATAACATGCCCAACAAATTTTGACTGTCTACGTCTAATGTCTCTAATCAGTTTACGATCTTCATTTGTTTCTTGTAGGACTTATTGGTTTTTCTGTCTGTCCATGGTATTCTTCACATTTTCCTCAGAAACCACATTTCTACAGCCATCAGATATTTTTCAGCTTGTCTGCTCATTGTCCACGCTTCACATCCATGTAAAAGTATAGGTTCTATATAGCACTTCAACACTCCGTTTCTCATTTCAATTGATATCTTTTTATTGGTCAGTATGTTTTTCATCTTGCAAAAGGCTACCTTCACAATGGCAATTCTTGTTCTAATCTCTTCAAGGCATCTCCCATCAGATGTTATGACTGTGCCGAGATAACTGTATCAATTCACTTGCTTAAGAATATGCTCATTTACTCGTATATCACATTGTGGTATTTCCTTCTTCCCAGTAACAACCATAATCTGTGTCTTCTTACAATTAAATTCGAACCCCAGTTGTTCACTGTGTGCAACAATCACACTAATAAAAGTTGCAAGTCCTGTTCATTGTCTGCAATCAAGACTGTATCATCTGCACATCTAATGTTATTGATGTATCGTCCCCCAATGTTGATTCCCTCCATATCTTCTATATTTCTGAAAATATTTTCACTGTACAGGAAAAAAAGATTTGGAGACATTACACATTCCTTTCTCAACCTCTTTTAATAGGCTGATATTGACCTACATCGTTATCAATTCTGATGTTTAACTCATTAAAGAGAACACAGATGGTGTCTACAGTGAAGCATGCTACCTTTCACCTCCAGGATTGGAATCTCTGAGAGATGGGAAGTAAATATATATTCCCAAATGCTAATCACCTGACAGGCATCTAGACAGATGTGTCACACCTGATTCCAAATTCTTGAACTTGACAAGAAATGATTCATAAATCATGTCATGATGTGTCAGCCCATGTACTTATTGTCTACCTGTATGATCTCCTACAATCTGTTGGTATATTCTCACCACAGGTTTGTTTAAATCTAGCAAAGCAGCTCTTGTATGTTTCCACAACCTGGTGTCACTAAAACATAAATGTACTTCAACCTGCAGCATTTATGTCAATCATCTGTGAATTGGCATTCACTGACATATCAGAGTTATATATTATACTTAATTCCACAATGTGGAGGTGTTGCACAAATCACTGACCCAGTAATTTAATCTGCACATTTTCTTCATACATTCGACTAATTCCACAGAGTTGTAAGCACGGCTGTTGCAGCAACATGCAACATATATATATATATATATATATATATATCCATCCATCATGTGCCATGCCGGTAAGCGTGGGCGGTCATGTTCTGCCATCTCACTCGATCAACAGAGTCGTGGATCAGTTCCGTGTTCCTGTCTCGACCATGCCACAAGGCCAAGCCATCCAGATACTTGTTTCTAGGTCTTCCCCTTGGTCTGTTCCCCTCGATCTTACCAGTTGTCACCAAGTTCTCCAAATCATTTCTTCTCATAACATGCCCAAAAAATTGTGACTGTCTACGTCTAATGTCTCTGATCAGTTTACGATCTTCATTTGTTTCTTGAAGGACTTGTTCATTGGTCTTTCTGGCTGTCCATGGTATTCTTTGCATTTTCCTCAGAAACCACATTTCTACAGCCATCAGATATTTTTCAGCCTGGCTGCTCATTGTCCAAGCTTCACATCCATATAAAAGTACAGGTTCTATGTAGCATCTCAACACTCTTTTTCTCGTTTCAATTGACATCTTTTTATTGGTCAGTATGTTTTTCATCTTGCTAAAGGCTACTTTTGCCATGGCGATTCTTGTTCTAATCTCTTCAAGGCATCTCCCATCAGATGTTATTACTGTTCCGAGGTAATTGTACCTATTCACTTGTTGAAGAGTATTCCCATTTACTTGTATATTACACTGTGGTATTTCGTTCTTCTTAGTGACGACCATAATCTGTGTCTTTTTACAATTTAATTCTAACCCTTGTTGTTCACTATGTGTAACAACCGCATCTACTAAATTTTGCAGGTCCTGTTCATTGTCTGCAATCAAGACTGTATCATCTGCATATCTAATGTTATTGATGCATCGTCCCCCAATGTTGATTCCTTCCATATTTTCAATATTTCTGAAAATATTTTCACTGTACAGGGAAAACAGATCTGGAGACATTACACATCCCTGTCTCACACCTCTCTTAATAGGCTGATATTGGCTTACTTCATTATCAACTCTTATGGCAGCTTGTTGTTTCCAATATATGTTTTTTACAAGTCTAAGGTCTTTCCCATCAATTTGTAGATCTTCAAGCATCCTTATCATGTTGACATGTCTCACTTTATCAAAAGCCTTTGTGTAGTCAATGAAGCAAAGGTGTAGATCTTTGTTTACTTCTATAGAACGTTCGATTACGGTTCTCAGTATATACACAGCATTTACTGTACCCTTGCCTACTACAAACCCACATTGTTCTTCTCCTATTTCAGGTTGTATTTTCCTCCTAACTCTTTGCATGATAATTCTTAGCAAAATCTTCGTGATGTGACTCATTATACTAATTGTTCGATGTTGATCACATTCCAAGGCTCCTGATTTCTTTGGGATTGCAATAAATACAGAATTACATAACTCATGAGGTATGTTTCCAGTATCATATATTGTATTAAGCAGACTGGTAACTTTATCTATTCCATATTCTTCTAAAGCATTAATCATTTCTGTTATATATATATATACACACACACACACATATAAGAGAATGTTTGTTTGTGTCTTTGTTTGTGTGTCCTTTATGCGTTCCTGAACGGTCCAACCGATTGAGATGAAATTTTCTACAGATGTTCTTCTCACTCCCGCAGAGCCAACTGGCATAGTTAGTTTAAAATCAACAATTTTTCCTCCAGCATGAAAGAAAATGGCACGAGCTTAAGAAAGAGACGAATAAATGTCCTGCCATCTTGCTGCAAGGGAACTCACTCTCTGATTAAACAGAAATTAGTTATGAACAGTTGTTGTTCTCACTCGCGTGGATGCAACTGAAATAGTTAGTTTAAAATCAATTTTTAATTTTTGGGAATGGGAATGGGAGCAGGGGCCGAATATGAATTAAATGAGACGCTCCCCGCTAGGGGCTGGGAGAAGCCGGGCCGTCTAGTATACACATGTATACACGCAAAACATCTTGCCTTTTGAAAAGACTTTTTAATGGGAATAGCTGAACACAGAAATGAATTCTGACATTAAAAAATATTGTACTGAATTGTCTGCTGTAATCTGTATATTATTAAACAAACACAACAAAAATTGTTTTGCTTACTCCTGTAATTCTTTTAACTCAATCTCTCTCTCAATTTTGTCAGCTTCAGCTTCTTTCAACATATCTTGAAGCTTTTCTATCTCTGTCTGTAGATGGCTGCTTTCTAATTTACTTAAGTTGGCAGGCTGCCCTTCTTTCTTCTTGGATTCTAATTCAAATTTCTCCTGGAAGAGAAGTTAAAAGAAATCAATTATTAATGAACCAAATAGTATTACAATTTTCACTTCAGAATTTCAAGACTTAAAAGATATTTTGGCTTGCTTCCCACATCACTAAAATATTAACATGTTACTAGGTTTCCGTGGACATCTACAGAGAATAATTTATAATGGCTTTGTATCTTGTACATCTGGGTAAAGCTGGGGGGACCATTCCCAACCCAGCGCATCCACAGGTGGCGGATCGTGGAACGGCCTCTAGATGTAGAGGTTAGCTGCGAATACCAATAAGCAGCCGCAGACCAACTGGCGGTGGGCACAGAGGGCGAGGCAGGATCTCAGGGTGGGATCTGAGTTCCTTAGAAAATACCTCATATGCTCGGAAACGTACCTGCAAAGCGAGTCAGGGGCACTCTAACCCCTCCCCCGAGTAGGTGGAACCAGTTATCTTTGGACAGCAGTCCATCTAGGAGACGGAAAACTCCAAATATAAACCCCCCAAGTTCAAGGTGGACCAGCGTGCTGAGGAAATGGATGGCCAAGCATAAACTGGTCGTGAACGTTGGACGTCTGGCATGCTTGCGGGGCGGTACCAGGCGTATGGACTCCTGCGGGACATCCCCTGCCTCTACCCTAGCAAGCATTTTCTGTATTTCTTACAGATGATGGTATTATCAGTTTGTAGTTATTTATGTTATGACCACTAGCCAGTATCCATCCATCCATCATGTGCCATGCCGATAAGCGTGGGCGGTCATGTTCTGCCATCTCACTCGATCACCAGAGTCGTGAATCAGCTCCGTGTTTCTGTCTCGACCATGCCACATGGCCAATCAATCCAGGTAGTTACTTCTTGGTCTTCCCCATGGTCTCCTCCCCTCGATCTTGCCAGTTGTCACCAAGTTCTCCAATTCATTTCTTCTCACAACATGCCCAACAAATTTTGACTGTCTACGTCTAATGTCTCTAATCAGTTTACGATCTTCATTTGTTTCTTGTAGGACTTTTTCACTGATTTTTCTGTCTGTCCATGATATTCTTTGCATTTTCCTCAGAAACCACATTTCCACAGCCATCAGATATTTTTCACCCCTTTGCCGTGTGTCCACCTTGACGAGGTAGAGGGGCTTGTGTGTTCCAATGACCTCAAGAGCTATGCCGACGGTAGCACGGCTACTGGTAGGGTCACCCATGTCGGACAGGTCAAGGGAGAGGGACCAGACCAAGTGACACACAAACCTGCTGCCTTGTAGGTAGACTGGGGACAGTCAAAGGCTAGGGAAAGAACCCCGAACAAATGCTTGTCGAAATCGGATGTACTGAGCCACAGGCTTGACAAAGCAGTGCAACGTAACTTAATTCATGATGTTGCAAATTAAAATTAATCGTTATGGTGCTAATCCCGCGAAGTCTCATCAGGCGG
Organism: Cepaea hortensis; assembly: GCA_963921405.1. Classification (NCBI taxonomy): domain Eukaryota; kingdom Metazoa; phylum Mollusca; class Gastropoda; order Stylommatophora; family Helicidae; genus Cepaea; species Cepaea hortensis. The sequence goes on from OY992882.1 coordinate 65,577,810, forward strand.
TGATATGCCGGGCCCCCTGCCTCGAGGGGGTCCACCCATGACTACTGGTAGTCACCTTCCCCTGTGCTGTGGAGTCAAGGCACAGAGGAGTAGGTTAAGAGCTATTGACCAAACACCCCGGATACTCAACATACTACAGTGGCATGCCGAAGGAGTTTATAACAAGAAAGTCTCCCTAACACAGCGTCTTCATAAAGATAGAATAGATGTGGCATGCATTCAAGAGACACACCTCAACGCCAATCGCAAATTCTCAGTCAGAGGATATCAGGCCACACGTTTCGACCGTGAAGGACACAAAGGAGGAGTTCTAATACTTACATGAAATACAATACCTTGCAGCGAAGTATCTGTGATCTCTGACAACCAAACGGAAATTATAGGTGTTGATATAATGATAAAGGACGTGAAAATAAGAATTTACAATCTGTATAGCCCGGCAGATAAGGATCTTACACTCTCAAACATGAAAATAACTGACACAAATTGCATTATTGTTGGAGACTTTAATAGCCATTCAGAAAGATGGGGATACCCAGATACTGACAAAAGAGGAGGTGAAGTGGAGCACTGGGAAATAGTCTCAAATCTCCATCTACTCAACAAAGTGGATGACACACCGAGCTTCTACTCCAGAAGATGGATTACCACTTCTACTCCAGACTTAGCTTTCTGCACAGGAGACATCCTCCACAAAATTGATCGCCATGTGCTTGACCAATTGGCAGGTAGTGACCACAGACCAATCAAGCTTGTAATTAATATGGAGTATGTTCCACAGGAGCAAAAGCCTTTGCCCCACTGGAATTACAAATGAGCAGATTGGGACAGATTTGCCATACTAACAGACAAATATTGTGAAAACATAAATACACGATATGGAAACATGAAGCAAATCGTGGAAAGTCTAAACAGAGCAATAATACAGGCGGCCACTGAGTCTATTCCAAGAGGAGCGAGGAAAAATTACAAACCATACTGGACTGAAGAACTACAAATTTTGGAGGACAAAGTTGAAGATGCCAGGAAGACCACAGAGAGAGAACAAACAACTGAAGCGAACATCTCTCTCAAAGCCATCTCAGCAAAATATAAAAGAACAGTAAATCAAACAACAAAGAGATTGTTGGGGGGAAAAAACAGAAAACCTGAATTTTGACAGGGATGGAAACAAACTATGGAAACTAGTGAAAGTCATGAACAATGAAGGACCTAGAAACAAACAAATAACAATTAAACAAGGAAATGCCTTGCTTACAGGAAAAAAGGCTGCAAATGCACTAATGGAACACTATGCCAGTGCAAACCACATTGATATTACAACTAAACAGAAGAAAGTAATCAAAGATAAACAGATACATCATAGTAATACAGAGACAGCAGCAGAATATATGATGGCAAATCTAACAATGGAAGAAATGGAACAGGCAATGAATACCCCAAAAAAGAAGAAATCACCAGGAAAGGATGGAATCACAAATGAAATGCTAATAGGACTAGGCACTAAGGCAAAAAAGAAACTACTAGCAGTCCTAAATTACAGCTGGAAGAGGGGAATAGTCCCACAGGCATGGAAGGAAGCTATACTAATACCAGTCCCAAAGAAAGGAAAAGACCTGGAAGAACCAAAAGGCTATCGACCTATCAGTCTACTTAGCTAACATGGCATCTGGAAGAAAACAAACTCTTAACACCACACCAAGCAGGATTCAGAAAGTACAGATCCACTGAAGATCAAATAACCTATATAGCTCAGGAAATAGAGGATGCCTTCCAAGAGAAAAAGCACACACTAGCGGCCTGGATAGATTTAGAAAAAGCATTTGATAAAGTATGGAAGGAAGGACTGAAAGTAAAACTGCAAAAAATGCATGTTTGTGGGAAAATGTACAAATGGATCAGCCACTACCTTGAGGACAAAAGTACAAGAACAAACCAGCAAAATGATGCTGTTGGAGCAAGGTGTCCCCCAAGGAGGAGTTCTTTCACCAACATTATTCCTAGCATATATAAATGACATCATGGAAAATTTTCCAGCCAGAGTACACACATCATCCTTTGCAGATGACCTAGCCATATGGACATCTGAAGGATATATTAGTACAGCTAACAGCAGAATACAGCAAGCCCTATTAGCGCTAGAGGACTGGTCAAAATCATGGCTAGTGAAGATAAGTGAGGAGAAAACAACATGCAGTGTTCTCCCTCTCAAATAAACCTCAGCAACCTAAGCTGGTATTGAATGGAAAAATATTGCGCCATGAAAAAAATCCAAACTATCTAGGAGTCACCTTTGATCGTCGCTTGACATGGAAAACAAAGGTTGAGCAAAATCGAACAAGAGCAAGGCAAAGAATGGCAATCATGAAAAAGCTTGCTGGTACAACGTGGGGAGCAGATGAGAAAGTTCTCAAGAAGTTATATACTGGACGGTGAGGCCAGTACTGGAATATGGCATTGCAGCTTGGGCAACAACAGCTAAGTCAAACTTTAACAAAATAAGTAGAGTCCAAAATCAAGGAATACGAATCATAACTGGAAGCCTGAAGACAACGCCTATTAATGAACTAGAAAAGATCACTTGTTTACAACCAATGCAGGATAGAAGAGATAGCAGAGCCCAGCAACAAGCAGAAAAATTTAGAAGATTGACAGACCACCCTATGTATAAACGGTTTAATGGTTTTGGAAAGGGAAGACAAAAGCGTAGCAACTTTGTAGAAACTGCAAAACGAAAGATTAGGGCAGATCCTATACTTAACATATCAACAGTCAAACCCATTTACAATGCACACATGTTCCCAGCTTGGAGACAGCAGCAACTGCCTGAGATGATAGAAAACATTCCTGGTATTGAGAATAAGAACACTCAGCATGAAACCGAAAGAAGAAAAATAACCCTAAACTACATAAAAGAACATTACCCAAGCAGCAATTGGACCCATGCATATACAGATGGATCAGCCAAAAATTCAACAGAGAATGGAGGAGGAGCAATTCTCCTAAATTTAAAAAATGGAGTAAAAAAAACACAGCCAGTGGCAAGTAGCAATCTTCAGACTCCGCACAGGACATAACAGGCTGAAATACCACTTGTTCAATAAACTAAAGATAGGAGATACCGATGAATGAAATTGTCGAACTGGAAAAATGACAGCAAAACATTTGCTGCAGGATTGCCCAACATATGCAGAACAGAGAACGATATTTTGGCCCACACCTGCTTCATTTGAGGACAAGCTCTATGGAGATATCAACAAGCTCAAGTTGACAGCAGCTTACTTTAACTACATACAGGTTGACATTTAAAGGTGCATGAAGAAGTATTCAGACTGCTACACTTCATACCACAGGTATGTCAGTTACAAAAGCGACCCAGAGGCATGAAATGGAATATTGCTTGCATAGCAAATCCATTATGTGGAAAGTTCAAATCGAAAGCTCGCTGTGTGGGCTTCATAAAAGTAGGAAAAGTGTCCTAGTGGCACGAAATGGAATATTGCTTGGATAGCAAATCCATTACGTGGAAAGTCTGAATCGAAAGCTCACTCTGTGGATGTCTTCTGCAGACTGCATTCTTCTGGTTTACGGGAGAACAGCCTATGGTGAACGGAAGGCCCAATATACGGAAGTGAGGCTAAGCAGCTATGTGCAGGACGTGACGATTCCTTGGGTGAGCCCAGTACCAGAGCGCTATGTGTTGGCTCTGCAAGTATGGAAGCCTCCTTGGATGGCTGGGAATGCCCATGGTCTGCCCCTGCCTTCCCTTGAGGGCTGACTTTGGCTGTTCTATATAGGCCAGCTGGGATGGGGGATAACACCACAACAGTGAGAGTCAAACGTCCTAAGAAACCCCCGGGATGGTTAACCCGGTCAACAAATGCCCGCAGAAGTCGGATGTGTCGGCCTAATGGCGCAAGAACGCAGCTTTGCTGTAAACAGGCACAACGAAATCACATCCCAAAAAAAAAAAAAACTCTGGATGAACGAAGAAGAAGAAGAAGAAGAGTGAGGAAGAAAATACAACCTGAAATAAGGGAAGAACAATGTGGGTTTGTAGAAGGAAAGGGTACAGTAAATGCTGTGTATATGCTGTGATCAGTTATTGAACGTTCTATAGAAGTAAACAAAGATGTACATCTTTGCTTTATTGACTACACAAAGGCTTTCGATAGTGTAAGACATGTCAACATGGTAGATATGCTTGCAGATCTACAAATTGATGGGAAAGACATTAGCCCTTTACAGGGCAGACACTTGTCCGTTTTTCAGCCCTGAATGGGCAAGATTTTTTCATGTTTGTGATTTTCCGTCATCTATACAGCAATTTACAAACACATTTTCAGAATCATAATCACTTTCTTTAAAGCCCGACTCACGACTGAGTAATGCAAAGTAACGCTTTGCACTGATATCTAGCTCCGATTAATAGTCAACTTCGTGCCCTTTAATGTCACTTAAATTGAACCTAGCGAAATCTCAGCTATCACTTGAAGAATTGGGACGTTTCGCCTGTTTACGGTATCGGACATAAATAGCCGTTCCACCCTGTAAAGGGTTAAACTTATAAAAAACATATATTGGAAACAACAAGCTGCCATAAGGATTGATAATGAAGTGGGACAATATCAGCCTATTAAGAGAGGTGTGAGACAGGGATGTGTAATGTCTCCAGATCTTTTTTCCCTGTACAGTGAAAGTATTTTCAGAAATGTAGAAGATATAAATGGAATCAGCATTGGAGGATCAATAACATTAGATATGCAGATGATACAGTATTGATTGCAGACAATGAACAGGACCTGCAACTTTTAGTAGATGCGATTGTTGCACACAGTGAACAATTGGGGTTAGAATTGAATTTTAAGAAGACACAGATTATAGTCGTTACTGGGAAGAAGGAAATACCACAATGTGATAAACGAGTAAATGGGCATATTCTTAAGCAAGTGAATTGATACAGTTATCTCGGAACAGTCATAACATCTGATGGGAGATGCCTTGAAGAGATTAGAACAAGAATTGACATTGCGAAAGTAGCCTTTAACAAGATGAAAAACATACTGATCAATAAAAAGATGTCAACTGAAACGAGAAAAAGAGTGTTGAGGTGCCTGTTCTTTTGTATGGATGTGAAACTTGGACAATGAGCAGTCAAGCTGAAAAACATCTGATGGCTGCAGAAATGTGGTTTCTGAGGAGAATGCAAATGAGATCGTAAATTGATTAGAGAAATTAGACGTAGACAGTCAAAATTTTTTGGACATGTTATGAGAACAAATGAATTGGGGAATTGGTGACAACTGGCAAGATCGAAGGGAACAGACCCAGGGGAAGACTGAGAAGTAAATACCTGGATGGCTTGGCTACATGGCATAGTCGAGACAGGAACACTGAGCTTATCCACGACTCTGGTGATCGAGTGAAATGGCGATTCATAACCGCCCACGCTTTCCAGCATGGCACATGATTGATAGGGATCACCTGCTGCATGCAGCCATTGATATGGTCAAGGGTCATAGACTAAGGCGAGGCAGGTCCTGGATGGCACAGGCAGAACTTTCTATACGTCAGGTGTGTGATCTAGAGACCATCAATCATGGAAGAGAGTGGGTTGAAGTTCCGGAGGACATGACAGACTGGCACAATGGAATAATAACACTGGGTCGTGAGCACAGAGAATGGGCAGCGGGCCGCACTGAGTTTGAAGTGCAACAGCTGATCCAGAGCAACACACATCAAGGTGACATAATCATCTACACCGATGGATCAGTGGTGAGAAACAGATGTAGTGGTTGGGGTTTTATTGCAAAGGCTAATGGGTGAGTCTTGAAAAAGGAGAGTCTGGCATATGAGACTACGACTTCCAGTATGAGAATGGAGGTGGAGGCAGTAACAGCAGCATTCCGTTGGCTAAAGGAGACTGCTGCAATACATGTTGTATTCATTATGGATTCAAAGAGTATGCTTAGTAAGGTGGAGAAAGGAATGTTTCGTGTGGAATGGCTCTTGACAGATTATGAGAATTTGTATGGATATTCTGCCCTGGCCATGCGCGGGTGCAGGGGAATGAACAGGCTGATAGGCTAGCAGGGAATGCACCTTTTGGTGGTAGTTTGCCTATGGGCAAGGGGGAGGTGGTCATGCACTTGTGGAACCAGGTGGAGAAGGTGGAGGAACAGATTCAGAACCCATATGTGGAAAGAATGAGATTGCGGGGGATTGGCAGGGGTTCTGGAAGAATCTCAAAATTGAGAGGGAAGACCAGGAGAACTTTTAATCAGATAGCGGTGGGAACGATTAGTAGTATGACTCTTCACTGGCTGTTGAACGAGGGGACGGAGCACGTATCGGAATGTCCTGGGTGCAGTGATGTCGGTTCTTAACTCAACTCAACATGACTGATTGTGAGATTTTCCTCACATGCCACCTGAACCTTTCTGCTAAACGTTTATCAGTCTATCCAATGTGCTTGTCACACCTCTTGCATATAATTGTACACTGCGAGACATGCAAGACATCATATGTTTTAAATAAAAGGTAGAATTAGGAAACACGATCAACTGTGTCTTGATAATGAACATATAGACAAAACACACATTAGAATACTGTAGAATAATAATTTATTTGACATGGATTAGAAAAAGAAAACTGTAAAAACATTAAACAATTTGTAAAAGTATTAGTATGTTATATTACGAAATTCCTTACCTGCATTGATATCCTCTGTCTGGCCTCTTCCAATTCAAGAGTGACTCGTTGAAAATCTGTTTTTCTTTCTTGAAGTTCTGATTCTAGCTTGCGGATTTTCCCATCCTGCTCAAACTTTCTTGTTTGAAGTTCTGTGGTCTTTTCTCTGAGCTCACATATCTAAAACAATGAAAATCAATTACATGATACAGTTTCATTAAAAGTAACAAAAACATCTTGGATGTCCAATGGAATATTTAAACCTAAAGTTAAATTATATGTTGTTGTATAGATCAAAACCTTGTGTGACACTTCAAACAATGACTAATAAATTACATTCATCAACTGATATTTGCACAGAATAAAATAAAGGACCCTCTTATAACCCACTTGGAGGTACATTGGGCACATAGTACTAGCCCCATATTTTTATATGCATATCATATGATGGGTGATGTGGTCAGAATCATAGATTTTACTTTTTACTGCCTTTACTTCAAAGATATTTCCTGGTACTCAATTTAGCCTGATTTGACCTGGAAGCCCAGAATAGAAGAACTAAAATGGTATGATGAAATCCCTAATGTGGAGCTTATGGAAAGAACTAGACACTGGTCAGTTGGACCTAATATGTTGACTTCTCATTCTTAACTTGGGGACGTAAATTATAAGTACCCCAGAAGTCGGAATGGGTTCGCCTGATGGCGAGGGACACTGGTAAAAGGGAAAGCTTAACCCACATGCAAAAAAGCAGCCCAATGCACTAGTAGTAGTAGCACGAGTATGGACTACGCTTGAGCTCAAACAGAGGGGCAACCCCACCCCAAAATTCCAGCAAATCAACTGGTGGAGAAAAGATGCTATCGTGCTGGATAGGACACACTTTGAGAAATCCCAAGAATAATATAACTTGACTGTTTCATTGGAACCCACAAGGCAAACAAAATAAAGGGAGACCAAAACACACAGAGAAGATAATTAGAGACAGATGAATAATATGAGGAGGTAATTGAGAGAGTGCACTAGATAGCAAAAGATGGAATGGCTTGGTGTGAACTGGGCGTGGACCTACCCCAACAGGAGATTAAAGACAGAAGAATAACAATATAACATTAGCCCCTACTCTATTCACATGTTAAAAGGTTGCTGAATGTTTAATTCAATAAATTTAACAATACACATTCCACAAACCTCTGTTTGTTTTGTTGTTAGATCTTTTTGTAGATTATCCAATGTGCCTTTAAGATCTTGAGCTTTCTTCATATATATGTCTATCTCCTCTTGGTGCTCTTTCTCACTGAGGTCTCTCTGTTCTTTCAGTCTGAAAATGACACTTCACTTTCTAAACTATTCAGTAAGACATTAAACAAAGGGTGTCCACAAATGCTTTCAGACAACAATGCATTTGTTAAAAGAAATGTATGGGACACGTATGGAATAATCTGATGTACAAACGCTTTACCAGGATAGCATCATCATGATGTGCTGTGCCAACTGGCATAGGTGTCATGCACCTCCACAGATCTTAGTCCCCAGTGTTCTGGAACAATTCTATTGATAATGTTCCTCAATGCCACCATCGCAGCCAAACTTGCAGAATTTCTCTCAGACTGCCCGTCTTTTCTACTGCTCATTTTCCCAGTCGTCATGATTTTGTCACTACCTCCATTCTCATTACATTACGAAAGAACATTGATTGTCTCCTTCTTATATTTGTATTATAAATGTATACTTTCAATAGCTTTTCCCAAGAATTCTTTGTTAGTTACTCTGGCAGGCCAAGGTACAACATACATCGCAGAAACCACACGTAAATTTTCCCGAAGCTCTTCCTAAGCGGCTCTTTACTAACTATGCCTTAAATAATAACAACATTAATAGTATAAATAGTAAAAGGTAAGCTGGTCTCCACAGCGATGGTGTTGCGGATGCGATTCGTAATGCCGCTTACCCACGTTCTAAATACAACGGTGACCGATTTGGCAGCAGACCGTGTCGCACTGGTTTTAATGTGTTGGTATGGGAGCTGGTCGTTCAGAAAGCAATGGCAAACTATTGAACGTAAAACTTGCCAAGGCATCAACAATGACAGTAAAATGCTGGTGTTGACTGCAATGTTCTGTAAAGGATATGTAACTATAAAAAAAAATGGTAAAGGAACCTGGTTCTTTGCCACAATATATTTGGGGTTTGGTGCAAGATCTATACTTCTTGACCAAATGACATTCAATTAATGATGCCAATAAGCATGTCTTCCCCAAATTATTCTTCTGGTCTCTAATTCTCTTTTGTGTGTGTTTACAGGTCTATGTGGAATGATATTTCTTTTGCCCTGTGGGTTCTAGAGGAAGAGCTTTCCAGTTAAATGAGAGGGGTTCAAATGAAAACCTTAAAAATGTGATAGAAATTACAATAACCATGCATTGTCTTGTAACCCGTCAACACTGTTGTTAAGGATGTCAAGAGTGTTAAGCACATGACATCATGGTGCAGATGAATATGGTGACGACATAAGGGCCGTTTAAAGATGGCCGCCCCACTACTGACATGCACCAAAGAGGAGCAGCATTCTGTTATCCATTTTTTTAATCAGTGAAGGGGTGAAACCCATAGAAATTCAAAGGCGAATGAAGGTCCAGTATTGTGATGCATGCCTGTCAGTCCAGCAAGTGTATGAGTGGAGTAGGAAAATTCAAAACTTTTTGGTCCAATGAAGATATACAGCAGGTGGTGCATGAGTGGTTACACACGTGACCAAATAAATTTTTCTCTACAGGAATCCAAGCACTTTATCAGCGCTGGAGGACTTGTATTGAATATAGTGATGTTTACATAAAAAAATTTTACATTTGTCCTTTGCTTTTTCAGAATATATTCACACACACAAAATATTTAAAGTTTTCCTTTGAAGCCTTTTCATACTAATAACAGGTTTTATCATTGTGTGTTCTATCCAGTGCCAGCGTCTTTGCCTCACCTCTTTTTTCAAGGGGTTTTGTTTAGTTCACTATATGAGCTTTACACTAATTCTGTCATACCATTATAGTCCTTCTATTATGCATAGGAAGGCAATGCCATTAGCAAAGTCCAGATAATCAACTTACACTGTAAGAGACCACTGAATTCCATTTCTAGTGATAGTTGTTTTTCTAATCCAGTCTATAGTTAGTAAGAAAAATAAAGTGTCAAAAGGTATCCCTGCCACACTCTGTTTCTTATTTTAAACACACCCATCAGTTTAGTCCCATGAAGAACTTTCTACAATTCATGTACTTATATGTGGCCTTTATTCACTTAATTATCTTCTGTGGGATCTCATAGTGTCATCAGTTTCCAAAATGATTCTTTATCATCTTCTTCCACTTTTGCCATAAAGCGCCATGGGGAGGAATAGCTGATGTTCCAGTGCCTGACAAGTGACACTGGATAATGTCATTACATGTGATCGTACAATGTTTTTGAGTCGTCAATCCATTTTCTTTTTGGGCGCCCTCTTGCCCTTATATCGGATCATCTTTGATGTAGCGCTGGTGCTGATAGTTCATGGTGTTTCATTCTAACGACATGGCTGATCCATTTGGTATTTTGCCTTTCAATATATGTGGCACAAGGTGTTGATCTTACTGTCTGTCTAACAACATAATTTCTTACTCAGTCTCAGGTAGTTAAGTTGGCAGCTCTTCTCAAGCATCTCATCTCACAAGTGTTGATTTTGCATAAGTAAGATTTGGATATTGTCCAAGTTTGAGATTAGGGTTGGTGTGAATATGCTATTTATTATCTGTTGTTTTCAGACATAGGTATATTTGGATGTTTCAGAGTATGAAACATCGTTTCTTATTCTCTCTTGGATAGTTAAGTTAAATGATTCCTTATCAATGATGTCAAAAGTCTTTTCATAGTAAAAAAATCCAAAATAATGTTACAAATTCATTAGTTAGTTAGTTAGTCGACAGATCATCCTCATTGCACATCGAACCATTCAGCCCATAAGTGCTCGGATCCCCTCCTCAGCAAATCCCGCAGCGTGTAGCGGCTAACGACGCCAGTTCTGTGTTGGTTTATCAATCTTCTTTGGCTTCCTGAGTAGTGTTCTTGTTTGGCCACCCCTCTTTTAATTTTCTGTTCTCGCAGTCTGGCCATGGTTGTAGATTCACAGTCATCACTTGGTTCATGCATGAGTCTTACTTCTCGTAGAGCATTCAGAATGTCAGCCTGGTCCATGGCGCGTCCGCCCTCCACAGTAGCGTCACCTGCGAGCTTGTCAGCCCGCTCATTTCCTTGGACTCCCGCATGCCCTGGCACGAAGATGAAACTAATCTTTGTCAGCCGAGACCGCTCCAGAGGCAGCAACCATTCTCTTCGGATCGACCCCTCCTCTATCCTCTTGATCATGTTCATTGAGTCGCTAAGGAAACATGCCCTAGTGAATGTCTGTGTCTCGAGCCATGTTATTGCTTTACTTACTGCCATGACTTCCATAGTCAGGCTACTTGTGGTTTCAGCCCCAGCTGTAAAGGCCCATGAGCTTCTCACATGTCGGACGACCGACCCATCTGTGTAGATGACAGCATCACCGTCTAGCGAATTCTCGAAAATCAACGCTTGTACTTCAGCCTCCACAGCAGCCGGATTTTCTTGTCTGCATTTTCTATATTCATTTAAATGCTTTGATCTATTATTATGCATTATGTGGCTATCTGGTTAGTGTTGAATCTGTTTGGTCAGAAGCCTGCCTTTTTATCTCTAGCTTGTCAATGGCATCTCTTAATCTCTCAAAAATGAGCATGCTTATTAAACATGTTTCAAGGAATTGACCTTATTTCCCTATAATTTTACAACCCTTCTATCATATCTCTAGAAGTTGGATAGCTTTTAAAATTTCTTCCATAGATGGTCTTTCACAGCTGATGTCCAGCTCCTCGTTTGCAGGTTGGATACTGACAGAAGCCAGGTAGCTTAAGTCAAGCGTAAAGCGTGAATTAAGCAGGTTGCACGCATCAATTGAATGCTAGAGTTGAAGATCCTCATGAAAAGCATCAGTAAATGTGAAAGGAAACGGATGGATCAAAAGCTGAGGTGGCGATGACAAATTATATTGCTGCCAGGGCGATTGTTGTGTGAGAGAGATATTACATTAGAATATCATTTTAACAAGCGATAACATTACTGTAAATTGCATTCCAGTCTCAATGAGTAATTACAGGATGTGAAACCTTTCACTGTTCTGTGCAGTGCTTTCGTAAATTCAGTTTGTTGTTAGTGGTTTTAGAATTCAGAATGAGGAGGAAGAAGTCAAAGGCCCATAGGGTATTTGGCCATAGGGTATTTGGGTAGTAATGACAAACATCAAAAACATGTAGATGTTAATTAAATAAATAAGCAAGGAAAGTTCGGTAGCAGGTAGGAGGATTGGATCATCAAAATCCCGGGAAGGTAACCCGGCCAACAAACGCCCGAAGAATTCGGATATGTCGACTGAAAGGTGCAAATATCACAGCTCTGCTGTAAACAGGCAGTTATGTCTAAAACAACAATCCGGACGAACACAGAAGAAGAAAGATTTCCAGAAGTTAGATCGCAGATCAACAAAGCTAATGATATTATCCTACCGAGCTTGGATATGATGCTAAAAATAACCTCAACTGTTCCCTAATGACCTAACTCCATAAGTGTGTACTACTGACCCTGGCAGATACCTAAAGGTTCTTTTGGGACTGGTCTATTAAGAAATTCCTCAAAGTATTTGACCCATCTGTTCATTTTTTATTCAATGTTGGTGAGAACTTTCCCATTCTTATTTGTGATAATTCCACAAGGTTGCTTATATTTTCCTGCTATTTTGCTTAATGAGCTGTAAATGTTTCTCATGTTGCCTTCCACTGCTGCTATGTCTGCCTCACCTGTTGGGCCATCTAAATATTGTCTTTTACCTGTTCTTATCTGCTTTCTAACTTATTTATTAGCTTCTATTTGTATTTGTCAAACGCTCTGGCTTTAGTAGCTGTAGTTTTACTGTTGTTTGAGTATGCTTTTTTGTTTCTCCTTTCCTCTAGGTTTTTAAATGGTTTCAGGCATCATTCATGCTTTCACTCTCTTTTCCCAGCACTTCCATACATGATTAATTCCAAATGCTTTTAACTTGTCAGCAGCCTTCCATACTCACCTCATCTACTAATTTTTGCAGGATCTGATATTCAATTAGAGACTGTGACCACACATGATTCCTTAGTTTCTTGGTTTCTGAGATATCCTGCACTATCTTGTTTTCCAAATTTATAAAATATTATGTATCTCATGCATTTCAACTTAATTTCACATGTCAGTGGATGGTGATCTGAATCTAAATCTGCACCTCTGAACTTTTATGTGATGTACAAATGATCTAAATGTCTTGTTAATATAGATATGCTGTGTGATTTTTTTTTCAGCACTGTGGTGTGGTGACACTCACACTGCTTTATATATTCTTTTATATGGAAAATGACTTCCTCCCATGAAGCATAGATTCACTGCAAAAACACTGGTGAAGAATTGTCAATTTTCATTTATTGTCCTAAGTCTGAGTTTTATCCAAAATTTGTGTTATCCGATCATATCATGGCATTCAGGTTACCTAACTAAATTCTGACGCTGTTTCTGTGATTACCTATAGCACTTCGACGTTTCATGTAAAATTTCTTCTTAACTGGTTCATCTCTATTTGTTGATGCATAACACAAAATCACATTTATATGTACTTTTTCAGATCCAAAGGTTGCTGTTATTATTCTAGAACTCATTATTTCTCACTCTGTTAGAGCCTTCTCTGCTTCTTTAGATAGCACTGGTGACCACACCATCACTGCTAGGGGTATTTTCCCCTGTATGGTCTGAGAACAGCACTGTTCCACTTGTGTTTATACATTGATTGATTATTTCACATAGTCCCAAAATGCTAACATCATATTTTATTTATCTTACTACTTGCTCTGTTTTCTGCAATTAATACTTTCCCTAGGTGAAAAGAGGTAAGTGAATGCTTTCTCCTCATTGCACCATACTGCTCCTAAGAGATGGGTTTCCTTAATATAGCCAGTCTTACACCAATCACCTCTTATGACACACATGACAAGTTACAGTATTACTATTCTTTTGCTTCCCTTATGGGCCCAGGTAGCATACATATGGCTGGGTGCCTTAACTTCCGCTGAGTGGAGCAGGCATGGCTCCTAATAGTAATAATAGTAATAGTAATAATAGTAATAATAATAATAATAATAATAATATTAATAATAATAATAATAACAGAAAAAGGAAGCTAACCACAGTTTACCTTTCAATCTGTTTATCTTTCTCAGCAAGACCTTCCTCTAGAGCAGATACAGTGGAATCACTGGGCGATTCTGTGAAAGTCGAGGTGAGTCGAATTCTTGCCTGCGAAAGCTGATCTTCCTTTTCCCTAATAGTGTCCTCCAAGTTCTCAATCTGAATCAATAAAAATCAACACATACAGCAGAATTTCACAAAAAAGTAATCACTCAACATATTTTAAATAAACATTAGTTTTCATTGTTAAAAGTATTAAATTAACTTGCTATTATACTAGATTACCTCACTACTAACTATAATAATTTTAAACAATTATGGTAACTCAAAATTCCTATAATGTAACATGATTTCACAATCACCATTTGATTATTTCACTGACTTTGTAAAGTGTATGAGTGCTCATCTCCTCCTTCAGCCCATAGTTGGGGGAATAACACCTTGGGGAGCGAGCTCTGTAACATCAGCATGGAATCCAATGTCTTTACAGTGTTTACAGGAATCCACACAGGAAGCTAGGTTTTCTCACTTTAAAATTTTGCAACAACAGTGATCTGCATAGCCTACTCGTGACAATTTCCAAGTGTTGAGGGATTTTTAACATGCTCAATCTGAACACAAAACCTCTTATTCTTCTTCTTCTTTCGTTCGCCTGAAATATGTTTATAACTGAAATGTTGTCTCTTGTATGAATCTAACAGTCTTTTTTAGTTCATTCAGCGGTCCATAGAGTTTATCTTCCACTGTTGTCTCTCTATAATAATATAATATAATTATAATTATAATTATAATTGCCCTTGTTCAAGGAGGCTAGGCATCCACTATCTAGACACTAAAGGGGAGTATGACATCATTAGTAAGCTCTGAAAAAATTGTAAACTGAATTCAAAACCAACCTTTTTCAAAGGAGACAGATGCCATATCTCTAAGCCACTGAGTTGAGTTGTTGAGTTGAGTTAAGAACCAACATCACTGCACTCAGGACATTCCCATACATGCTCAGTCCCCTCATTCAACAGCCAGCAAAGAGTCATACTACCAATCGTTCCCACCGCTATCTGACCAAAAGACCCCCCCCCCCCCCCCCCCAGCCCTGAGACTCCTCCAGAACCCCCGCAATCCCACTCCCTCCACACATGGGTTCTCAATCTGTTCCCCCGCCCTCTCCCACAAGTGCACGACCACCTCCCCCCCCCCCCCCCCTCGCCCACAGGCAAGATACCACCAAGAGGTTCACGCCCCCGCACCCCGCACACCCGAATGGCCAGGGCAAAATATCCACACAATTCTCACAACCCATGACCCCCGAGGCGATGAGAGCCATCCCACACGAAACACCCCCCTCTCCCCCTGCCAAGCATATCCCTTGAATCCGCAATGAACACAACGTGTGTTGCAGCAGTCTCCCCCAGCCACCGGAATGCCGCCGTCACCGCCTCCACCCCCACTCCCATGCCAGAGGCCGCAGTCTCACACGCTAGGCTCTCCCCTTTCAAGACCCGCCCATCAGCCCCTGCAACAAAGCTCCAGCCACCACGTCCGCCCCCCACCACCGACCCATCGGCGCAGATGACCACGCCACCCTGATGTGTGCCACTCCGGACCAGCCGTCGCACCTCAAACCCAGCGCGGCCCGCCACCCACGACCCAGCGCTATCATCACACCATGCCAGTCCGCCATGTCATCCAGAACCCCAACCCTCTCTCCCCCACGACTGATGGCCTCCAGACCATACACCTGACCCACAGAAAGCCCTGCCCGTGCCATCCAGGACCCCGCCCCAGTCCACGACCCCCCTACCATATCCACAGCCACACGCAGCGGTCGATCCCCGCCTGCGGCAACCCCCAAGCACCACCTGGCCCGAAGGACCCCATGTCCATCCGTCACCGCAGGCAGCGCCAGGACACGCCTCATGCAGACAATTGGTGTGTCCCCCGTGCACCCCAGTACCAACCGCAAGGCAGCACTCCGCACGCGCTCCAACCCCCCAAGCTGGCCCCCTGACATCGTCAGCAGCCCCAAACCACACTCAATGACAGAAACTATTAACCGCTGAAAAAGCCTGGACAACATCCCCCGACCCACCCCGGCCGCCGCCATAGCCCTCAATGCACCAAGTTCCCCCACCAACCCTCACAACCAAATCCCCCACATGATCCCCAAAAGATAAACACCTGTCAAAGGCGATACCCAAGCACTTCAGTCCACTCTCTCGACCAAGAGGACATCCACTCAACACAACACCTGGGATGTCTGCTCCGACGATCCGGCCATCCAGGGAGCACCACACAACCGATGCCTTGTCTGGGTTTAAAATGGCCCCTGCGTCCCTGCACCACCCTGTTTACCGCCACCTGTACATCTATCGCCAAACTGGCCCTGTCTCTGCCCTGTCTGTACACCAGCACATCATCTGCAAATGTCAAGATTCTACCTACACCTGGTGTCTCAATAGCTGCGATTTTGCCGGTGTAGACATCAAAGAGCACCGCGGTCAAGGCAGATCCCCACGGCAACCCAGGTGTAATAGTACAGGGGTCAGAAGTCCAGGTAACCATGCGCAGTGCAACCCCACGCTCACAAAGGACTGCCGCAACCCATCCAACAAGGCAAGGGCAGACTTCCATGTCCAACAGTGTGTATATCAACCGATCACACCTGACTCTGCCATACGCACCCTCCAGGTCAAGAGCCACCGCCTCTTGTTTATCCTGGAAGCCCTCGTAGACATCAAATGCAAAAGTTGCAGCATTGGCCCAGGCGTCCCCTCCAGGCCGGCAGCCCCAGAGTCCCCGGGGAAGCAGACCCTGACTTCCCAAATGTTGCTGGAGCCCGTGCGCTACTATCCTTTCGAGGACCTCGCCATACGTGTCTTGCAGGGCCATGATTCGGCATCCAATCGCGGGGCATCTCCGCCGCACTGATGCCCAGGCTGAAACAAAGAGCCATCTCCTCCAAGTCCCCATCACCCATGTTCCCCACATGGGAGCATTCCACTCCACCTGGACCCGGCGCCATGTCCCCAGCCTGCCACAGTACCCGTCCAATGTCCTCGACCTCAATCTCACAGTCCCCCCTCACGACAAGGCCCCCCCCCCCCCATCTCCAATAGCCCCATCCCGCCGATCCGTCTGCTTAAAAAAATCACGCAAGTAAAGCCTCTCCCCTGTCCCTGTCAGCCGCCACAGGACGGCTGCCATCATCACAAACGGTGCCATGTGCACCAGGCACCACCCGTCTCCCCATCCGCCGGCGCAATCTCCAGAACCCTCCCAATGCCACATCCCCACCAACAAACCGTTCCCACCCAATCCTCTCTGCCACCGCCGCCCGGAGCCCAAAATCCTGCACCTTCACTTTTCTATACCCCACAGCCCCCTCCAACTCTGTGTCAATGGAATTGGCCGCTATCTGCCAACCCCCCACGGCCACCCCCCTTCCCTACATGAACTCTCGACCTCCGGTGTCCAAGCAAAGACTCCTCCTGTTGGTCTAGACCCCCCCACCCCTGTGATCCCAGGCGCCCCAAGAGCGAAGAGCGGCCGCGATCACAACTGAATGCCCCGCGAGCTCCCACAGCCCCAGCGGTGCTGGACCTAGACATCAGCTCAGAATAGGGGAGGCGGCCACCCCCATGGTCTCCAAGGACGCCCCATTCCATATCTGATGCCGCCTCTTGGGATACAAGCGCCAGGTCGATGGCCATGTCAGGGCCCCCCGGTCTCATTGCTAGCCTAGTGGGTGTACCGTCATTTAGACAGACTACATCCATCTCAAGCAAGGCCTCAGCAAGAGCAGTACCATGTCTGTTCTCTCCCGACCTGTCCCATTCCTTGGCGCGGGCGTTGAAGTCACCACATATCAGATACCTGGTATCTGGAGTGTCCACTGAACCTTTCAACCAGTCCCAACCCTCTCTGCCCACGCAAGACTCCCCACCCACCAGGCCCCAGTGCATCGGTCAACCTGCATCCGCATTCCCCGCACCCCCCTACTCTCCTGACCCCACCCACTCATATCCAGTGTTGAATGCTGTAAACCGTCCTTGACCACCAGAGCCTGCCCATGTTTTCCCTGCCCAGTTGGGTTGTTGTAATGTGTAGCCAGGGCACTTAAAAGAGTTCGTATTCAGTTCTTGTAACATCAGGACATCGAAATCGTAGACCAGTTTCTCCAGTATTGGTCCTAAAAGCCACTTTGATCCCTTACTTAATTTACTAGAAAGGCAAATTATACAAACACGGCAGGCAGACATTTGTGTTACCTTTCTCTGCAAACTGTTTATTCTATTTGTTTTGATCTCTAGCTGATCTTTCAACTCCATGACCTCCAGTTCTGATCGCCGTTTTTCTGCTTGAGATGCTGAGGACTCCTTACTTTTACGCTCTATGGTTTCTTCTTTAGATTTAACCCTCTCTTGAAGACCTTCAATCTAAATTAAAGGAAAAAAACCAACAACATAAAAATAAACAAATACAATAAGTTCTTGCTGCTTAAAACTGAATTAAATGCACTTAAACAGGATTTTAAAAAAGACATCTTACATGTGTAAACAGTTATGAACTCTATTTTCATGCCATCATGACATACGCTGGATTTGGGACTAGGATATTTTCTTGACCAAATGGAACTTGATGAGTGATGCAGTCAGTATCATTCTATCCGACTTACACATAAAAATAGACTGGGTTGACATAAGCATGCATGATCACTTCAAAATCTCACCTGCAGGGACCACCAGGCAGGTGAGTGCTCTAGCCATCATGCTACTAAGGCTCCCCTTTCTCTGCATGGCCTGCTTAATTGTTTATGGAAGATTATTTCCAGTGCTTCCTACCACAGGACCAACTTATTCTTAGCATTGGATCTTACAAGTACTGTGGTTTTATTAACAGACCTGCACTGTGATACATCAAGCTGATTCCAGTTTATTACCTGTTGATATGCTGTTTAAACTTTTACATTGGTTCATATACAGTTTATTCTACCTGCATTGTATTACTTTAAATAAAAAGTATAATAATCTGTATACATTTTATGAACCATAAAGGCAATGCGTGCAATCATCATTTACATTAGATGGTCAAATCATGCAGACAGAGTGAACAATGATTTATAAATAGTGACTCACGTCTGCCTGTAACATGCTTGTCTGGCGCTCTTTTGAGGTAATCTGATCTTTAAGTACTGCCAGATGCCCTTCTCTTTCGGACTGCTGCCGTTCCAATGTGTCAACCTTGAGGCGTAGACCTGACATTTCAGCATCTTTCTTATTAACCTCATTTTTCAAAGCCTGGATCTAAATCGAGAGGTAAGCAACAATTTTGTAGAATCAATTGTGTATTGAAAGAACATGACATTCTGATTGCAGTGTACTATATATTTAACAGTATGGCAACAACTTCACCACTCCGCGCAAAGAATCTCTAAGAAAATTAGACATAAAAATTAGAAACATAAGGCTAAGATATAAATATTAGGACTCTCCACCAATGTCAATGACGAAAATGGTAACCCAGCCCAGACTTAAATAAGATCAAGATAAGATGGGAACAATAATTCACAAGACCTCAACCTAATTGGAAACAGTTTATTTACCACAAATTACACTGAAAGAGAAAAAGCACAAATCTGTCAACAGAAAAGAAGATCTACGAAAAGAAATTCTTGCAAACAACCATATCAAACTGACATCATGACAGAAGCGGAGCAAAATATTTACTAATGCTGAGTAAAAGACTGGCAACAGGCAACTGTTATTCTCATGAAAGTATGAAGACCAGGACTCAAGACTGTCACAGTACTGCCTACAGCACCTTGCAGTGTAGGGCGGGGAGGGTCTTGAGCCTGAGGAATTCAGGTCGCCTGGCTAGTGTAGTCACTGTGAACTGTGCAGGTTAGGATTTTCTTTTTGCCCCCCGACAGAAAAAAATCCACACCTTACCGGGGATTCAAACCTGGCGTTCTTAGCCACTCGGCCAGCCGTCCCTTTACTCAGAACAAGTGGAAAATCAATAAACAACATAAGATATGCAGGCAGTATGACTTTGCAGGCTGAAACAAAGCAGGACGTGTATAAATTAGTAAACCAAGAAAAAATATTAAGCAATAAAAATGACTCAGACATTGATTTTTTTTTAAAAAGTCAATATGGCCTGGTCATAAATAAAACAAAGGTAAGAATAATCTGAGTAACACTCCCCAATACTAAATGATTGATTGATTGATTTAGGAACCGACATCACAGCATTCGGGGCATTCCCATAAGCGCTCCATCCCCATTCTCAGCAGCCAGCGAAGAGTTCCAACACCAATAGTTCCAGTAGCAATCTGATTATATGTCCATCTCGCCTTTCCTCTGAGCGTCGAGCGTCTGCCAGATTCCCTCATCACTCCTCGCTGTCTCATTCTTGCCAGACTATGGTGATCCATTTGCTCCTCCAAGGTGTACACATGCTCCCACAAGGCCACAACCACGTCTGCCTTGTCATGCATCAATACTCCACCAAGTTTTTCCCCAATACTAAATTGGTTATCAAATCTAAACAGCTAAGTTAAAAATTAAAATTGACACTGATCAAGAGTGTGACACATATTCTTCATTATTATATGGTGCAAAAACATGGATAATGAATAAACAAAGTGAGGACAATATTAAGGCTTTTGAAATGTAATTACTTGGATGAATAGGAGACATGTCACTGTTTGAGAAGACAACAAAGGAGCATTACATAAGCTAGGAATAAAGAAAACACAATGAGATCAAGTAAAGTACTTTGAGACACCACTTCTTGTTAATTAACTTGCTAGAGGGAATTGTTGAGGATAGGTATGTAAGGTTAGATGTGTGTGGACAAAACCAAGAAATGGTCTTGAAGTGCCTGAGTATACCTACCGTAAAGGCATAGAGCAGAAAGTGCTAAATGCATTACAGCCAACCAATGCTGTGGAGGTGGCACAAGATGATTCCAATGTGGTAGGAAAAAAAGCAATAAAAAATGTGAAACACGCTGCCTTTTGAGTCATGTGGAAAGAATATGTACAAAAATTATGGGAAAATAACAAGCCTCATTGAATGACAATTAAGTCATGCCCAATATGGCTTTGAATTTGATAAAAAGCAAAAGATTTAAAAGACTTAAAACATTGAAAGTTGAACTTTCGACCAAGCAGTAAAAGAAAGAAAATTTAAAGTATGTGGAAATGTTCACTACAGATTTTCTGGATTCTTTGATTTCCAATTTATAACTCAAAAAGAGATTAAGAGGCAATATATGTTGATTTATTGGTTCCATCCATCATGTGCCATGCCAATAAGCGTGGGTGCCATGTATCAATTGGTTATAAGAACAAGCTAGATTAGTATTAACAAGAGAACAGTTAGATTCTCCACGAAATCCTGGTAGAAGATGGGACACGCAAAAGGGTGAACAGAACTCATAATTGAGAAGTTGAAAAGCGAAAGTGAAAGTAGCCGGGGTTATCTCCTCGGGAACAACACATGATGGAAAGTGACGTCACGCCGGGGAAACTTCAAGAACAACAGTTAGGTCAGGGGTTTCGACTTGAGCAGACATGAGAGTGTTTTCAGGCATAAAGAATTGTAAAGCAGTCTGTTAAATGATTCAGCAAATGTGTTCAAAGATGTTATATCAGCCTAGTATGGCAGAGCGAATGATCAAGATGAATACAAGGGTCTATTCAGCAAGATTGATTGATTGATTGATTGATTTAGGAACCGACATCACAGCATTCGGGGCATTCCCATAAGCACTCCGTCCCCATCCTCAGCAGCCAGTGAAGAGTTCCAACACTAACAGTACCAGTAGCAATCTGATTATATGTCCGTCTCGCCTTTCCTCTGAGCGCCGACCGTCGGCCAGATCCCCTCGTCACCCCTTGCTGTCGCATTCTTGCCAGACTATGGTGATCCATTTGCTCCTCCGAGGTGTACACGTGCTCCCACAAGGCCGCAACCACGTCTTCCTTATCATGCATCAATACTCCACCAAGTTTTGCAGAGTAGATGGCAGTCAGGTGTGACCCAGCGTGTACAAGACGTCAAGGCCTCTCTGTAAGTTGACATTTTCCATAAACATGATATCATTGTCTGAGGTCGAATAGAGGGCGATACTTGAAACGATTGATGCACATGGGACTAAATAACTACTTAAAGCAGACAATAGATATATTTAATTAGAACGTTTACATGCCATCCTAAAGACGGGAATGTGTGACGTTCATGAATGATGTCTGCTGTGATACATGTCCACAATAAAGGTGTTTAATCAAGGACATCAGTATCTGCGCTTATTCATCGTTCTGCATTGATGTTCATGATAAACTGTCAATGTGTCTACGACGAGTCACTATAAACTCATTGGCAGTAGGCGGTCATGTTTCGCCATCTCATCCGATCACCAGAGTCGTGGATCAGCTCCGTGTTTCTGTCTCGACCATGCCATGTGGCCAAGCCAGGTATTTACTTCTCGGTCTTCCCCTCGATCTTGCCAGTTGTCACCAAGTTCTCCAATTAATTTCTTCTCATAACATGCCTGTAACGAGCGTGAGATTTGCATCTAACTGGGGTAAATGACCGGTTAGGAATTTGCTAATACTAGCAATGTAATTGGGTTATGGTACTACCCAAGAATGTGAGATTTACAACAAAGGTTCAGAGATGTTAGGTCACTAAAGGTTGAGGGAGGAATTCCAAGTACAATGACGGGCTCTAAAGACAGTGGAGAGTAGATCATGGTGTTGTCAACCTTAGTCATGTAGGCACTAGATAAAACATGAGAGGAGAGTGGATGCGAGATCAAAGAAGTCAAGTTAGAAACTCTAGAACAATGGGTAATGGAACAATGTTAGGACACGCACGGGCTAAGAGGAGGTAACTAATGAGATGCATATACGTGACATTAGACTGATAGACAAAGATAAATCAGGAATAGAATGTTGGAGTTATGTAAAGTAGGGTTCCAGAGGTTAAATGGTGTGTTTAGTGGGTGGTCTGCAAAGAGGGGATAAATACCCAAGGCTGAGAAAGTGAAAGGGGATTCGAGTCGAGTACAGCCGAGTGGAGGCTGGGGCTAGGTGTGGAGAACTAGCCCGACAGTGGAGTCGTGGCAGAGTTAGGGACAACTCCGCCTGGTGGATTCTCAGACAGTGGAGTCTGAGGCTGCGTCAGGGAGACGTAGCGAGGGCATTAAGTTGTGGACCAGTGAAGGGATCTGGGTCCAGAGCGAATATACTCAGAGGAGAGCTGAGTTTTGAGCCAGACAGTGGAGGTCTGAATTGTGAGCAGTGATATTTTGGGCTGAGTGAGGAACACCACCCAGAAAGCGACGTTCAGGAAGAAGTATTCAGTGTGGGCTATGTTTAAGGGATGAAACTAGCCAGTTATTCGGAGTTCGGGCTGAGGAGGAAATCTCAGTCAGGCAGTCAGGAAGCTCGGACACGGGATCTAGTCCGAGGCATATTAGTCATATCATCCGGCCGATCGAAGACAGTCGGGTTATGTAATTGTGCCAATGTATTTTCTGGAAATAGTGTCATGTTTGCTGTGAATCATGTAACTGTGTCATTAATAAACGGATGTGCGCGAAACAGTGTTTTTATAGTGTCTGTAGCTGTGCATCAGTAAACCTGCAAAGTGTTCATAAAAACATTCACACTGACACCCTCTAGAAACCACAGCCACTCTATCTGTCACTCTGTCATCATCCACTTTGTGACAATGCCCAACAAATCTTGACTGTCTACGTCTAATGTCTCTAATCAGTTTACGATCTTCATTTGTTTTTTGAAGGACTTGTTCATTGGTTTTTTTTATGTCTGTCCATGGTATTCTTTGCATTTTCCTCAGAAACCACATTTCCACAGCCATCAGATGTTTCTCAGCTTGACTGCTCATTGTCCACGCTTCACATCCATACAAAAGTACAGGTTCAATGTAGTACTTCAACACTCTTTTTCTCGTTTCAATTGATATCTTTTTATTGGTCAGTGTGTTTTTCACCTTGCAAAAGGCTACCTTCGCCATGGCAATTCATGTTCTAATCTCTTCAAGGCATCTCCCACCTGATGTTATGACTGTTGTGAGATAACTGTACTGATTCACTTGTTTAGGAATATGTCCATTTACTTATATATTACATTGTGGTATTTCCTTCTTCCCAGTGACAACCATAATCTGTGTCTTCTTACAATTCAATTCTAACCCTAGTTGTTCACTGTGTGCAAGACATTTGAAGAATATATTAGTACAGCTAACAGCAGAATACAGCAAGCCTTATTAGCGCTAAAGGACTGGTCTAAATCATGGCTAGTAAAGATAAGTGAGGAGAAAAAAACATGCAGTGTTCTCCCACTCAAATAAAACTCAGCACGCCAAGCTGGTATTGAATGGAAAAATATTGCGCCATAAAGAAAATCCAAATTATCTAGGAGTTACCTTTGATCGTTGTCTGACATGGAAGACACAGACTGAGAAAAATCGAACAAGAGCAAGGCAAAGAATGGCAATCATGAAAAAGCTTGCTGGTACAACATGGGGATGAGAAAGTTCTCAAGAAGTTATATACTGGGCGGCTGAGACCAGTACTGGAATATGGCATCGCAGCTTGGGCAACAGCAGCTAAGTCAAACATAATAAGTACAAAAACAAAAATAAGTAGCGTTCAAAATCAAAGAATGCGAATCATAACTGGAATCCGGAAGATGACGCCTATTAATGAACTAGAAAAGACCACTTGTTTACAACCAATGCAGGACAGAAGAGATAGTAGCGCCCAACAACAAGCAGAAGAATTTAGAAGATTGACAGATCACCCTATGTATAAAAGGTTTAATGGCTTTTGAAAGGGAAGACTGAAGTGTAGCAACTTTGTAGAAACCGCAAAACAAAAAATTAGGGCAGATCATATACTTAACATAACAGTCAAATCCATTTACAATGCACACAAGTTCCCAGCTTGGAGACAGCAGCAACTGCCTGAGATGATAGAAAACATTCCTGGTATTGAGAAAAATAACACCCAGAATGAAACAGAAAGAAAAAAATAGCCCTAAACTACATACAAGAACATTACCCAAGCAGCAATTGGACCCATGCATATATAGATGGATCAGCCAAAAATTCATTAGGAAATGGAGGAGGAGGAATTCTCCTAAATTAAAAAAATGGAGTGAAAAAAAAAAAAACAGTCAGTGGCAACTGGAAAATTTTCAAGTAACTTCGAAGAAGAGGCAGAGGCTTTGAAAACTGCAGCAGAAATGCTCTCGATAGAGGAGAATAAAGAGAATCAAATAGCTATCTTCACAGATGCAAAGTCAGCTGTCTCAATACTGAAGAGGAAAAACAGAATAGAACTAGCAGACCTAAGAGCAGCACTCCATGGAATATGTCAGAAATCCAAAAAAGTTGTAATACAGTGGATACTATTACATTGCAGTATACCTGGAAATGAAGAGGCTGACAGACTGGCAAAAAAGGGTGGATGACTATCACAGACTGACATAGACATAACCTATAATGAGGCAAAGAGGTTTACAAAAAGCACTTATAGAACCAATGGGAATCAGAGCATCCAGGCCACCAGAAGGATGATGCATAGTACAAACTTGACCAAAGTGAACAAGTGGCAATATTCAGACTCCACACAGGACATAACAGGCTGAAATACCACTTGTTCAATAAACTAAAGATAGGAGATACTGATCAATGTAATTGTGGTACTGGTAAAATGACAGCTAAACATTTGCTGCAGGAGTGCCCAATATATGCAGAACAGAGAAAGATATTTTGGCCCACACCTGCTTCATTTGAGGACAAGCTCTTTGGAGATATCAACAAGCTCAAGTTGACCGCAGCTTACTTTAACTACATTCAGGTCGACATCTAAAGGTGCACGAAGAAGTACTTAGATTGCCACACTTCATACCACAGGTATGTTGGTAGCAAAAGTGTCCCAGAGGCATGAAATGGAATATTGCTTGGCTAGCAAATCCATTACATGGAAAGTCCAAATCGAAAGCTCACTGTGTGGATGTCATCTGCAGACTGCCTTCTTCTGGTTTCTGGAGGAACAGCCTGTGGTGACTGGAAGGCCCAATATACGGAAGTGAGGCTAAGCAGCCATGTGCAGGACGTGACAATTCCTTGGGTGAGCCCAGTACCAGAGCACTTTGTGTCGGGTCTGCAATTATGGAAGCCTCTTTGGATGGCGGGGAATACCCATGGTCTGCCCCTGCCTTCCCTTGCGGGCTGACTGTTATGTCTTCGGCTGTTCTAAATGGGCCAGCTGGGATGATAGATAACACCACAACAGTGAGAGTCAAACATCCTAAGATACCCCCGGGAAGGTTAACCTGGTCAACAAATGCCCGCAGAAGTCAAATGTGTCGGCCTAACGGCACAAGAACGCAGATCTGCTGTAAACAGGCACAACGTAATCACGTCCGAAAAAATATCTCCGGATGAACGCAGAAGATGATATAAATAATATACGTTATGCAGGTGACACAGTATTGGTGGCAGATAACGCAACAGACCTACAACAATTGTTGGACATTGTAGTAACAGAGAGTGCAAAGAAAGGACTCTCCTTGAATATCAAGAAAACAGTTACAATGGTGAAAATGGTGACACCAAAATGTGACATAGAAATAGAAGGGAAAATTCTTAACCAAGTGCATAATTTTAAATACCTAGGGGCAATTATAACATCAGATGGAAGATGTACAACAGAGATTAAGAGCAGAATAGGGCAAGCAAAATCTGCATTTCAGAAAATGAAGAGTATCTTATTATTATCAATAAATGTAAGGAAAAGACTGCTGAATTGCTATACAGAACCAGTTTGCTGTATGGCAGTGAATCTTGGAATGTAAATGAACAAATTAAGAAGAAATTAGAAGCAAGAGAAATGATGCTGGATGGATTGAGACGGTGGCATGGAGGAATATCATTCACAGAGTTGATCCAGAACACCAAAGATAGAGACCTGTGGAGAGCCATGAACGCCATGCCAGCTGGCAGAGCACTTAATGATGATTTTTTTGATAGAGCATCATTTTAATTAGCAGATGGTTTGTGCGATTTTTTAAAATACTTTTGCATATTATTTAGTTTATGACTGAACATTTCTCTAAAAGATTATTTTCATAATGCACCATGTCTTGAATCCCCACAGAGATAGAGATTTAAAAAAAAAAAAATAACTTGGGCTCATAGGCCAACTCAGCCTAAAATGGGTACCGGAGAATGTTCTGCCAGCATGTTGTCAGAGCCATTAAGGGATGAAAAGAGCAGCAACACTGTAACTTACCATATATGACATTAGAGGCGACAAAGGAGGGTTGGTGTAGAATTGGCTGACCCATCCTGTAGAACACTTTTGCTGCAAAATCTAACCAACCATGAACAAATCTAAAAATAAGGAAAACAGAATAACTCAACCAACCAAGATGAAAGAAGGCTCTTCTAGAAGAAGTATGACGCAATACTGATAAAACCACAAGGAGTCTCCACTACTTACCTTTTTTGAGCTAGGAAAATCTCCAGAAATGGCACCTAGAATGTAGGAACTATCTATAATTAGGAAACACAGCACAGATGGTAGAAGAAATGAAATATAAGATTAGCATTTTGAAATTATACAAAACAAATGGGCAAACAAAATAGAGAAAGACCTTAACACCCATGGAGAAGATAATCAGAGACAGAGATGAATAAAACTGGTAGGACTGCAAGGAGGCAGCAAACGATACCGCGGCTTGAACTGGTTGTGAATCTACGTCTCAATCGGGGTAAAGGCCAGCAGACACACAATCCATCGCATGCAGGTTGGTTTATACAAATCTGGCCTAGAACCAAATGTCCATTACGCTTCAAGGTGTGGAAGTGTCCTTGACTGACTTATTATTTACGATGCCGTCTTGAAGAAGACAGACAGGATTCTGTTCAATGAATGTAACCAGTTTTTAGGCACATTTCCCAAGACAATGGCCTAACTGGAGAATCACTAATGTCTGCATTCTCAGTGATTCAATAAGCATGCCCAGGAGTGTCCAGATCGATTGTGTGCATTGACAGTGTTGATGGAGTCGATATAGGTCACAGCTTTAGTGTCTCATTGTAATATTCATGCTTGGCTATGCAGAAGTAAAGTGACAGAGCAGACAGTTTGGTGAGCACAGCGACCATGGCAAGCAGTAGAATACTGGGTGGGGCTGATATCCTGGATGCTTTAAGGCATACTGACCAGACAGAGGATTCAGGAGGTGACCTGGATTTTATGTCCTTGGCCTGACATCTAGCACTGTAGTGAAATGAGTAGTTGCTAGAAATAAACATCATACTGGGAGCAGACAATGTCTTATTAACCAACACAAGAATGAAACTGCCAGTTGTCAGGGTGGGGTGGTGGATATATGGACTTGTTCCATGTACGTGCACTGACATTGATCCAATGACTAATTATTTTGACTTTGGCAACTTTAGAAATAATAATAATAATTTACAAAATAAAAAACGCAAGCTTAAAGTTTGAAATATGCAGAGACAATACTGGCCTAAGCAGTCACAATAAAACTAGAATTTACAGTAATGTTCTGAGAGTTTTCCTACTCTTGTCAAGTTCCAACACTTAGACAAGAACATGATAACAGAAACATAATAAAAATTGAAAAATGTCTGATTGGTGTCCACTTTGACAAATAAATAATCCGGTGAGATGTATTGTGTTCTGATACGTTTCAGATTGTTCAAGTTCATGTGTAAGTGTTAGAATATGAAGCTGAGATAGAAAAACTCTCAAAACATTGTTATACGAGGGCGAGTCAATAAGTAAGTCACACAGTTTTGTGGGATGGCAGGTAAATGTAGTTGGTATTTTTTGCAGGTGTCATTAGCTGACAGCAACATCAAACTTTATATTCCTGTTTGTCAGGTGGCGCTAGGTGTCTCATGCACAGCGCATAAACAAAGAAGCGACTGTATTTACAGAGTGTACAACCAAAGAGCAACGTGCTGTTGTGCGTTTTTTGTGGGCAAAAGGACTGCCTGCGAAGGACATTCATAAGGAAATGCTTCCTGTTTATGCTGACAAATGTTTGTCCCGTAAAGCGGTGCATAGCTGGGTAGAAAGGACGCTCTAAAATTATTGATGAAATCTGATCTGGTCATCCTGTTGAGATTGCAACAGAAGCATCAGTGCAGCAAGTGGACGAGATGATTAGAGATAACAGGCGAGTAACGATAGACTCTGTAGCATCTGCAATAGGGTGTTAACATGGTTCAGCATACAGCATAGTGCATGATCGATTGAAATTTAAGAAAGTTTGCTCAAGGTGGGTACCCAGAAAATTGAAGGAGGAACACAAAATGAACTGATTTGGCTTGTCCTTGCATCATCTCTGTCGATACGAAGATGAAGGAGAAGACATGCTGAACAGGATTGTTACTGGAGACGAATTATGAGTGCATCACTACCAGCCCGAACCAAAGCATGCTTCAATGCAATGGAAACAATCCTTCTTCGCCTTGTGTCCAAACATTCAAGGTTACGCCATCAGCAGGGAAGGTTATGCTGACAGTGTTCTGGGATTGTCAAGGAGTGCTTTTAACCAATTTCAAGAAGAAAGGTGACAATGTGAATTCTGAATTGTACTGTGAAATTCTATCGATGCTTCATGATGCAATTCCAAGAAAACGTCCAGGACTGCTGACTAGAGGAGTGTTGCTTCTTCAAGACAATGACAGACCACATACGGCTCGATTAACTCAGAAGAAAATTAACCAACTAAGGTGGGAAGTTCTGGAACATCCACCTTACAGCCCCTAGTGATTTCCACCTTTTCGGTCCACTGAAAACCCACCTTGGTGGGAGACATTTTGCGAATGACGCCGAAGTTGAATGTGAAGTGAAAATATGGTTTAGAAAACAGAGCATGCAGTTCTATGCAGCTGATTTGGGAGGACTGATAAAACGATGGGATAAGTGCACCATTGTTGGTGGAAATTATGTTGAGAAATAAAGGGACAATGTATGTATAAAAATAAACAAGTTTCAAGTTGTTATCATATTTAGTTATTTTCTACAGCCATTTGTGACTTACTTATTGACTTCCCCTGTATATACTAGTTTCATTATGATTGCATTGTCAGCATCATCTCTAGAAATGTAATGCAGTCACAAAACGTCTATAAACAATTAACTTTTAATATTTAAAAAAAATGTACCTCTGCAGTTAAAAGTTTTTCTTTTGCACTGTTGAGATCTCTGAATGTTGACTCTCGGCTGTGGGAAGACAACAGACCAGCACTGTCTTCTTTAGCCTTTAGCAGCCTATCTTCTAACTGCTGTACTTCTATTTCAAGATTTTCGATCCGTGAGTCCTGATTGGGTGTTTCACATTTAAAGAATTCACAATTAACAAATCTGTTATAAAGTGAAACATGCTCTTTGTGAAAATGTGTATCTAAATACCAACCAGCATGTTAATTTGCAACTAAATGAACATTTACCTTCTGCTGAAAACCATACTAGAGCGAAGAATGGAAATATAATGTGCACTACAAGATATCAGTTTAAATGAGAGGATAACATCAAGCGTGAACTGCAGAGAGGATATCTGAATGAACTATCTTGGTGAGAGACCGAGAATGTTTGAGACCCATTGCAGCTAATCTTCTTTGTGAAGTGGCAACTCATCTATTCAAGCCTTAACTATTTAAGTCCTCGCGTGTTTTTTTCACAAAGAAAATATAGCGAATTAGCCGGCTCCGTGGCTAAAGGCTTGTGAATGCAGTTCGTGAGCCAGGTACCAGGCGTTCGAAGCTCAGCTGCGACCGATTTGTGCAGCAGACCGTGCCGCGTTGTGTTATAACGTGCTGGTATGGGAGCCAGTCGTTCAGAAAGCAATGGCAAACTACTGAACGTAATACTTGCCTAGTACATCAACAGCAGCTGAAAAATGCTGGTGTTGACTGCCACATTCCATAAGGGATACGCAACAAATTTTTTTTTAAAATAATGCTGTCACAGCTCTTTCATAAATAAAAATGTGCACAATTTAGATGACGATATGTGAGTATAGTTTGTACTTTATTTATAGAGATGTGTGCAATATTAAAATGATGATACTGTAATTTTGTGTACTTTGAAATAGTCAATAACTATCCTGAAATTATTTTGGCAATATATATATCAAATCTGTACACCTGTGGACAATATCCTTGCACTAAATGATGACCGTTATGTACGAGAAATGTTCAGAAAGTAATGCACCAAATCGTTTTTCTCAGGAGCTGTTTACTCAAAAGGAATGTAATTTATACACAATATACATGTATTTGTCATGTAAACATCAGCGATATTCAACATACTCCCCATCAAGTTGTATAGCT
The DNA here is from genome assembly GCA_963921405.1 of Cepaea hortensis. Classification (NCBI taxonomy): domain Eukaryota; kingdom Metazoa; phylum Mollusca; class Gastropoda; order Stylommatophora; family Helicidae; genus Cepaea; species Cepaea hortensis. The sequence goes on from OY992882.1 coordinate 65,609,225, forward strand.
TTTTGCCAGCGAGACAAAGTCCATGTATTTTTTGTACCAGATTTTGTCTTGACCATATAGCTGTTTCTTCGCGGTATGAATCATTCCTTCATCATCTTCACACCTTGTCCCACGGAGTGCATCTTTAAGCAGACCAAATAAATGAAAATCAGAAGGTGCCAAATCGAGACTATAGGGTGGATGGTGTAGTACAGTCCAACCCAATTTGGTGATTGCATCCCGTGTTGCCATACTTAAGTGAGGGCATGCACTGTCGTGCGGCTGAACTCTACAAAAACGTTGAGTTTTTCAATGTCTTAATGTAAGCTTACAAACTGATTGTTTCTCTCTTGGCATAACATCCACAAGAATCACACCTTTATTGTTCCAAAAGACAGTGATCATGACCTTTCCAGCAAAAGGAGTTGTCTTTAATTTCTTTCTTCATGGTGACTGGGGATGATTCCACTTCATTGATTGTCTATTTGTCTCAGGTTCAAAATAACGTGTCCATGTTTCGCCGCCTGTAACGATCTTAGCAAAAGTTGTCTCCATCATCAATGAAACGTTCCAATAATTCAGAAGAAATTGCTTTCCTTTGCAATTGGTTGTCAATTGTGAGACATCAAAGAGCCCATCTTGGGCAAACCTTCGAAAATCTGAGAGTTTTTATAACTGCATTTGCACTACCATTGCTAACTGACAGCTATAAGGCCAATTGTTGAGTAGTGATTTGCATATTGCATTTCAACATTTCTGCGTTGGTGGCTGTGGCAGGATGTCCACAGTGCAACTGATCAAGCAGCTCCATATCTCCACTTCCTGATTTTTTTATTCTCTGAACCCAGCGACTGACTGTACTCCTGTCGACTGCAAAACTTCCATACATATCACATAGGCGCTTGTGAATGTTCACAACAGTTTCCTTCTCTGCAAGGAGAAATTCTATCACAATTCGCTACTTGTAATGCAAGTTGCTAACACACTCCATTTAAATGGTTTAGAACAGCCATATTATTTGGCTGGTTGGGTTGCAATTTAGTGCACACAATTGGCATATACCATATTTGTAGTGTGCAAAATGTCAAGCTTCTATTTTCATTATTAGCTGAGAAAAATGATATAGTGCACTACTTTCTGAACGACCCTTGTCAAAGAACTGTCAATTATCGCCTATATAGTATCTTGCAGTGTATGGCAAGGGGGTCTTGAGCCTGAGGAATTAAGCCGCCTGGCTAATGCAGTCGCAGTGAACTGTGCAGGTTAGAGTTTACTTTCTGCAGAAAAAACTCTGTATCTTACTGAGGATTCGAACCCGGGTCTCCCAAAGGAGAATCTGGCATTCTAGCCACTCGGCCAGCTGCTCCTCAACGACCCTTGTATATTTTTAAAAAAATGCCTGCTTAGCCACTTTATAATAAATATTTAAATAATTCTAAAATATCACAAGTACATTAATTCCTTAAATACCTGTTATGTTAAAAACAATAAAATAAATATATCACACAACTAGACCAAATGCTTAGTGTCATCATGAAACATTCTTTCTTGTCGCATTAAAGGTGTCTGTCTGTCTGTCTTCTTTCATTTACCAAAGTCTAGTAGATGTCTCTTTGTGACAGCCATCACCCGGTGTTGACGCAATGAAAACAGCTCTGAAATAGGTAAACTGCGGGAGTAACTATGACTCTCTTAAGGTAGCCGAATGCCTCGTCATCTAATTAGTGACGCACGTGAATGGATTAACTAGATTCCTACTGTCCCTATCTACTATCTAGCAAAACCACAGCCAAGGGAACAGGCTTGGTAGAATCAGCGGGGAAAGAAGACGCTGTTGAGCTTGACTCTAGTCCGACTTTGTGAAGACACATGATGGTGTAGCATAGGTATGAGCATAAGCGCAATTGAAATACCACTACTTTTATCGTCTCTTTACTTATTCAGTCAAGCCGAGAGCGGGGCGCAAGCCACTCGCTTCTGGAGTCAAGCGGCAACAGGCGCTAATCACTGGTGATATCAAAGAAACAGAAACAGATAACACCCAAATGTAAAATAGAGATGGAAGGGAAAATTCTTCAACAAATGGATAGTTTTTATGAAATATCAAGGGACATTTATAACATCGGATGGAATATGCCAACAGAGATTAAGAGCAGAATAAGGAAAGCAAAGGCTGCATTTCAGAAAATGAAGAAATCTTATGCAATAAATCATTATAATTGAATGTAAAAGAGTGTTGAAGTGCTATATAGAACCTGTTTTGCTGTATGGCTGTGAATCTTGGAATGTAAATGAACAAATTAGGAAGAGATTGGAAGCAACAGAGATGTGGTTCCTTAGACGAATGTTGTGAATTCCTTGGACTGCCAAAATAACTAACAACGAATGCCTGAAATAGGCTAATGAAACTAGAACATTATATACAACAATAAGAAAGAGACAAACAGCTTTTTTTGGTCATGTGATGAGAAGAGAGGCGTTGGAGAACATCGTGACAAAGATCGAGGGGAAGAGAGGCAGAGGCAGACCACGAGAAATTATGCTGGATGGATTGCGACCGAGATCTGTGGAGAGTCATGAACGCCTACTTCAGTCGGCACGGCACTTGATGATGATGATGATTGTTCCTGGAAATGATGCATGTTCATCACGTATATTCATCAATAATAAAGCTTCTATGTGTGTGCAAAACTGGTGTTCTCCAGTGCCTAATAGCTGTTCATAAGTATTCCTGCAGAGTATTCATACAGACATACCACTAGACAACCACAGCCAATTCTATCTGTCCTACACCACAAGGTACTGTAGGCATTAAATGCCAGTTATGACAGCAGCATTGTGGCACTAAATGCTACATATATTCAATGCTACTGTATGGCGCGGAAGCCTGGACATTGAACAAGAAAGTCGCATAGAAGCCCTGGAGATGTGGATAAACTGACGAATATGTCATATTTCATGGAAATAAAAACAATCAAATGCAGAGGTTCTAGAAAAACTAGGAATGAAGAGAGGTGATGAAAGAAATAAAGAGGAGGCAAGTGAAATATTTTGGCCATGTTAAAAGACATGATACTCTTATAAAAACCACACTGGAGGGTAAGGTTGAGGGCAAGCAAGCAAGAGGTAGACAACGATACAAGTGGGGAGATAACATCAGGAGATGGACAACATCAGCCTGACAGAATGTACAGTCAGGGCGAGAGATAGACAGTGTTGGAGATTCATTGCAGCCAACCTTCATTGACACTGATACATTTCCAGCACATTACTGGCATTATCAGACACATTTACAGAAAAAAAACATAGCCATATCTTATCTTAAACCTGTCATTCCTAGGAAGGTTAACCCTAACCCGGTCAACAAATGCCCGAAGAAGTCAGATGTGTCAGCCAAAATATCTCAGCTCTGCTGTATACAGGCACAATGCAATTACATCTTTAAAAAAATTTCCAGAAAAACACAGAAAGAAGAAGAACAAATCTATTGATCATATATATTGGGACTATTTTGGTTCCTATGTACAAAGTTCAGAGCGCAAGACCCTATTTTCCATTTTTGTTCAACTGTATTATAAGACATTGAGACTGCATTTCCTGGGTCTCACTATATTAATACTTTAAGATTGTATGTAAATTTTAAAAAAATTCATATTGTTGTTATTTGTCCATCAAGAATGATGATGACCATTCATTTCATCCAGGAGGTTGAAAGTATAGAGCCATGAGTTCTAAGATGGCTGATAAGGTCTATTTTGGCTCAAAATGTTCTTTGACAATGTGGACAAAGAATGCATGATGTTCCAGGAGGAGGATCTCCTGCAGTGGTTTTTCTGTCCAGCCTTTTCTTCACAGCTCTTGTAGTCCTGGTTGCTTCACAAGTGACTGCACCCTTATGCAATGATGTAAGCCACAAATTACGGTCTTTAGCAGCAGTCTCCCAGGTATCAAGATGAATTCCAAAAGCTTTCAGTAAGATTTTCAGTGTCTTTAAAGCGTTTCCTCTGGCCGCCTTGGAAGCGTTTACCACAAAGCAGTTCGCTGTAAAAAAATTCGTTTAGGGAGCCTGTGATCTGGCATACAAGTTAAGTGACCAGTCCAGCGAATCTGATTCTTCATTAGTAGAGTGTGGATACTGGGCATGGACGCTCTTTCTAGGACTTCAGTGTCTGGGATCTTGTCTTGCCATTTAATCTTCAGTAGCTTCCTAAGGCAGACTGTGTGGAAGTGGTTTAATTTCCTAGCATGTAGCTGAAAAACAGTCCATGTTTCACAAGCATATAGCAGTGTGGATAATACAACTGCTTTATAGACTTTCAGCTTTGTTTGCAGGCTTATTACATTTCTGTCCCATACGTTCTTGTACAGTCAGTCTGCCAAAGGCCGCGCTGGCCTTGGAGATTCTTGCATTCACTTCGTCATCAATTGTGGCAGTTTGTGACACAGTGCTGCCAAGATAGGTGAATTTGTCCACAACACTTAGTCTATGACCGTTCACCTTGATATTTCGCACAGTGTGATTATTCCCTGCAGATGGCAGGTACATAACTACAGTCTTCTCCAGGTTGATATTGAGCCCAAAGTTAGCACAGGCATATGAGAAAGCTGAAACATTGTGTTGCATGTCTGCCTCTGAGTTGGCATATAGAGAGCAATCATCAGCAAACAGCAGTTCTCTGACGGTGTCGCTGTTAGTTTTGGTTTTGGTTTTCAGTATTCTGTGATTGAACAACTTTCCATCCATGCAGTAGTTGATGTCTATTCCAATGTCATTGTTCTCGAAGGCATTCGTCAGCATAGCTGAAAACATGCGGCTGAACAGTGTTGGTGCCAGGACACAGCCTTGCTTCATTCCATTGGTGACAGGAAACGGCTCAGACAGTTCACCATTTTCCTGTACTCTTGAGTGCATACCATCGTGAAATAGCCACACTATTTGGACAAACTTTTGTGGACAGCCATATTTTGCCATAAATACCAGAATTTCCATAGCAGTGTTGTAAATTATGTCCTATAGGGCTCTCCACTCTGTTTCCGCATCCTGTTTAGCTGCAGCATTTGGCTTGAGGCGGTCTTCCAGTATGTTTTCAAATGACAGCTGCATTTTCTTGCTGTTTAGGCGGGTGACATTTAGTTTGTATTTTGGTATTTTTACCCCTTGAGGACGCCGTTGTGGTTTGATGTGTATGTTTATTTTTGAGATAATGAGACGATGGTCTGTCCAACATCTGGCATCACACTTGGATTATGTCACCCGAATGTCTTGTCTGTCACTCCTCCTGACGGTGACATAGTCAATGAGGTGCCAGTGTTTCGAGCGAGGGTGCATCCATGATGTCCTATTTCTCGTAGGAAGACGGAAAATTGTGTTGGTAATCAGGAGATCATATTCGGCACAGGTCTGAAGGAGGAGGAGTCCATTGCTACTACAATTTCCGACTCCGTACTTTCCAATGATGCCACTCCAAGAGGCGGTGTCCTTGCCTACTCTGGCATTGAAGTCCCCAAGGAGTATAAGTTTGTCTCCTTTGGGAACAGATGTTAATACATTGTGCAGGTCTTCATAGAACTTGTTTTTGACGTCATCTTCATTTGTCACGGTTGGTGCGCAGACACTCACGATGGCTGCATGCTTCTTTCCTTTCAGCAGGGGTAACTTAATAGTCATAAGCCTGTCATTTATTGCCTTCGGAAATTCAGCTAGTTTGCCAACCAAGGCCAGCTTAATGGCAAATCCCACACTGGATTGGCGTCTTTCCTTGCTTTTCCTTCTACTCCAGAAGAATGTGTAGCCGGCACCTACTTCACAGATTTGGCCTTCTTCTGCAAGTCGTGTCTCGCTCAAGGCTGCAATGTCGATCTTGTACCTGCCCAGCTCTCTCCCAATCAGTGTTGTTTGTCTCTCTGGGCCCGACATGCCGTCTCTACCAAGTAGGGTGCATACATTCCAAGTTTCGATTGTCAAGGGAACATGGTTAGCTCTTTTAGCTTTATCTGTTTTTACTTTGTATGTCGACCGCAGTATAGGGTACCCACCAACCGCGGCTAGTTGGTTAGGTAATGATGGAGCAGAATAGGGCACCTTTTCTAGCCCCTTCCTCATGCTATGGAGGTGAGCAGTGCTTTCCTATAGAAGGCTGCTGAATCCCACTGCTGCTCTGGTCAGTAGAAGGCGACCATATGGCCTGAGCTGCCTGCGTGCAGGTCTGAGACTACGACTGCCAGCGTACCCACACCTGCCGCTTCGCCACAGGGCTTGAAGGTGATATATGAAGTTGGATGAAGAATGACTTGCGCGATGAATTGGATTAAAGTGAGGAAGAGTCGCGCAATTCGTTGACCTCACTCTCTCGCCTGAGTCCATCTGAGTCCAGTGGCAAGACAAGTCAAGATGACTTGAGACGAATACAGATGCAGTGGATGACCAGGGCGCTCTACATGCCTTGCCGTGCTCATTACGTTCCACAATGCTTTGCATGTAAATGCAGTCTTGCTCGTATAATCATCAGTGATTTCATCCACGCAGTCTGCCGAATCCTGTCTTCACATGGTAGGTAGGCATAACATAGTTCACTGCTTGGTTTAGCCAGCCTCTCACAGCTATTGCCCGGGGGGTGGCCGCTATTGCATAAAAAATAAAAATTCATATTGTATATGTGTGGCAAAAATACTGTTTTAAATAGTAAGTATTTTTATAAGTCTTGCGGCATATTGAGCAAATGGTGTTAGCCTCATATTTTGACAGACCAATTGACACTCAATGAATGATATGGACACTTCCTGGTACCAATCTTTGGTTGGGTCGACCTGGGAGCCCAGTCAGATAGAAAAAATGTGATTAAATAGGGGTTTGATCTCAAGTCCACAGGGCTAGGAGACAAGCGGGCTAGCCACTGTAACTTCCTGTTTTAAATACCAACTGAAACAAAATGACTGCTAGTACTGTACAATGAATAAGGTAAGCTAGCTACCTTAGCTTCGAGCATGGCTTGAAATTTATGATCCCCTGGTAATCCTTGCGCATCTAATTTACCATCTTTCAACTTGGTCACTTCCTGCAATATAAAAGGAGAAGAAAAAAACTAGTATAAAAAGTATTCCGACATATATGTCCTTTGAATCTGTTAAATATGATTTTCAGATGCCGTTTTAATGTGTTATTTATTAGGATGTTATGAGGTCTGCTGCATTAGCATCAATTATCCTGTGTAGTGGTAAGATCTGAATCATTTTCTACATTCCAGCTTTAATTCTCTTTACAAAAAAAATGCAGAAGAGAAGCATCAAATGGAAGTTTCAGCATTATAGGTACTAGTGTTTTTGTCAATGACTAGAATTGAGTGAGTTATGGAGGCCATCAAGTTTATTCCAACATCACCACTAAATGCTTTATACACATAAAACAACAATTTTTACCATATTTAATTCCATAATTCTAATGTTCTTTTCAACCATGTCTTCTTCCAGCTGTTTTCTTTTTTTTTCTTCTTCATTTAAACGAGTCCTCAAGGCTTCAAGGTCTTTCCTGTCTTCATTCACCTGCAAAGTAAAAATGTTGCCAAATTCTAGTCATAAATAAGGCAAGAATTGTAGCAGTGTAACTGATATGCTCTCATGTGATTCATATCAAATTAAATATCCTAGCAGGATATGTCCAAACAATCACCTTTATAAACAAAGAAACTATCATTGTGCATAAAAATATAGTGTTTCAGTAACTTTTAAACTTAAGTTCTCACGTCGTATGCCATTTTGCATTTATTCACATGGGATTGCAGCAGAAAAGCACACTTATGCAATTTGGCAAATGAAGTTTTTTTTCACTATCTCTCTATAACAAGTTCAAGGGACAATAAACAACATAATTAATATCTGATTACACAGGGAATTAATTGAATTAGGCACTCTTAGATTTAAATTTGTCATAAAGCTTGTAATAAAGTTGTCATAAAGTTGTAATAAAGCTCTGATGCCAAATAAGTACTGCTGCATGAATCAGAAACATGGAAAACTAAAATAAAACAATGACATCTAAACTAGAAACATTCAATAGCTGGTGCCTGTGCAGATCAGAAGGACTTAAATGATATAAGAGAATCATTAAAGCAGAGTTTGCTTTGGAAAGTGAAAACTGGCATGTTCAAGATGGAGTGGCCAGCATCCATTGACAGGATGGATATATTCTGTTCAGGTGTGTGAGGCAATAAACAGACTGATAGATTAACATCTGCTGCTCCTCTGCGTGGATAGCTAATAAAGGTGATGTGGTGAAGACTAGGATTGGGGGAGAATGCAAATGAACTGACACCATATCTAGAAAGATGTGCTCAGGAGGGAGTACTGAGAGGGTTTTAAATATTCAAAGATTACACAAAAAGTCAGGTAGACTTTTAATCAAATTGCTTCTGGAATAATAAGCATGGAAATTTATCTATGATCTTTGAAAAGGGAAATGTAGGTTGTGTAGAAATGTCTCAAGTGTACTGATATTGATTCATAAATTAACCCTTTACAGGACAGAACGGCCATTTGCGGCCGATGCCTTTAACGAGCGGATCGGCCGATTCCGTCCGATACTATTATACATTGTAAAAACGCGATTTCTCGGCCTCATGATACTTCCGACGGCTACTTTCACTTTTGCCGATAGCTTGACAACGTGGCCGCCATTTGTAAACGCCGACTATGAATTTGAACAGACTTTTACGGACTTTTTTTGATAGTTTTTGGGGTTTTTACGCTTAGTTTTTCAAAACGGATTTCGGTGATTCTTCAAGTGATAGCCGAGATTTCGCTAGGTTCAATTTAAGTGACATTAAAGGGCACGAAGTTGACTATTAATCGAAGCTAGATATCAGTGAAAAGCGTTACTTTCCATTAGCAGTCTGAGTCGGACTTTAAAGAAAGTGATTATGATTCTGAAAATGTGTTTGTAAATTGCCGTATAGATGACAGAAAATCCCAAACAACATGCTGTATTTCGTAAATATTTGTGTTCATATATGGATTACCGACAACAATCATGTGAGTAACATATTCGCATGCTTTTCCCTTCATTGTGTTGTTTATTTAACTAAAATCGGTTGACTAACATCTTATTTATGATGCTTTTACTAACGCAACCCGAAATTTTACCGAACCTGAAAAATTCTTGCCCGTTCAGGGTTAAAAAACGGACAAGCGTCTGCCCTGTAAAGGGTTAAGTATTACTAATGAAGAGCTTATGGAGATCAAAACCTGCCAATTAGTATAACTAGAAAGAAGAAGAGTAAGATGGAGAAGAAGAAGAAAAGGAAGAAGAAAGAAGGAAAAAAAGAAATAACAAATTGATTGATTGATTGATTTAAGAACCGACATCACAGCATTCGGGGCATTCCCATAAGCGCTCCGTCCCCATCCTCAGCAGCCAGCGAAGAGTTTCAACACCAATAGTGCCAGTAGCAATCTGATTATATGTCCATCTCGCCTTTCCTCTAAGCATCGAGCGTCAGCCAGAACCCCTCATCATTCCTCGCTGCCTCATTCTTGCCAGACCATGGTGATCCTTTTGCTCCGCCGAGGTGTGCATGTGCTCCCACAAGGCCGCAACCACGTGTGCCTTGTCATGCATCAATACTCCACAAAGTTTTGCATAGCCAGCCAATCTGTCCACCTGTTCATTCCCTAGCACACCGGCAAGCCCAGGAGAAAAGATCCAGGCGATGCTTGCCACCCGTGTCCTCCGAAGTGAGGCAAGCCACTCTGTACAAAGCATGCCTGTCCTCACCTTCCTCAGCATGCTTTCTGAGTCGGTTACAATCATGATGTGTGTGTGTACCGTATTCTCCATCCAGTGGAGAGCTGCAGTGACCGCCTCCACCTCCATTCTAAAGCTAGATGTTGTGATATCATATGCCAGGCTCTCCTGCACCAAACATCGACCATTAGCTTTTGCTACGAACCCCCAGGCACTTCTCCTACCTCTTGACACCGAATCACCTGTGTAGATGATCACATCACCCGAGTGAGCATTATCCTGAATTAGTTGCTGAATTTCGTGGCCCCTGCTGGCCACTCCCTGAACTCCCGGGTCAATGTGATTATAACTCCGCACAAGTCTGTCCACTCCACTGTCACTTTGACCCACTCCTCTCCTCGCCTAATGTTCTCCAAGATGCACACATGTCTGATCGTATCCTCCACGATTTCCCTCTTATCAGTTGCTGGCCCTTAACTGCTTCCAGCACCTCATGCAAAGGGTGATCTGTGTCTGCAGCTACTCTGAGGTATGTCTTCGCCTGCATCACCTTGAGCCTACCTGCAACAGTCGGCAAACCAAGGATGTAACGCTTACACACTACTGGGGTGCCTCTGGTGTATCCCAGAATGACCCGCATGGCTTCGTTCTGTATGCGCTCTAGCTTCACCAGCTGACTCTTTGAGACAGTGAGCAGTCCTAGTCCATAATCAATTACTGAGAGGATCAAGTGCTCATATAGTGTGAAAAGCATTCTCTGCTCTGTGTCCATTGCAGCCATAGTTTTACGTGCATTGAGTCCCTTTTGAGATCTTGTCACAACCGTCTCCACATGGTCCTTAAAGGACAGGCTCCTGTCAAATGTGATTCCCAGATACTTCAGTTTGTTCTCTCTGTTGACGTTTCTACCATCTATCGTGAGGCTTGGGACATTAGCTCTCACAATCCCGTTGTCCAGTGAGCACCACAAAACAGCAGCCTTTTCCGGGTGGATGACAGCACTCATTTCTGTGCACCAGTCACGTACTTTGTCTACTGTCGCCTGCAACTCCTGGGCTGTTTATTCCCTATCTCTCCCCTGCCTATATGCAAGAATATCATCTGCGAATGTTAGTATCCTTCTGATCCCAGGTGCTTCTAGGTTTGAAATCTTGCTCTTATACACGTTAAAGAGCACAGGTGAGATTGCAGATCCCTGTGGTAATCCCGAGGTTAAAATATGTGGCTCTGAGATCCATGCACCCAGACAGAGAGCAACCCGATGAGAATACAGGACAGCTGCTATCCAGCTCACCAGCCAGGGATTTATCCCCTTCTCCATCAGTGCGGTCATCAAAATATCATATTGAACTTTATTGTACTCATCCTCGAGATCAAGCGCTGCCGCCATCGTTTCCTGTCTACTCTGGAACCCCTCATAAACGTCAAAGGCAAAAGTGGCTGCATTTGACCAGGTATCTTTTCTTGGCCTGTAGCTCCCCAGGCCTCTTGGAAGAAGCTTCCCCCTTTCCAAAAACTCTTGCAGCTTGACAGCGACTATCTTCTCTAAAACCTTCCCATATGTATTTTGAAGGGTGATGATCCTAAAGCCGCTAAGCTTTGAATGGTTTTGGGAGAGGGATGAGATAGCTGTGTACCCAATCCTGCGGTACTGATGCTGTCCTAATGCTCTGATTAAAGCAGTTGGTCATCTCCTTAAGATCTATATCACTCAAAGCCTTCATGTGGCCATACCTGACCCCATCAGGCCCTGGTGACGTATCTTTTGCCTTTTTCAAAATATGTTTAACATCTTCAACTCGTATGATGTCTTCATAAGGCATATTCTTTATGGTGCCAGATAACTCCTCTCTAACTGCATCCCTGGTGTCCACATCATCATGACTGGTCAGCTCTAAAAATCTCTGGAGAAACGCCTCCCTTTTCTCTTTGTCTATTGTCATGCGCACACCATCATCTCTATAAATTGTTCACACTGTCATTGGCCGATCCTTTCTTTGTATTTGTCTGTGCAGTTTCCAGAATTTTCGCAGTGTTTTATCACCTCCAATCTCCATGAAACTTTCCCATTTTGAGTTTTTGGCCTCTGCAGCACAGTGCTTGAAAGCTTCCACCCAATCTCTCTTGACATTTTCCGCTGTATCCACATCCTCTCGTGAGCTTCGGGATGTCTGTCGCACTTTCCTCAGCTGCTTCACTGCAGCTCTCTTTGCCTTCCAAGCATGGTCTACTTCTAGAGTCCACCATGGGGGTTGAAAAAAAGGAGTTTTAACGGTCCTGTTGCATGCCCCCTGTCTGAGGCTTCCAAGAAGGCTGTCGATCCACTCATACCGGAAGGTCTTGCGCGCTCTCCCAGCCTTGACTTTCTTGGATTTAGAGATCAGGACTGAACATGGCATGTGATCACTCTCATAGTCATTCAAAACAGTCCACTTTACATCAAGGAATGATGACTGGGAGACAAGTGCCAAGTCAATAGCTGAGTCTGTATCGCCAGGCCTCATTGCCATTCTCGTCGGCCTACCATCATTTATGCAGAACACACCGGAGTCCACAATGGATCTGCAAGGGCAATTCCCTGTTGGTTTTCTCCACTACTGTCCCAATCTCTGTTCCTCGCATTGAAGTCTCCACATATGAGCAGCCTGGTAATTCCTCCAATTCCTTAAGCTAGTCCCAGTGTTCCTTTCTGACAAAACAGTCTACTGTGGCACATACATTTATGAGGTTCCAACTTAAGCCACCAATCTCCATTTGTATACCCTGGACCTCTCTTGCACTGTGATTCCACTGGCTCAAGTCAAGTATCACATGCTTCACTCCTTCCTTCACCAGCAGACCTTGCCCATGTCTCCTCTGCCCAGTAAGGTTTATATAACTGGCGTACCCAGGGCACTGATATTTGTCTGTAGTTAGCTCCTGGAGCATGAGGACAGCAAAATCATATATTATCATTTCACTTAATTAAAAAATTTAAAACAAATTTTACATAAATAAATACAATCAAAGTACTGTAAAATGTTTGTTGTATTCTAACTCACATATATACCTGTGATGCATTCACTCCTTTATTATGCAACATTTCTAAAAGTTTTTTAATGCTTTCATCTCTGGCCTCCAACGTTTGTTTCTGACTTTCAATCCTAATTTCCAGCTCTTCAAGTGTCTTCTTCAGTATCAACATTTCACGACTATGAACTTCTCGTTCCTGTTTCAATGAATCAGAAATATTTAAATTATCTTAATATATTAAATTTCAAATATTAACAAAACTAAAAAAATGTCTTAAGATCTGGTTATCATTAAACACACACACACACACACATGAACGATTGTGCATGCACGTGCGCGCCCCCGCACACACACGTATATATATGTATAGTCTTAAAGCAAAATTATTGCTTTAATGCCTGCTCCTTCTCTATCAAGGTAACAAGATATGCACTGATGCCATTTCTTAAAAATATGTTCTATACATGGATTTTTGTATTTCCAAAAGTGAACTGGTATAAATCATGGAAGCATAACCATTAATATATCACAAATGTTGGCTAATTTCACTGCGAAAAATCATATTTTTGTGCTGTCGTTTGGCAAATGTAAATCTGTTTACCAGCATGGTAAGGAGCTGTGGTAACACAGTGGTTAGCAAGCATGTTTGCTGGCCACTTGTTTGAATCCCCATTTTTGCATGGACTTTTAAAAAACAATCATGACCTGGGCTGCCAGGTTGAACCAGCCTAGAATGGGTACCAGAATATGTTCTGGGAAGTCCAGATGGTCAGCATGGTCATGCTTTATCATACATGAACTGCCACATTTGTTCTTAACAATACGGGGCTAGCACCATATATCAATATGCCCTATGTTTACTACAATATTAATTTAAACAGATGCTAGGAACACTGACATTTGTGTATCTCATCTCATCTTGTTCCTCTTGTACCTTGCAGTGTCGAGGTAAAGTATAAACATCGTGAGAGTGCCCGATTATGGGCTTCATGTATCGATATTCTCATGGACTCTGCTATTCCCTCCGTCCAACGTTTATGTGGTCGGCCTCTTCCTCTGTTTCCATCTGGTCTGTACCTCATTGCTTGTTGTGATATGCTGTTGAATGGTAACCTACTTGCATGGCCAAACCATTTGACTTGCTGCCTTTTAATAAAATCTAGTGCTGCTATAACCCCCACTTTAGTCCTGATTTCTTCATTTCTGATCTTATTTCTTCTTGATACGTTGAGTATTCTTCTCAGAAACCTCATTTATGAGCATGGCCTACGATGGGTAACGTTGTAATATTCTGCTATGATAATTTGGCGTGTCCAGCGTGTGCCGCGTGGTTGCACACCCGCTTCACACGCCAGTGATCCGGGGCTTGTTTCCGAATCTGGTCTGGGATATGCACTACTGACGAGCTCAAACAAGAGCGAAACTCGAGTATAGTGCTTCCATATTGATGTGGATGGGCCTTAGGTTCATACCAGAATACGATCAGCGTTGCCAGTAGTGGGTTGTGCTCAATATTTAAACCTCATTTCTGTTGTTTACGTGGTCGGCCTCTTCCTCTGTTTCCATCTGGTCTGTACATCATTGCTTGTTGTGGCATGCTGTTGACTGGTAACCTACTTGCATGGCCAAACCATTTGACTTGCTTTCTAATAAAATCTAGTGCTGCTTTAACCCCCACTTTAGTCCTGATTTCTTCATTTCTGATCTTATCTCTTCTTGATACATTGAGTATTCTTCTCATGAACCTCATTTCTGTTGTGATTTTTCTTTTCTCTTTTTCTGTCATTCTCCAGGTTTGGCATTGGTAGCATAGAGTTGGTAGGAAGATTGTGTTGTAAAGTGCTTTTTAGTAGTTATTGATACATGTTTGTTCTTTAGTATTGGTGTCATTTGACAATGAGTTGGTTTGCCTTATTGCATCTATTTTCGATCTCTTCTTCTGATCTGCCATTTGATGATATTATACTTCCTAGGTACTTGAAACTCTTTACTTGTTTCGAGGGATGTTTGTTTAGGTGAATTGTTGTTGTTTGTTCTTCTTTATTTATAGTCATTACCTCTGTTTTGCTTGTCCTAATTTTTATGTTATGTTCCCTACACATTTCGTTTAGACTATTCATATGGTCTCGTAATTCAGCTTCTAATTTTGCTATTAGTGCCTGGTCGTCCGCAAACAGGAGTTCTTTAATGGTTAGATTTGCAGATGGTTCTTCTTCTGTGTTCTCGTCATGCGGTATTCTTGCGGTCTCTGTTTGTCTGGTTTCTTTACATATGTTGTCTATACATGTTATGAATAAGAGAGAGGACAGGACACAACCTTGTCGTACTCCAGATCTTATGGGGAAAGGTTCTGAGTGTCCTCCAGTTGCCCTCACTATGCATTCACTGTTGTTGTATAAGCTTCTACATAGGTTTGTTAGATGTGTACTCACTCCATATTGTTTAAGGATTTCCCACAGCTTGTTTCTATCTACTCTATCGAATGCCTTTTCTTGGTCGACAAAGGCTAAGTGGAGTGTTTCATTGAATTCGATTGATTTTTCTATAAATTGTCTGAGAGCAAAAATGGCATCTGTGCATCCTCTGTTTTTCCTAAACCCAACTTGTGTTTCGCTTAGCTGGGGTTCTATAGTTGTTCGTAATCTGTTCTCAAGAATTTTACAAAATATTTTCCCAGTATGACTCAACAGTGAAATGCCTCTGTATTGTGTGCAATCTCTTTTGCTGCCGTAGTTTTTCCAAATTGGGATAATTATGGCATTTCCCCAGTCTCGTGGTGTCTGTTGTTCTACCCAAACATAGTTGAATAGTCTATGTAGCCATGTTGTTCCTACTTCTCTTGCTGCTTTAATTAGTTCATTTGATATTTCATCTTGTCCCGGTGATTTGTTCAATGGGGCTAATCTGATGGCTTCTATAATTTCTATAAAATTTGTGTATAAATTCGTAAATTAGAAAATCTACGACACCAATATGTTCTGCTAATGTCAAAATACCTAACCTCCTTCCTCAATAAAGGTTTATAACAGGAAGGAATGAACTCCACCGTACATCCCACAAAACCAGTGCTGTACAACCCAGTTGGGCCTTCCCTGTAGGTGATAGGAATGCAAACCGCTAGTGAAAGAAATTAACTGCAAATACAGTGGGGTCATAATTGAACCTTGCAGAATGATTGGCAGGAAAACTGTGAAATGTTAAGCACCTTGCCTGGACCAACTGTGTTTGACACCAAAATTCCCACTACAAGTGTGAAATACAGGTGTTAGACCTAGTAACATTAGTATGGAAAAAATGGGAAAGATTGAGGTAGAATTCTAATGTAACATTACTTCATATATGCCATTGCAAAGCGGATATTTGAGGGGACAAAAAAAAAGAAACAGAAAGTATCTCAGAAACAGCTGAAGGCCTGACAACATTCTAATTTACAGAAGACACAAAGATCTCTAAGAGACAGCCCAGAGCTAACAGATCTAAGCTCGTCAGAGAACAGCCCAATGCCTATAAGAGAAGGAGAGAATGTTTAAAAAGACTGAAAAATGAATAGATAAATTAACTTGCATGGCCGAATGGATAAGAGTGCTTGCACTCTTAAACTTCCAGTGTGCTAAAGCTGAGGTTAGCGGGTTCAATCCCTGCACCGGTCAGCTGGATGAAAATGTTGACTTGGGGATGTAAATTACATGTACCTCAGAAGTTGGAGTATGTTTGTCTGATGGTGAGAAACACTGGTAATCATCATCATCATCCAGAACATTGTCGGCTGGCATGGGAGATCATACCTCTCCACAAAGTACGATTTGTTGCGTTGTGATTTAGCTTAATCTTCATCATCATCATCCAGTTCCTTGCTGGCTGGCGTGGGCGATCAACCATCCATCCATCATGTGCCATGCTGGTAAGCATGGGCGGTTATGATTCACAATTTCACTCTGTCACCAGAGTCGGGGATGATTTCAGTGTTTTTGTCTCGACCATGCCACGTAGTCAAGCCATCCAGATATCTACTTCTCAGTCTTCGTCTTGTTCTCTTCCCCTCGATCTTGGCAGTTGTCACCAGGTTCTCTAATTTATTTCTTCTCATAACATGTCCAAAAGATTTTGACTGTCTATGTCTAATTTCTCTAATCAGTTTAAAATTTTCATTTGTTTCTTGTAGGACTTGGTCGCTGGTTTTTCTGTCAGTCCATGGTATTCTTTGCATTCTCCTCAGAAACCACATTTCCACAGCCATCAGATGTTTTTCAGCTTGACTGCTCATTGTCCATGCTTTACATCCATACAAAAGTAAAGGCTCTATGTAGCACCTCAACACTCTTTTGTAGCAATTGACATCTTTTTATTGGTCAGTATGTTTTTCATCTTGCAAAAGACTACCTTCGCCATGGCGATTCTTGTTCTAATCTCTTCAAGGCATCTCCCATCAGATGTTATGATTGTTCTGAGATAATTGTACTGATTCACTTGTTTAAGAATATTCCCATTTACCCGTATATTAAACTGTGGTATTTTGTTCTTCCTAGTGACGACCATAATCTTTGTCTTCTTACAATTCTAACCCTAGTTGTTCACTGTGTGCAACAACCGCATCTACTAAATGTTGCAAAACCTGTTCATTGGCTGCAATCAATACTGTATCATCTGCATTAATGTTATTGATGTTTCTTCCTCGAATGATGATTCCTTTCATATCTTGCACATTTCTGAAAATTTCACTATACAGGGAAAACAGATCTGGAGACATTATACATCCCTGTCTCACACCTCTCTTAATAGGCTTATATTGACCTACTTCATTATCAATTCTGATGGCAGTTTATTTTCAATATATGTTTTTCACAAGTCTAAGGTCTTTCCCATCAATTTGTAGATCTGCAAGCATCTCTATCATGTTGACATGTCCTACTCTATCGAAAAGCCTTTGTGTAGTCAATAAAGCAAAGATGTATATCTTTATTTACTTCTATAGAACGTTCAATTACTGTTCTCAGCATGTACGCAGCATTTACTGTATCCTTGCCTTCTACAAACCCACACTGTTCTTCTCCTATTTTGGGTTGTCGACGATCATGCCTCTCCACAAATTACAATCTCCGACGTCATGGATCAATTTGAGTGCTGACTCTCGATTGTCACAGCATGTTCCAGTTTTTGTCTTCTCATAAAGTGGCCACAAAACGATGACTGCCTCTTTCTGATGTTTGTGGTAAGTTATCCTTGCGACTCAGCTTCCCCTAAAACGTCCTGATTGCTCATTTTGGCAAACCAAGAGAAATGATGCTGAATGGACTGAGATGGTGGCATGATGGAATATCATCAGCAGAACTGATCCAGAACACTAAAGACAGATCTTTGGAGAGCCATGAACGTCTACGCCAGCTGGCAGGGCACTTGATGATGATGATGATGAATTAATTTTCAGCATTCTTCTATAAAACCACATCTCCAAGGCTTCCAGGGATGTTTTTTTGCCTGTTTAATAACTGTCCAGGGTTTGCAGCCATATGTTGAAACTGGTTCTATGTAACATGCAAAAACTCATTTCTGACTTTCAAGGACAGTAGCTTATTGAACAAAATGTTCTTCATTTGACAAGATGCAGTTTTTGCCTGCCCTATTCTGCTCTTTATCTCTGTGATGCATCTTCCAACTGATGTTATCCATGTGCCTAGATATCTGAATTTCTGCACTTGCCCCAAAATAACGTCCTGTACTTTAATAACTGCACATTTAGGCACAATGTTTCTTTGATATCATCATGACTTCTGTCTTTCTATCATTCAAATTTAGGTTCATTTTTCACTTTCTACAACCACTGTATCTATCACTTCCTGTAGTTCATTCTGACTTGTTGCTATCAAGACAGTGTCATCAGCATAACGTAAGTTCTTTATATTATGTCCACCAACCAGGATCCCTGGCATATTTTCTGTAGATCTCATTATATATTCACTGTACAATGAGAACAAATCAGGAGATAATACACAACCTTGTTTGACGCCCTTCTTCATACACTGAAATGTTCCTACAGTACGTTTTTTTTTTGCCCCAATATAAACATCCATATCTCAGTAACCAACTGAGGGAAAATTATGAGATTTAGTATATAAACTTATCAATATGTCCACCCAACAAAAAAATTTTTGTTCTGGAGATTTTACAGCAGATTTCAAAGTTTGTTTATATGCGGTATATAATTTACGGGTCTGAGATGAGATTCATAATTTTGAATGTATTACAGCGTAGCCAGACAATCAGCGCTCAGTGTTTAATATTGTTCGTTTTTTCACGGGATTGGCCTTATGCCAACTACCCGCGTTGTTTAAATTAGGACTGTTCATTCAGAGGTGTCTCAAAATGTGGGTTATTTCATGAAACCTGATTAATATGTTGTTTTTTTTAAAAATCTTACCACTTATCGCTAACATTGAAATGTGTGTATATTTTTCAATGGGATTGAATGCAAAATTATACACTATGAAGTTGTACACATATTTTTGTCAAGAAGCTGATCGCAGGAAACTGTTTTATACTATTACAAATTCCGAAAAAAGAACAATGCATGCATTGGGTTTGAGTAAACAGTCATTTCGTCGACAGCTTTGACAAAGATGTCATAAGGCGAGCTATTATAAAAACGCTTTTAAAAGTCGCTTGATATACGACAGGGTTGACTTCATTGCACCGGGTTCTATCCCATATGGCTCGATCTCTTTCCGCAGCGCAGAAAGCATCGCACAAAGCACGAATTCCGCAGCTCTAGCGACGACCCACAGCAGTCTCAGAAAAATGTAACTCGTGAACCGAAGGATGCGAACCCACGACCTTTTGAGCCCGAGTCAAAAGGCCACTTCACCACGGAGACTCCTAAAATTATAAAAATTTTGGATTTTATATCCAGGATTATCCAGCATTATAAAAATGCTGGATGCCAAAGAAACAGTGACTGTAAGAAAACTTAGGGTTTGGTTCAGAAAGAACAATAACATAGAGCTATCCAAAACAACTTTGTGGAAAATTATAAGGACATTATCTTTACTATTTGAAAGTACAAGGGCGGTAGAAATAATCTTTGCGAGCAACCGCATTTAGGAGCCATGAGAAGCAGATACCAACATGAAATAAGGTTATGGTGCTCGCCCTGCTTTGGACCCCCAGGCAGGTGCAGTGCCGGGCCCTATGTCTCGAAAGGGTCCAACCCCAACTACTGGAGGTCCTTCTCAGATGTCCTGTGGAGCCAGGGGACATGAGAATAGAACAGCTGGCCATACTAAACTAAGACTTAAAATAATGCACTGGAATGCGGAGGGAGTCAGCAACAAAAAAGTAGAATTAGAAAATATCCTGGACAAAGAAAAAGTAAGCATATGTTGCTTGCAAGAAACTCACCTCAACGAAAATATAGCCTTCAAAATCAGAGGCTACCAGTGTTACCGATCTGACAGAAAGGACAGGCGAAAAGGTGGGATACTTACCCTTGTAAAAAATAACATCACTGCTTCCCAAATCGAAGTCTATATGGAAGGGGCTGAGTATCAGACACTTAAACTTAAAACAGGCTATACAGACCTACATCTGATCAATTACTACTGTCCAAGTGACCGTCCACAGGCACTGGACACACTACCATTAACAGAAAAAATGATTGTGTGCAGCGATTTCAACAGCCACTCGCAGAGTTGGGGCTATGATCACATGGACCAGAGAGGAGAGAGACTGGAAGACTGGCAGGATGAGAATAGATTCATCTTGGTTAACAAGCCGTCCGACCCACATACTTTCTACTCGAGATCATGGCACTCTACAACTACACCTGACCTGGCTTTTCATTCACCAGACCTGGAGTGGAACATTACACGAATTGTTGGGAAACAACTAGGTGGCAGTGACCATCGACCAGTCTTTCTAACTGTAGAAAATGAGCTTGTAAGTGAAAGCAGCACCCTCTCGAGGTGGAACTACAAGAAAGCAGACTGGGCAGTGTACAAGCATCGCACCATCATACTGGTTAGAAACCTGAACACTGAGAAAGACATAAATAAAGTAGTTGAAGAGTTTGGGAAATGCATACTACAGGCAGCGCGAGAAACAGTACCAAGAGGAGCCCGTAAACAATATAAACCCTACTGGAGTAGTGAACTGGAACAGTTGCATAATGATGTGGAAGTATGTAGAAAGCAAGCAGAGGCCACACCCAGCCAAGAGCACCACAATAAATTCCAGCATGCAAAAGCCAAATTTCAAAGGGCCAAGCTGCAGGCTAGACGGAAAAGCTGGCAGGAAAAAACAGAGTCTCTGAACTTTGAAAGAGACACAAGGAAATTGTGGAAGCTAATAAAACAACTTAACGATGAGGGCACAGGGAGAAACTCAAAAATTGCACTACATAAAGATGGAAACATCTTAACAAGAAAGCAAGCAGCTGACCATTTTGCGGACTCATTCGCACAAGATAACAATATCAAAATCAGTCCAGAGAAACAACAAAAGATTCAAGAGAAACGGCAACATACAGGACAGAAGGAAATAGTATATGAGGTTCTGGAGGCACCCATCACAATCAGCGAACTGGAGCTAGCCATATCAAAACTGAAAATGAGAAAGTCACCAGGAGCTGAAGGTATCTCCAATGAAATGATCAGGAACCTAGGAACAGAGGCCAAAGCAAAGCTGTTGCAGATCTTCAATAACAGTTGGACCTTAGGCAGTGTTCCACAAGCCTGGAGAGTAGCAATCATGATACCCCTCCTAAAATCAGGGAAAGATAGTTCCATTGCCTCTAGCTACAGACCAATTAGCCTCACCAGCTGTCTCTGCAAAACACTGGAGCGCATCATCAATCACAGACTGCAGTGGTACATTGAAAGTAAAAACATCCTTGTGCCACAGCAGGCTGGCTTTAGGCAGTGCTACTCTACGGAAGATCAGACAACCTACCTCTCTCAAGAAATTGAGGATGCATTCCAAGAGAAGAAGCTGGTGCTTGCGGCATGGATAGATTTGAAGAAAGCCTTTGACAAAGTCTGGAAAGAAGGTCTGATGAATAAACTGAGAAACTGCAAAGTCAATGGAAGAATGTACAAATGGGTGAAAGCATACTTGCACAACAGAAGAGCCCGAGTACAGATAGACGGACTAAAGAGCAAGAAAGTACTACTGCGTCACGGAGTTCCCCAGGGCGGAGTATTGTCCCCCACACTCTTTCTAATCTTCATCAATGATCTCGTTGCTAATCTACCGCATGGAATTAAAGCCGCAATGTATGCCGATGACCTGGTTCTATGGAGCACAAATGAACATGCATCAGTGGCCACCAGATTACTACAAAGAGCTGTAGATACATTTGTTGCATGGGCAAATAGATGGTGTGTCAGCATAAACACTGACAAGTGCAACACCACCCTATTTACCCTCTCTCCAAAACAAAAGGCAGGGACCATCCAGATAAATGGAACACCCCTACGAGAAGATAAAGAACCAACATACCTTGGAGTAACATTTGATGGCAGGCTGACATGGAGAAAGCACATCAACAAAGCAGTAGCAAAAGCCAGAAGGAAAATAGCCATCCTGAGAAAGCTAAGTGGAACCACATGGGGAGCCAGTGGGAAAATACTTAGCAAAGTTTATCAACAGAGCATACGACCACACCTGGAATACGGGTCAACTGCATGGTGTTCGGCAGCAAAAACCACACTACAAGAGCTGGACAAAGTGCAAAATCAAGCACTTAGAGTCACCACAGGAGGGATGAGATCAACCCCTATAGTGGAAATGGAGAAGATGGGGAGGACACAAGCACTGAGTGAGCGCAGAGATACAAAAACGCTAATACAAGCAGAAAAGTTCCTCAGCTTGCCAGGCCACCCTATGAAGAACAGATTTGAAAACCTAGCTATGGGGCGGTTGAAAAGAAGTTTTATCCACCAGGCCAAACGACTCTGCAGAGAAACCACCGATCTGCCCACAGTTGGTATCCCCCTAACAACTATTCCAGAGCGAACTCCATGGAAAGATGAGCATAGACTATCATTACAAATCCAGACAAAAGTGAGAGGAATATTTGACAAGGAAGATCAGAACAGTGTGCAGCGCAGAACAGCCACTCTCAGCTTTCTTGATGAAGAATACCCACAGGACCTCTGGATCCGAGTCTACACAGATGGGTCAGCACAAAATGCTGTTCGAAATGGAGGAGCGGGAGTGTACATAGAATACCCAAATAATACCAGGGACACAGCTAGAGTACCGACAGGAAAGTACTGCCATAACTACGATGCTGAAATTGAGGCAATCAAGATAGCAACAGAGAAATTACTAAATACCAGCAATGGTACACAACCTGTGGTGCTATTGACAGATGCAAAATCAGTACTCGAGGCGCTCCTGTCTGGGAAATTGCCAGTACTAAGGACACTACTTTCTGAACTTAGCAGTCAGCATAAGGTCACCATACAGTGGATACCATCCCACTGTGGAGTACCCGGGAACGACAGAGCTGATCAATTGGCTAAGGAAGGAGCCAAAGAAGAACAGCCTGATGTGCCTGTAACATACCACCAAAAGAAAAGAATGATCAAATCAGTCAGAAAGCCACCAAAACCTGCTCAAGATGACTACCACGTTATGGATAGACCAGAACAAGTCATTATTCTGCGCCTCAGAACAGGGCACAATAGATTACGCAACCACATGTATACAAAAATTCAAGATTGGTGAAACAGCCATGTGTACATGTGGATTGGCGTCGCAGACAGCAGAGCACATACTCCAAGACTGCCCAAAATATAACATATCTAGGCAAACCTTCTGGCCTAGAGAGACGACAGTGGAAGATAAACTCTATGGACCGCTGTGTGAACTGAAAAAGACAGTTCAATTCATACAAGAGACAGCACTGCAGTTATAGACATATTTCAAGCGAACGAAAGAAGAAGACGAAGCTATCCAAAACAACTTTGTGGAAAATTATAAGGACATTATCTTTACTATTTGAAAGTACAAGGGCGGTAGAAATAATCTTTGCGAGCAACCGCATTTAGGAGCCATGAGAAGCAGATACCAACATGAAATAAGGGAAATGCGCAAAGAAAATTATGGCATAGTGTGTTTGGATGAAATGTGGATCAATGCGCACCACACAAGTGATAAGGAATGGCAATCAGTGGATGGACAGATAAAGCGATATGTGCCCAGTAGTATAGGACAGCTTTTGGTCATGGCCCATGCTGGTAATACGCATAATGGCTTACAACAGAATGCTGGGCTCGTGTTCGTATCAAAGCATACAGACAATAGGGATTATCATAATAAGATGAATGGTAATGTAATTAGAGACTGGCTCGAGAATACTGTGCTTCCATCCCTAGATAGACCGTCATGTCCAATTATGGACAATGCATGATATCAATGTTGTTGTCCAAGAAGACAAAATACCTACAGCATCGAGCACAAAGGGAGCAATAAAGATATGACTCCGAATGGAAAACATACCATTTCCAGCTAGAATTGTTGTCCCTTGTAAAACAGACACCAAAAAGCAAGAAATATCAAATCGACAAGTTGATAGAAGAGCATCGTCATGGGTGCTTGAGACTTCCGCCGTACCATTCTCATTTTAACCCTATAGAACTTGTGTGGGTTAAAATTAAAGGACAGGTGGCAGCTGACAATACTATATTCAAATTGCCTGACATCAGGATACTCTAATCCAGTCCGCACTATTAAATATTGATAAAAGTTACTGGAAAAATGTGAGGACCATGTGTTGAAAGAGGAAGAGGATTATTGGAGAAAGGATGGATTGAATTTTATGCAACCGAGAGCAGTCATCAACCTACTGGAATCGCCTGACACAGATTAAGGTCTGAGCAGATCGCAGACCTTAATCCATGTGCACACCAACTGGGATATTTTGCTACAAATATTCAGAAAAATTGCAGGCCCTAAACATTACAGCATCAGCATAATGTCAATGGCAACAGTTTGTATTCAACAGTGATGAATTTTCAATTCCGCAAGCCCTCAGCGGTGAGAAACAACTGTATTGAACCCCCCCCCCCCCCCCCCCCCAAAAAAAAAAAAAAAAAAAAAAACACACACACACTAAACACATTGAATACCAACAGAAGAGTAATATTGCGGTGGAAACTGACATATTGTGGCATAACAAGAAACGTGAGAGCAAACACGTTGTCAAATCAGGGGACAACACACGTGCATACGAATCAATCTATAAACTACAATGAAAAGAGGACCAACATCTTGGTCATTAAGAAGAAAGCCCACTACAGGACAACTATTTTCATAGTGCAAAACAGGTAATCATGTTCCGTCTCTGAACTGTAAACAGCAGAGTAGACAATCTTTCACGAAGATTCAAAGGCGGGTCTGTCACCCATGTGTACGTGTGAACAAACTACACAGACAGCTGAACAGATCCTTAAAAATGGAAACATGATGACTAAATTGCGGTATCATTTCTGGTCACTCCATACGCACATTAACGCACAGCTATTTGGAAGCTTTCACGAACTCAATATAAAAAGCTAACATGAATACTTGTGTACACATTATTAACCAGCAGCTGAAGAAACAAGAAGGAAATGAAAAATAAGGTAAGAAATATATTCCTTCTACTTTCCTGTAAATTTACAAATTATTTACCCATGCCTCTGTAAATTCTCTGTCTTTACTAATATTAAACACTGCACCCCTCTCGGGATTCTCCGCGGTGAAGTGGTCAAGCCGTCTGACTCGGGCTCCGAAGGTTACATGTTCGATTTCGGGCTGCGCCCTTCATTTTGCAAGTGCATTTTATCGGAGACTCCCGAGGGTCATCGATCGAGGCACGGAGTTCGCGCTTTGTGAGACGCTTTCCGTGCTGCGGAAAGAAACTGAGCCATGTGGGATAAAAACCCGGTGCAATGCAGCCGACCCTGTCGATTTTAAGCTACTTCTTTCATTGCACCCACTCCCATACGAATCCGGATACGCCTTGTGTGTCATCTGAATTGGCGGGGCGTTCATTACTGTAAACATAAATTTGTTAGCGAGAAATCACTAGTTTTTCAGCAAAACATCAAAGAAATGTCACAGCTTTCGATGATTTCAGTTGTTTTTGGACCTATCAAAGACATATTCCTTGGGTGGGGGTAATTATAAGACGTCTGGAAAAATTTCATAACGATGCAACAGACAGTTTTCAAAATAATTGATCGTGAATGAAGGCATTCTTTGCGGGACATACTATACAAGGTTGTATATTCTTATGGCTGCTGTTTGCTGCCAATATATGTTCTTTAATATTCGCAGATCTTTGCCGTCAATGCCGTCCTTTTCTTTACAGATGCCAAGAAAGTAATTATTTGCAATTTCATAGAAATTCAGAAGAATGGTATAAATGGGTGCTCCATAGGAACAGCTTCACCCTTGCCCGGTAGGGGTAGTCATGCGCACCTGGTGACTCCAGACCGCCAGCAAGCGAATGAGTGCAAAAGATTACCAACATTGAAAGTGGGAACTTGGAATGTTAGAACTATGAGTGGGGATAGACAATTTGATAATATTAAGAAAGAAATGAGAAGATTGAATATAAACATGTTGGGTATATGTGAGACCAGATGGAAAGGGATGGGCATTGTAACATCTGACGAATATAGAATAATCTATTCTGGTGGAGAGTAACAACAGCGAGGAGTAGCAATTATAATCGATACATAGTTTTGTTTTGTTCGCATATCCTTTACAGGACATCGCTGTCAACATCAGCATCTTTCAGTTGATTGTTGATTTCTTGGCAAGATTATGCTCAGTAGTTTGCCATTGCTTTCTGAGTGATTGGCTCACATACCCTGTAAGTTACTGACGCGGAGAGAATCGCTACCGATTCTCATGCACGTCAGGTTACTCACGAGAGCATGCAGGATTACGGAGAAAGTCATGTAACCTCTAAACCAGGGAGACCGGCCATAATGGATACAGAGAGAGCTAAATCGACCAAAGGATATTGGACTGTATCAGACAGAGTGTTATTGGTGAAGTTGAGTGGAAGACATTTTGATGTCAACATCATACAAGTTTATGTACCAACAACAGACAGCAGTGAAGACAGCATTGATGCATTTTATAATGATTTGGAGAATGCCTTAAAGAAATGCAAGCATTCCGAATTAAATATCATAATGGGTGACTTGAATGCAAGTATGGACTAGGGGAACAGAATGAGAGAGGTTGCAGACAAGTACACTGGGCAAAAGAGCATGATATGATTATTGGAAACACCTGGTATCAACATCACCCAAGAAGATTATGGACATGGAGGAGTCCTGACCATAAGATCAGAAATAAGATTGATTACATTCTCATCAATAGAAGATTTTAAAATGCCTTAAAAGTCGCAAAACCTATACCAAGTGTAGACTACTACAGTGACTATAGATTAATTATAAGCAATATACATATAAAATTAAAGAAGGTCAAATATACACCAAGAAACACAAAATTTGGTCTACATGCACTGAAGAATGAGCAGATAAAAGATAAATTCAATGAAGGGGTAAAGAACAGATTTGATGCATTGTTCGATATGGAAATATTATTTCAAGATGCCAGCGACCAATGGCAAATATTAAAGAAATCAGTCAACCAAGCTGCAGAAGTAACTATCCCAAAAATGAAGATGACGGGATGTAAGAAAAGGATGATGGAAGACATCTTAAACCTCATGGAAGTAAGAAGAAATAACAAAAATAACCATAAAAAATATTGCTGCAAAGAAGCATGGATTGAGGAAAGTTGCAGGGAAATTGAAAACCAACACAGCACATGGAATACCTAATGAATGCACAAAAGAATTAATGACATCCCTAACAACAGAAAACACACATCGATGGGTTGCCTAAAAACCAAATATGGCAAAATCATTATAGAAAAAGATCAGATTTTACACGTGTGGTCAAATTATGTGAAAGACCTTAATGATGATACAAGTGAAGGCAGTATGATATTCTCAATAATAATGAAGGACTATCAATTTTAAAGACGGAAGTTCAGAATGCTATTAACCATATGAAAACTGGCAAGACTCTGGGTCCAGACAACATCACAACAGAAATTATCAATGCCTTAGAAGAATATGGAATAGACTAAGTCACCAGACTGCTGAACACAATATATGATACTGGAGATATACCTCCTGAAATATGTAATTCTACATTTATTACAATCCCAAATAAATTGGGAGCCTTGGAATGTGATCAACATCAAACATTTAGTATAATGAGCCACATCACAAAGATTTTGCTAAAAATCATCATGCAAAGAGTTAGAAAAAACAACCTGAAGTAGGAGAAGAACAATGTGGGTTCGTAGAAGGCAAGGGTACAGTAAATGTTGTGTATATGCTGAGAACATTAATTAATTGAATGTTCTATAGAAGTTAAAAAAGAACTACATTTTTGCTTTATTGACTATACACAGGATTTCGATAAAGTGAGACATGTCAACATGATGAAGATGCTTGCAGGTCTACAAATTTATGGGAAAGACCTTTGACTTGTAAAAAACATATATTGGAAACAACAAGCTGCCATAAAGATTGATAATGAAGTAGGTCAATATTAGCCTATTAAGAGAGGTGTGAGACAGAGATGTGTAATGTCTCCAGATCTTTTTTCCCTATACAATGAAAATAATTTCAGAAATGAAGAAGATATGAGAAGAATCACCATTGAGGGATGTAACATCAATAACATCAGATATGTGGATGATACAGCACTGGTTGCAGACATTGAGCAGAATCTGCAACATTTAGAAGATGAGATTGTTGCACACAGTGAACTACTAGTTTTAGAATT
Organism: Cepaea hortensis; assembly: GCA_963921405.1. Lineage (NCBI taxonomy): Eukaryota > Metazoa > Mollusca > Gastropoda > Stylommatophora > Helicidae > Cepaea > Cepaea hortensis. The sequence continues at coordinate 65,637,812 of OY992882.1, forward strand.
AAATTGTAAATTATTAAAGAGCAAAGAATAACATGGACAGATAGAAAAATCAAAGACCAAGTCCTATAAGAAACAAATGAAAACCGTAAACTGATTAGAGAAATTAGACGTAGACAGTCACAGTTGTTTGGACATGCTATGAGAAGAAATAAATATGAGAACTTGGTGACAACTGGCAAGACTGAGGGGAAAAGAACAAGGGGAAGGCAGAGAAGTAAATACCTGGATGGCTTGGCAATGTGGTATGATCAAGACAAGAACGCATGAGCTGATCCACGATTCTGGTGATCGTATGCGATAGCGAAATATGACCACCCAAGCTCATCGGCATGACACATGATGATGAGAGAATCTTCTGCACTTGTTCAATGACCTTTTATCCGATGCTAATCTTCATGCTCTGGCTTTGGCAATTATATCACTTGTGTGTTACTCGCATTTATCTTCATGCTATGTCATTGATTTTAGTGAGCAGTTGTAATGTTTTTTTTTCTGTTCCTTCTGAGCGGACTTGGCCACCTGCAAAGTTGATGTAAACTATTCATTACTTACTTTAATCCCCACAAGATGGCTTCTGGTCACATCATCCATCATCTTCACCATCAAGCACTGAACAGTGCTTGTAATAATAAACATTTTTAACCTTCCTTTTTTGACTGATAGTGAATTGGTTATTCCTTACTCAAGTGTTATATTTGCTATTTGGATTTCATATATCACATTAGTTTAATAATTGGCTTTTCAACCAAAAGTTTTCCCCAAAACTGGAAAAGTGTGTTTTACTGCCTCATCGTATTAGAGCCAATAAAGCAAATACCGACAGGCCTATTGTTAAATCATTCAAACCTCTATGTTCCAATAGCATCTTTGGTTCGCCTGTCTTTGCAAAACCCAAATTGATTTTCATTTAGCACTGAAGACAAGCAAGTGCTAATTCTAGAAAATATCCCATTAATTATGAAAATACAAACCACCATTACATTACCTGTTTCAAAGTTGATATTTCCTGAATTAAGTTTCCAGATGTTCCAGCTTGGCCAAGCTGCGCTTTATCTTCCATCTCTTTAAGCAGTTCTCTATGCCTCTATAAGGGATATTAAAATATTCAATACAATTAACTATAAATAAGCTAAAGGAAACCAAATAAAAAGGATTTTAGAAATGAGAAATGACCAAAAAATGGGTCAGTTATGATTTCGTTAATGTGTATATCCTTCAATATAAAATACAGTTCATCTAAAACAATGCAGGGTAGACATTATGATAATAATGCTGTGCACAAGTAGACAACAATGCAGGTGGTGATATTCTATGTAGATATAGGAAATACAGTTAGGTATATGTAGCTCCTGTGAAAAGATTGATTGATTGATTGATTTAGGAACCGACATCACAGCATTCGGGGCATTCCCATAAGCGGTCTGTTCCCATCCTCAGAAGCCAGCGAAGAGTTCCAACCATAATAGTACCAGTAGCAATCTGATTATATGTGCGTCTCGCCTTTCCTCTAAGCGTCAAGCATCTGCCAGATCCCCTCGTCACTCCTCCCAGACCATGGTGATCCATTTGCATCTCCGAGGTGTACACGTCCTCCCACAAGGTCGCAACCATGCCTGCCTTATCATGCATCAACACTCATCAATACATCAGTTTTGCAGAGCCAGCCAATCTGTCCGCCTGTTCATTCCCCAGCACACCATCATGCCCCGGAGAAAAGATCCAGACGATGCTTGCCACCTGCCATATGACGGCACACCGTCATATGGCACCACCCGTGACTTCCGAAGCGAAGCAAGCCACTCTGCACGAAGCTTGCCTGTCCTCACCCTACTCAGCATGCTTTCTGAGTCAGTTACAATCATGATGTGTGTGTGTATCATATTCTCCATCCAGCGGAAAGCTGAACTGACTGCCTCCACTTCCATTCTTAAGCTAGATGTTGTGGTATCATATGCCAGGCTCTCCTGCACCAAACATCGACCATTAGCTTTTGCAAAGAACCCCCAGGCACTTCTCCTACCCTTCAACACCGACCCATCTGTATAGATAATTACATCACCCGGGCGAGCATTATCCTGAATTAGTTGCTGGATTTCCACTTCCGTGGCCCCTGCTGGCCACTCCCTGCACTCCCGGCTCAATGTGATTATAAGTCTGCACAAGTCTGACTGCTCCGCTGGCACTCTGACCCACTCCTCTTCTCGCCTAATGTTCTCCAAGATGCACACCTGTCTGATCGTATCCTCCACCTGAGCCATCCATGATTTCCCTCTTACCAGTCGCTGGCCCTTAACTGCGTCCAGCGCCTCATACAACGGGTGATCTGTGTCAGCAGCTACTCTGAGGTATGCCTTCACCTGTATCACCTTGAGCCTACCAGCAACAGTCGGCAAACCAAGGATGTACCGCATACACACCACTGGGGCGTCTCTGGTGCATCCCAGAATGACCCGCATAGCCTCGTTCTGTATGCGCTCCAATCTCACCAGCTGACTCTTTGAGACAGTGAGCAGTCCTAGTCCATAATCAATCACTGAGAGGATCAAGTGCTGGTATAGTCTGAAAAGCATTCTCTGCTCTAAGACCATTGCAGCCATAGTTTTAAGTGCGTTGAGTCTCTTTTGAGATCTTGTCACAACCATCTCCGCTTGATCCCTGAAGGACAGGCTCCTGTCAAATGTGATTCCCAGATACTTCAGTTTGTTCTCTCTGCTGATGCTTCCACCATCTATCGTGAGGCTTGGAACATCAGCTCTCACAATCCTGTTGTCTAGAGAGCACCACAAAACAGCTGCCTTTTCCGGGTGGATGACAGCACCCATTTCAGTGCACCAGTCAATCACTTTGTCTACTGTCACCTGTAGCTCCTGGGCTGTTTGCTCCCTATCTCTCCCCTGCCTATAGAAGAATATCATCTGCAAATGTTGGTATCCTTTCAACCCCTGGTGCTAGGTTTGCAATTTTGTTCGTATACACGTTAAAGAGCACCGGTGAGATTGCTGATACCTGTGGCAGTCCCGGGGTTAAAATATGTGGCTATGAGGTCCATGCACCCAGACCGAGCGCAATCCGACGAGAATGCAGGATGGCCACTATCCAGTTCACCAACCAGGGATTGACCCCCTTCTCCATCAGTGCGATCATCAAAATATCATATTGAACTCTATTGTACGCATCCTCGAGATCAAGCGCTGCTGCCATCGTTTCCTGTCTACTCTGGAACCCCTCATAAACGTCAAAGGCAAAAGTGGCTGCATTTGACCAGGTATCTTTTCCTGGCCTGTAGCTCAACAGGCCTCTTGGAAGAAGCTTCCCCCTTTCCAAAAACTCTTGCAGCTTGACAATGACTATCTTCTCTAAAACCTTCCCAGATGTATTTTGAAGGGTGATGATCCTAAAGCCGCTAAGCTTTGAATGATCCTTGAATGGTTTTGGGAGAGGGATGAGATAACTGTGTACCCAATCCTGCAGTACTGATGCTGTCCTAATGCTCTGGTTAAAGCAGTCGGTCATCTCCTTCAGATCTACATCACTCAAAGCCTTCATGTGGCCATACCTGACCGAGTCAGGCCCTGGTGCCGTATCTTTTGCCTTTTTCAAAATATGTTTATTTATATTTATGTTTATTTATATTTATTATATTTATTATTATATTATATATATATTTATTATAATATTATTATTATTATATTTATATGTTTATTATAATTTCCAGTCAACAAGTCGGAAGACCTGGATGCAAAAATGAGGAAAGAAATCCAGTCACTTGTGAATGCGGGACTCATCAGTGAGACCACTGCAAAAACGCTCACACCGCGTGGCTCCCAAACACCTCAGATGTACGGTCTACCCAAGCTTCACAAGCCCGGCATCCCAAAAAGACCGATCCTTTCCATGGTTAACTCTGCACAACACCGAATGGCGAGATGGCTAGCTGAAATTTTAAAGCCAGTACGACAGTCCTTCGATCCAAGAACACTCAGAGATACATTCGAACTGGTGGAATTATTGGATACTATGGACATAAACAACAAACACATGGCATGCATAGATCTTGCCTCTTTATTCACCAACGTTCCATTAGATGAGACCATGAATATAATAAGCGAACGCATTAGAGACAAACAACTAAAACTAGGCATACCATCAGCTATTCTAGAGAGGCTATTAAAATTATGTACTGCCAACATACAATTCAACTTTCTAAATAAGTCATATGAGCCAAATTGATGGAGTGGCCATGGGGAGCCCACTTGGACCTATTCTAGCGGACATCTTCATGGCACACTTAGAAGAAAAGAGATCCTCAGAAATCAATAACTTGGCCTTTTACCGTCGTTACGTGGACGATATACTAATTATCACTACAGATGAGCTACAAGCAACGTCGTTCCAGGCCACAATGAAAGAGACGCATATAAACATCTCTTTATCTATGGAACACGAACACAACGAAGCGTTGCCGTTTCTAGATATCCTAATGAGACGTAGAGCAGAAGGCACAATTCAAAGATCGGTGTACCGCAAAGAAACATGGACTGGCCAATACTTAAATTTTCAGAGCTTTGTACCTGTCCAGTACAAACGGGGCTTAGTACGGACCCTGTTTGACCGTGCTAGGAAGATATGCACCCAGGACACACTGACAGAGGAATTTGAAACTCTGAAGAATGCCTTAAACCTGAATGGGTACTCCACAGGATTTATAAAGCGCCACTGCCAACAGCCCAAACCGAAATCAAAAGTAACTAGTCCCTAAACTCAAGGTATTCATCCAGCTAACCTTCCGAGGAGATGACGTAATGCAACGTCTGCGGGACCGGCTCACCACAGCAGTCGAGCGAACATTCTGTGCTGCAACTCTAGTCATCAGGTACAGAAACACACCGATCCCTGTCCCAGCAGTAAAAGAACCTGTAGCTTTGTACGCCAAATCAAATTGTATTTACCAATTTACATGTAGATGCAAGGCCATCTACATAGGCAGAACTGAGCGACAGTTACATTGCAGGGTTTCAGAACACATTCCAAATTGGGTGGACAAGATACTACACACAGAAGATGGTAGCCTAGGCAGGCCGACACACCGGAACAGTCCGGCTTCATCGGTCGGGAGACATGTGCTCGAGAGCGGTCACGTGGTTGAAAGAGACAGTGCTTTCCGTGCGTTGTTCAACACACAAAGTAGTCGATTGTTAAAGTTTGCTGAAGCTATAATAATCAACCTTCGTAAGCCATCCTTGTGCAAGCAGAAAGACATGTTAGTCAGTTTAAAATTACCGTGGTAGACAATCGACATTACTGTGCGAACATGTGTATATTTCAGTTTGAAGTATTTATCTAATTAATTCACGTAAGTTGTGTGATTTCTGCATTATGTACCTGATGAGATGCAGCGAAATATGCCAGGAAAGAAATCGTGCAATCTATTGTTTGTGTCTTCGTTATTCAAAATATGTTTAACATCTTCAACTCGTATGATGTCTTAATAAGGCATATTGTTTATGGTGCCAGATAACTCCTCTCTAACTGCATCCCTGGTGTCCACATCATCATGACTGGTCAGCTCTAAAAATCTCTGGAGAAACGCCTCCCCTTTCTCTTTGTCTGTTGTATAGCGCTCACCATGATCTCTATAAATTGTTCTCACTGTCATAGGCAGATCTTTTCTTTGTATTTGTCTGTGCAGTTTCCAGAATTTTCGCAGTGTTTTATCACCTCCAATCTCATTCATGAAACATTCCCATTTTGCCTTTTTGGCCTCTGCAGCACAGCGCTTGAAAACCTCCACATTGTCTTTCTTGACATTTTCTGCCGTGTCCACTTCCTCTCGTGAGCTTCTGGGTGTCTGTCGCACTTTCCTTAGCTGCTTCACTGCAGCTCTCTTTGCTTTCCAAGACTGGTCTACTTCTGGGGTCCACCATGGGAGCTGCAAAAACTGAGTTTTAACAGCCCTGTTGCATGCCCCCTGTCTGAGGCGTCCAAGAAGGCTGTCGGTCCACTCATACCGGAAGGCCTTGCGTGCTCTCCCAGCCTTAACTTTCCTATATTTAGAGATCAGGACTGAGCATGGCATGATCCATGATCACTCCCATGGTCATTCAAAATAGTCCACTTTACATCAAGGACTGATGACTGGGAGACAAGTGCAAAGTCAATAGCTGTGTCCGCATCGCCAGGCCTCATTGCCATTCTAGTCGGCCTACCATCATTTATTCAGACCACATCGGAGTCCACAATGGCATCCGCAAGGGCAATTCCCTGTCGGTTTTCTCCACTGCTGTCCCAATCTCTGTTCCTCGCATTGAAGTCTCCACATATGAGTAGCCTATCACCTGGTAATTCCTCCAATTCCTTAAGCCAGTCCCAGTGTTCCTTTCCGACAAAACAGTCAACTGTGGCATATACATTTATGATGTTCAACTTAAGCCCCCCAATCTCCATTTGTATACCCTGGACCTCTCTTGCACTGTGATTCCACTGGCTCAAGTCAAGTACCACATGCCTCACTCCTTCCTTCACCAGCAGACCTTGCCCATGTCTCATCTGCCCAGTAAGGTTTATATAACTGGCGTACCCAGGGCAATGATATTTGTCTGTATTTAGCTCCTGAAGCATGAAGACATCAAAATCATATATTCATCATCATCTTCCACTTCTGCCGTCAAGCCTCTCCAATACAGGACCTCGCTGCCTGGCACTACGGCATTTCCAATATCCCACTCTTACAAGGTTGAGACCTAGTCTCTCCACTTTTCGTCTTGTTCTCCTGGCGCCTGCCCATTTCCCATTTCTATGCCTTCTTCTCACATCATTTCCTCGTCTTCTCCTCCTCACTCTCTCTTCCCTAGCCCCTGAAGGATGTGTCAAGCGCAGAGCACGTGCTCCGTAGCTCCGGCGACGATTCCCTTGTTTAAGCAATACCATATACACAAAGTTTGGATATTGCAGGAAATGAGCGGTCACCCTAGTAGAGCCTGCCTACTAGGGAAGGGGCAGGGGATGTCCCTCAGGAGTCCACACGCCTGGTGCCGCCCCGCCCGCATACCAGACGTTCCACGTTCACGACAAGCTCACCCGTGGCCATTCAGTCTTCGGCACGTCGGTCCACCTTATACTTGGGGGTTTATAATCGGAGTTTTCCATCTCCTAGATTGGCTGCTGTAATAGCTAACGGGCCCAATCTACCCGGGGGTAAGAGGTTCCAGCGCCTCATTTATGGCGAGCACAGTAGATACATACTGCGAAAAGATGAGACATACTAAACACAGTCACAGTGTGCATACATTACAACGGACTCCATACAGGTGAGACTGTTGTAAGGTATGTACACTGTGTCCGTGTTTACTATGTCTCATCTTTTCGCAGGAGCTACATATCTTTTCACAGGAGCTACACATATCTAACTGTTTGTATTTCCTATTGTTATATCCTGCTGCAGCCATTACTTCTCTTATGTAGATATATGAAAACATGAGCAACAATAATGGTGATGACTATATGAAAAGTACACAAAAATTACCTTGTGTCAGTCTGACATGTCTTCCGGTACTTTTACACGTTATTTTTCACGACTGATATTCTCTATTTCACACACATGGCTGATAGATATTTCTGTCTGTGCCATCCAGGACCTACCTCTTCTCAGTCTATGACCCTTGACCATATCATTGGCTTCATGCAGGGGATGATCCCTGTCTGCAGCGACTCTTAGGTACCATTTGGCTTGAAGGACCATGTGCCTGTCCGCAATTGTTGGTAATGCAAGGATATGCCTCATGCACATAATTGGAGGATCCTTTGTGCACCCTAGTTCACCTGCATGGCCACATCATATATACGCTCCCACCTTTCAAGCTGGCTCTTTGATACTGTCAGCAGACCCAAACCATACTCACTGGCTGAAATTATTAACTGCTGAAAGAGCATGTAAAGCATACTCTGCTTTACCCCAGTTGCAGTAGCTGCTATCACCCTCAATGCATTAAGTCCCTATCCAGCTTTCACCACCAAAGTCTTCACACGATCCTTAAAAGACATACATCTGTCAAAGGTATTCCCTCTACTGAGAGGATTTCCATTCAATGCGATACATAGGACATCTGCCTTCATGATTTGGTTATCTAGGGAACACCACACAACCAATGCCTTGTCTGGATTTATTACGGCCCCTGAGTCCATGCACCACTCAGCCATCCTGTTTACTGCTGACTGTAAGTCTACAGCCATTCTTTCCCCTTCTCTTCCATGTCTGCATACCAGCACATCATCTGTGAATGTCAAGATTCTACCAATTCCTGGTTCCCCAATAGCCGCAACTCTGCCGGTGTATACATTAAAGAACACTGGGGTCATGGCAGATCCCTGTGGCAGCCCAGGTGTAATAGTGCAGGGGTCAGAAGTCCATGAACCCATGCATAGTGCAATTTTACGCTCATAAAGTACTGCCGCAATCCATTTGACAACCCAAGGGCAGACCGTCATGTCCAAAAGAGTGTGGATCAAACCTGACTTTGTAGGCATCTTCTAAGCCAAGTGCTATCGCCACCGTCTCTTGTTTATTCAGGAAGCCCTCATAGACATCGAATGCAAATGTTCCCGCATTGACCCAAGTGTACTTCCCAGGCCGATAGCTCCTAAGTCCTTTGGGGAGCAGTTTACATCTTTCCAAGTGATGCTGTAGATTGCATGCTACTGTCTTCTCAAATACTTTAACAAAGGTATTTTGGAAGGTGATAATTCTATATCCATTTAGTTTTGAGTGATCCGTGCCTAGCTTTGGGAGTGGGACAGGGTAGTTGTGCAACCACTCTTAAAGAATGAAAATTAAGATAATTAGCAATGGAAAGGAGAGTCCAACATTCATATAAAGTCAGGAAACACTATAAAAAAGAACAAGTTTTTCCTATCTTGGACAGAAATGAAATAAAGATTCAGAAAATAACAGGATTGACCATATATATTTTTAACAACTTAAAAAAATATTATCTAGAAATATAAATAACATAAAAATGAAAATTGTGAAATGTTAAGTGGAAATACAAGTGGGAAGAAAACATAAAAGAGATGGATGAACAGAAGTCATTTAGTGTGTAGAATAAGTGCAAGTTTGTAGAGGGTTGGAGATCAATTGTAGCCAACTTTCATTGTCATTCAGGTAACATTTGCTGATGATGTCATTGTTTATAGACAGCAGAGATCTAGAGAATGTAGAATGTGGTGGATTAAGAGCTTTAATACTGCTCGGAATTACTGAATAGAGTGATTTATTATTTTACATTCTCACAATTCCAAAAATGTATGTTTGTTTAGTTTTAAAATGACCAAAAACAATCATTTTGTTTTAAAATTTTAACTGTTTTAAATATGAACAAACAAATTAATGCTCACTGCCAAAAATGCATCATGATGCATATTTATATTATAAACTTATTTACCTTGAGCTCTGCCTGCGTGACTTTGAGCTGTTCATTAAGAAGATTGCATCTAGCAGCTTCCTCTTTTCTTACAGCTCGTTCCTTTTTGAGCTCTGGAGACCAGAATGTTTTTATAGAATTCATACTTGAAGAAAGTTTCTCTCTTGCCTGGTCCAAATCCTTTTGCAATTTGCTTACCTGGAGAGATAAAGTACTGTGTTTATATATGTATATATATGAATGACTGGCACCTTGCCATCTTGACAGACAATAGTTTGTAAAATGGAGTTATACCTCTCTATAACACAAAGCCTGGGCTGAATTTAGAGACCATGTGTTGCCCATGCAGCATGATCCCTCTCTCGGCCTGTCTAGTGTACTCCAGAGAAAAGGTAACACCAATACGTCTGGAACAAGACAAGCTGCAGAAGCTGCTGGATCAGCAAAGCAATGCTCTAACTGTCCGCCTGTCAGTGTTTCGATCTTAGACCAGTTGCCAACCAAGGCTTAGGGCCTGGTCTACAATGCCATGACATTCAGTCTTTAGGTTGTATTTCTTCACACTAGGATAAGGCTTGTACCCTCCCAATTGTGCTCCTCCGCCCGAAGCCGTTGGCACAATGTGGGGTGTCGGGTTTGGTAAGCATCGCCCAACATTCGGCGCTAACAGAAGCAGGTAGTACCGTCTACTGTCATACGGTAGCTCACTCATATCTAACTAAGACCTGACACATATACATACACACACACACTCTATTGGAAATAGGACAAATAACTCTGCTGTCTGGATTACAGGACCTTTATTGTTAAAGTTAGTTGCATATCCTTTATAGGACATCACAGTCAACCTCAACATTTTGTTTGACTGTTTGTGATTTCTTGGCAAGTTTACATTTAGTAAATATACTTCACCTCGACACCGCAAGGTACAAGAGGATCAGATGAGATTTATATGCTTTTCAGTTTGTTTAGTAAGTGTCCAGGTCTCACAAGTGTATGTTGCAATGGGAAAGATGCATGCTCTGTCCCACTCCACAATTTATCCAGTTGTTTCAGTTTCTGAAGAGCAAATAGATATTCGTCTTTTAATTTCCTTCATTGTGTTACCATTGTTGGTAATTAATGACCCAAAATATTTCCCTATACAGTAAAAATATTTTTAGAAATTTAGAAGATATGAGGAATCACCATTGGGGGACATAACATCGATAACATCAGATTTGCATATGATACAATAATGAATGCAGACAATGAACAGAATCTGCAATATTTAGTAGATGCGGTTATTGTACACAATGAACAAGTAGACACCTTTCAGTCTTGACAGACTAAAGTATGTGAGTGGAATGTGGCCACTATTCCATCACAATGTCTGGGCAGAGCTTCAGAGATCATGTGATGCCCAAACGACATGACCCCTCTCTCGGCCTAGTCTTGTGTATTCCAGAGGAATGGGTAACCAATACGTCTGGCACAAGGTAGGCTGCAGACGCTGGCGGCTCAGCGTCAATCCACCGAGACCTCACCACCACGAGCCGGTGGCGAGTTATGGCCAGACCCTGACACCCAAGGGACCCGGCTTAGAGACGTTCAGCCATGTCCCACAGATGAGGGCCTTGTACGAGCCCGGACCATGAGGGCGCGCACATCTGTCAGTCACAAGTGTCCGGACCTGTGTAAAGCGTGCACTATCGTCAGACTCCCCACCTGACTTATAGCGGTCCCCGCGACCAGCGGGAATAGGTCCGCCATAGCTACCGCAGGAGATATTGCCTGTCTATTTGCAAGCAAATCTCCCATACTTCCACTGTGCGGATCTCGCGACCAGCGAGAATAGGCCCGCCGGAGATTTGCTCGTCTGATGCGAACAAATCTCTACCGAGAGACTGAATAAGTAAAGAAACGATAAATATGAACAAGTAAGATTAGAATAAAACTGTAAGAAAATAAATTATGGTTGTCACTAGGAAGACAGAAATACCATAATGTAATATGCGGGTAAATGGGAATATTCTTAAGCAAGTGAATCGGTACAACTAACTTGGATCAGTCATAACATCTGACGATGCCTTGAAGAGGTTAGAACAATAATTGCTATGGTGAAGGTAGCCTTTTGCAAGATGGAAACCATTATCACCCAGTGCCTTGCCGGCTGGCGTTGCGATCATACCTCTCCACAAATAACAATCTCTGACGTCATGGATCAATTCGTTTGTTGACTCCCTTCTGTGCCATAACAAAAAATTGTCTATGATCTTTTCATGCTGTCTTCCTCTATCTCTCTTTCTACAAATCTTTCGGGTTGTCAAAAACATGTTCCAGTTTTTGTCTTCTGTTGCAAAAGGCTACCTTCGCAATAGCAATTCTTGTTCTAATCTCTTCAAGGCATCTCCCATCTGATGCTATGACTGTTCCGAGATAACTGGTCCGATTCACCGATTTGCCCATTTATTTGTATATTACATTGTGGTATTTCCTTCTTCCCAGTGACGACCGTAAGCTGTCTTCTTACAATTCAATTCTAACCCTAGTTGTTCACTGTGTGCAACAACTGCATCTACTAAAAGTTGCAGGTCCTGTTCATTGTCTGCAATCAAGACTGTATCATCTGCATATCTAATGTTAGTGATGTATCGTTCCCCCAATGATGATTCCTTTCATATCTTCTATATTTCTGAAACATTTTCACTGTACAGGGAAAAAAGATCTGGAGACATTACACATCCCCATCTCACATCTCTCTTTAGGCTGATATTGATCTACTTCATTATCAATTCTTATGGCAGCTTGTTGTTTCCAATATATGTTTTTTACAAGTCTAAGGTCTTTTCCATCAATTTGTAGATCTTCATGCATCCTTATCATGTCAACAAGTCTCACTTTATCGAAAGCCTTTGTGTAGTCAATAAAGCAAAGGTGTAGATCTTTGTTTACTTCTATAGAACGTTCAATTACTGTTCTCAGTATATACACAGCATTTACTGTACCCTTGCCTTCTACAAACCCACACTGTTCTACTTTTTCAGGTTGTATTTTATTCCTAACTCTTTGCATGATAATTCTTAGCAAAATCTTCGTGATGTGACTCATTATACTAATTGTTCGACGCTGATCACATTCTAAGGTTCCTGATTTCTTTGGGGTTGCAATAAATACAGAATTACATAATCATGAGGTATATCTCCAGTATCATATATTGTATTCAGCAGTCTTGTAACTTTATCTATTCCATATCCTTCTAAAGCATTAATCATTTCTGTTATGATGTTGTCTAAACCAGGGGTCTTGCTAGTTTTCATATGGTTAAGAGCATTCTGAACCTCCATCTTCAAAATTGACGGTCCTTAATTATTATTTTGAATATCATACTGTTCTTCTCTGTTATCATCATACAGCGCCTCCAAATATTCTGTCCATCTATTGACTATATCATCTTGTTCCATCAATATTGCACCATTCTTAGATTTTAAACATCCAGTGCTATTTTGTGTTTTCCTACCTGTTATTGTATTGATTCGTTGATACATGGAATGTAAGTCTTTTCCACAGTTTTTCCCTATTTCCATGCACTGTTGATTCAGCCATACTTCTTTAGCCACTTTGCATTTATTTACTATTTCTTTATGTATTCTATTATAGTCTTCTTTATCTTGCTTTTTCTTTCTTCTTTTGCTCATCCTCTGCAAAATATTATCTGTCATCCATTTCTTTTTAGCAATTTTATGTTTAGGTGGAATGATTTCAATTGATGTCTATTGGATTGATTCCCGCCATGTCCCATTGTTCATCAATAGTCTGTATTATCTCCATGGCATTATATATGTTCTTTACAGTACACATTGGCACCTTGCCGTCTTGACAGACGATAGTTTGTGCTTTAAAAAGGCATAATAACTTTAAAAGTCGCTTAAAAGTCGACAGGGTCGACTTCATTGCACTGGGTTTTATCCCATATGGCTCTGTCTCTTTCCGCAGCACGGAAAGCATCGCACAAAGCACGAACTCCGTAGCTTTTGGCGATGACCCACAGGAGTCTCCGAAACATTTAACTTTTACCTATGGCAGTAGCGAATGTGACAGATAAGGCCAATTCGCGCTGTAAATGTTCGTTCACAGTGGGTGCATGTGAACATGTGGTCATCATCTTACGTCTCAACGCTCGGTGTGTGACTTATCTGCAATAATTTTCTCCTTTGTCTTTATTCCATTTCTGATGTTTGCCCTCCATGCAACACGTTCAGCGGCGACTTGCTCCCAATGTGCATTATCAATGCCTGTATCAATCATGTCCCGCTTACACACATCTTTGTATCGTAGTAGAGGCCGACCCTGAGATCTCTTACCCATCTGTAATTCACCAAAAAAGATGTCCTTTGGTATTCTACCATCATCCATCCTCCTAAGATGTCCTATTCATCTAAGTGTACGAAGACTGAGCATGGAATAAACCGTCACATAACCTGATCTTTCCAATACTTCAGTATTTGTGATTTTGTCTTGCCACTTAATACCAAGAATTCTTCGCAGACGGATATGAAACAGATATGAAATATGAAACAGATTCCATATGAACAGATATGAAAGCTGTTTAAACGTTTCTCTTGGTGTGAGTAAGTTGTCCAGGTTTCACTGCCATAAAGAAGGGTACTAAGGACACAGGCTTGATAGACAAGGACTTTTGTTTTGGCAGTAAGCTTCCTGTTCTCCCAGACTCTTTTTCTTAACCTGTTCATTGTTGTTGCTGCCTTACCAATCTGGATGTTGATTTCCTGATTTAGGGATAATTTGCTATTTACCACTGATCCTAGATATGTAAAATGGTCTACCATCTCTAGTTCGGCGTCGTCAATAAAGATTGATGGTACCCCATGTGCACCTTGTGACATAATCTGTGTCTTTTTTTTGCCAATTGTTAAACCAAATTCAGAACAAGCATTGGAGAATGCAGATAGTAGACATTGCAATTCTTCCTCAAAGTGGGTTGTAATTGCAGCATCATCTGCAAAAAGCAACTCTCTGATCAGTACCCTCCTAATTTTGGTCTTGGCCTTCAATCTCTGAGCATTATATAGGCCACCATCTGAGCGTGAGTGAATGTATATACCACCATTCTGATCACGAAAGGCATATTTCAGTAGAAGTGAAAAGTATATTTCAAAGAGGTTGGGAGCTATTACACAACCTTGCTTAACTCCACTCTTGATTTCAAACTCTTCAGAAGTTGCACCATCAAACTTGATTATACCCTTCATGCCTGTGTGGAACGATTCCACAATGGACAGAAGAGTTGGTGGGCAGCCAATCTTCTTTAGTGCCTTGAACAGACCCTCACCACTGACCAAATCAAATGCCTTTGTGAGGTTGATGAAAGCAATAAACAGTGGTTGATTCTGTTCATAACATTTTTCTTGCATTTGTCGCAATGAGAATATCATATCAATGGTAGACCGGCTCTGTCGAAAGCCACACTGTGATTTGGGGTAGACTTGATCTCCTAGGACTTGAAGTCTGCGCAGAACAATTCTGGCAAATACTTTTCCAACAATATACAGAAGTGAGATACCCCTATAGTTGTTGCAGTCGCTCCGATCGCCCTTGTTCTTGTACAGTGTTATGATGCTTGAATCTTTGAAATCCTGTGGGACTTGTCCTTCTCGCCAGCATAACTCTATTAGCTGGTGGATCTGTAGAGTGAGTGTGTCTTGCCCACTCCTGATAACCTCTATTGGAATCCCATCCTTACCCTGCCAGATGCAAGTTCATTTATAGCACACTTAACTTCTGTTATGGCGGGAAGTGTGTCCAGGTGGTCAAGAGTTGGTAGAGCCTCTATGGTGTTGAGGGCATCATCCGCTAGTTTGGTCTCACTTGAGTAAAGCTCCAAATAGTGCTCTACCCATCTGTCCGTCTGCTGTTTCTTATCAGTTATGATTTCTCCAGTCATGGTTTTCAATGGTGCACTTTTAATCATTGGACCACAGGCTTTCTTTATTCATTCATACATGCTTCTGATGTTTCCCTTATCACTTGCGATTTGAATAGACTCACATAACTTGATCCAATAATCATTTGCACACTGCCTGGCAGCCTTTTGCACATCCTTCCTAGCTTGCCTTAGCCCACTCGAGTGTTACGTGTTGGTCTTTCCGTGTTTCTTAAGAGAGCTTCTTCTTATCAATCAAGGGCTGTAGAGTCTGGCTGTTTGCCGCAAACCAGTCCTGCCTCTTATGATCCACAGTGCCGTAAACCCCTACGGCAGTTTTATAAAGAGTTTCCATAAGTTGACCCCACTTTTCATTAACTGTACAATTTTCTGGTGTATCAGTGAAAGCGTCTTCAAGGTGCTGTTGAAACTGAAAGCACTTTTCAGGATAATAATATTAATCCTGGGGCTAGATTTGTGTTTAGCTGTATAGATTCTCTTTGGTCTCAGTCTAACCCATGCAACAACCAAAGAATGATCCGTATCACAGTCAGCACTGTGGTAACTTCGAGTCAATGATATTTGGTTCAGATGTTGTCTCCGTGTGGTGATGAAGTCCAGCTGATGCCAATGGCTGGATCTTGGATGTTTCTATGTGACCTTATGCAGCACTTTTGTTTTAAAAAAGGAGTTTGTAATATATAGGTCATTTCTGGTGCAATGCTCCAGCAGCCTTTGCTCATTTTCATTCATGCGACCAATGTTGTATTTTCCAAGGCACACTGGCCATGAACTCGAGTCTTTGCCGACACAAGCATTGAAATCACCGAGCATATAATTGTAGTCAGATTTTGTAACTGCCTTGATCACGGAGAACTTCTCATAGAACAAATCCTTCACATCATCAGAGGAATCGAGTGTCGGTGCATATGCAGTAATAATGGTGGCAAAACCAGAAGAGTTTGCCAAGCGCAGGGATAATAGTCTTTCACTTCCTCCTGCTGGAATTTCAATCACTCCCAGTAGCGAATTCTGCAAAGCCTACACCGTGTTGCCTTTTTTCTGCCTGGATCTACCCTTCCAAAAAAAGATGTAATTGTTTTCCCTGAGTGCCCCTTCCTCAGCGAGGCGAGTCTCCTGCAGGGCAGCAATATCAATCTTAAGACGACCGAGTTCGGCATCAATCACAGCCGTTTTTCTCACATCGTCAACATTGGTCAAGTCAGTGGAAAATCCTGGACACATGGTTCTCATGTTCCAGGTTGCAAGCCGTAGCTTGAAGTTTCTATTTTTCTTTTTATTAGTACCTTGTGCATTGGTTTTACAGCCTGCGATTCAGATTTTGTCCTAGCCCCAAGCACCCACTGAAGCAGGCAGGCTGTGGCGGATCAGCACCCAATTGGCCGGGGGCTGCCCAGCTTCAGGCGGGCGGTAGCTGATCAGTGACACCTATAGGTATCTCCCACCGTCAGGTGGCGCCCCATGTCTACGCCAATTGACAGGGACTTATAACCCGTAACAGTTCCCTCTCGCTTTGATTCCGAGACCAGTTAACCCTTTACAAGGCATAGCGTCCGATTCCGGCCGATGCCATAAAACGCGCTTAGCGTCCGATCCCGGCCGATACTATTATGCATTGTAAAATCGTGATCTCGCGGCTTTCCGACACTTCCGACGACTACTTTCGCTTTCGCCGACAGCTTGACAACGTGGCCGCCATTTGTAAATGCGATAGTATGAATGTGAACGGACTTTTAAGGACAATTTTTGATAGTTTTCGGGATTTTTACGCTGTTTTTCAAAATGGATTTCGGCGATTCTTCAAGTGATAGCCGAGATTTCGCTAGGTTCATTTTAAATGACATTAAAGGGCACGAAGTTGACTATTAATCGGAGCTAGATATCAGTCCAAAGCGTTACTTTGCACTAGCAGTCTGAGTCGGACTTTAAAGAAAGTGATTATGATTCTGAAAATGTGTTTGTAAATTGCCGTATAGATGACGGAAAATCACAAGCAACATGCCGTATTTCGTAAATATTTGTGTTCATATATGGATTACCGACAACAATCACATGAGTAACATATTCTACATGCTTTTCCCTTCCTTGTGTTGTTTATTTAACTAAAATCGGTTGACTAACACCTTATTTGTGATGTTTTTACTACCGCGACCCGAAATTTTACAGAACCTGAAAAAATCTTGCCCGTTCAGGGCTAGAAAATGGACAAGCGTCTGCCCTGTAAAGGGTTAAGACCAGGGATAGAGTTATTGCCTCTCCATAGCATAAAGCCTGGGCTAAAATATAGAGATCATGTGTTGCCCATGCAGCATGATCCCTCTCTCATGCAGCATGATCCCTCTCTCGGCCTGCCTAGTTCACTCCAGAGGAAAGGTAACACCTCTACATCTGGAACAAGACAAGCTGCAGAAGCTGCCGGATCAGCAAAGCAATGCTCTAACTGTCCGCCTGTCGGAACTTCGATCTTAGACCAGCCGCCAACCAAGGCTTAGGGCCTGGTCTGCCCTGACATTTTGTCTTTAGGTTGCTTGTACCCTCCAAATTGCGCTCTTCCGCCCGAAGCCGTTGGCACAATGTGGGGTGTCGGGTTTGGTAAGCACCGCCCAACGTTCGGCGCTAACAGAAAACAGGTAGTACCGTCTACTGTTATACGGTAGGTCAGTCCTTTCTTTACAGTGTTAGTTAGTTAGTTAGTCGAGGTTCCAACTTCACGGCAACATGTCGTCCCCATATTGGTCCGTTCCTGTGCCAGTGAATATCACACAAAATGCTCCACACAATGGAATAGACAGGAGTATCGGCAAGCCAACAGCCCACACAGGTACACTGTGCATAATGCCGCCGCCAGAATGCCAACACAAAAGTCCTCCATGAAAAATACAGTTCATCGTCGATGGAAACGGCAGTCACCAGCAAGACTTCATTGACACGGGTTTTACCCCATATGGCTCAGTCTCTTTCCACAGGACGACCCACCAAAAGCATCGCACAAAGCACAAACTCCATAGCTTCAGCGGCGACTCCCAGGAGTCTCCTGAAAAATGCACTCATGAGCCGAAAAGGCAAACCAGTCAATCTAGCAACAGCCGGCCGCCATCTTTCTGAACATGCAGTTCATGCTACAAACAACCGCGGACAGATGTAAAAGCATTCCACGCAAAACTCACAGCTCACAGTGTCACGCCACGCACGCACTCAGTAGCAGGGCGACGGAACCATATCCTCCTTAGTCACCTCTTATGACGTGCATGGTAGGCAACAGTGTTACTATGTACTTTTATCCAATTAACACATTATCCAGTAACACTGTATTTTTATACAATTCCTTTGTCTGTTATAAGTAATGCTAGATCTAACTGGATGTTCTTTGGGGTTTTCTTTATGTTTTTAAGTCTTAACCTCATTTTTCCTATAACTGGCATATGGTCACTCTATACATCTGCTCCTGGTCTAGTTTTTGCTCCTACTGAACTGCTTCTGAATCTCTTTGGTATCAGTATGTAGTCAATTTTATTGTGAATATTATCTCCAGGGTGTTTCCATGTATATAATCGTCAAGGATTTTGTTTAAACCAGGTGTTACTTATTACCTTTTCACTGTATTCTACCCATGTTATTAATTTGTCGCCTCTCTCATTCCTCTCATGTAGGCCATAGCCACCAGTCACACCACTCACCTTTTCATTGCCTACTTTGGCATTGAAATCCCAAAGTATGACAGTCATTTCAAAATGTTTACACTTGTCCACAACCATTCGTTATAAAATATATCTATATCTTCTTTTTACAGTCTGCTGTTGGCGCATATGCTTGTATTATGTTAATATCCAGAGGTTTGCCATGGAGTTTCACTAATGATACTCTATCTGAGATTGTCCAAAATCCTTTAACTGACTTAGCACACACTTAATCAAAAATTATGCCAACTCCCCTTTTGTTGTCATTCCTCCTGAGTAAATAATTCTATAATTATCTAAATATTGTTCTCCCACTCCTGATCATCTCATTTCACTAATCCCTAATATATTTATCTTCATTCTTGCTATCTCTTTCTTGATATTATCTAATTTTATAATCTGGCTAAGTGTTCTGACATTCCGTGTACCAAGAGTATTTTGAAGTTTACTTTGCATATAGTTGCCTGATGGCAATCGGGCATCACCTGTAGCACATGATGCTCCCTACTGGACAAAGAGACTCCACTGGAATCCCCATTAACATTATCATCTTGATGAATATTATTTTGAAGCATTATTATCCTGGGAAAATACAGCAGCAGTTTCCCTTTGCCTTCCATTGGTTTGTGTATGGTTTACATAAAAGCTGTACTTTTGTATGGATCTGAATCGTGGACAATGAGCAGACAAGCTGAAAAACATCTAATGGCAATGGAAATGTAGTTTCTGAGGAAAATGCAAAGAATACAATGGACAGACAGAAAAACTAATGAGCATGGCCTACAATGAAAACTGTAAACTGATTAGAGAAATTAGGCAAAGACAGTCAACATTTTCAGATATATTATAAGAAGAAATAAACTAGAGAACTTGGTGACAACTGGCAAGATTGAGGGATAAAGATCAAATTGGAGGCAGAGAAGTAATTATCTGGATGGCTTGGCCACATGGTATGGTCGAGATAAGAATGCAGAACCCATCCTGGACGCTGGTAACTGTGTGGGATGGTGAAACATGATCGCCCATGCTAATCAGCATGACATATGATGACGATGAATTACTAGTAGTCAAACCTCAGTTTTCGTTGCCTTCGGTTTTTGTCAATTTTTTTCCGCGAAAAATTTGTCACGGTTTCCTTCGATTGCCTCGGATTTCGTCGATGTGCCCACATGACCTTTCTGCTAACTTTGCATAAACGAAGGGATCCACGCATTCTGCTCAGCTTGGCAATGTTTTTCGTTGTGTGAACATCACTTGCTAATAATAAAATACGAGAGCGGTATTAATAATACACGCGGATATTAATTGCTGAAATATGCCGCATGTATGGGAAGTCACCATCCACAATAAGTTTCATTGTGGTGAAAAAGGAAACAATAAGGAAGGCTAAGATAGTGAAAGACATGAATGTACTAATGAAAAGGAGATCGCAAACAATAGAAGATGTCGAACAGTTATAAATAATTTGGAGAAATCAAAACCAGTTAGATGGCGATTCTGTTTCGGAGGCAATCATATGTGGAAAAAAAACCAGACTGTTGTATGCTGATCTCATTAAGAAATTGCTTGGGATGAATGGTAGTGTATTTAGTGATGTTAAGGCCAGCAGAGAATGTTTTGAAAAATTCAAGAGACACACTGGCATACACAGTGTTACTAGGCACTGTGAAGGTGCGAGTTCGGACAAGTCTAGGGCCGAAAAAAAAGTATTAAACACTATATTCTCTATAAAATGTGTTTTTTGATATGTATTTTGGAGTTTCTAGAAGAAATTAATTGGATTTACACTGATTCATATGGACATAATTGCTTTGGTTTTCGTCAGTTTTGGGTTTCGCTGATTGTTTTCAGACGGATTATTGATGAAAACCGAGATTTGACTCTACTTCAACAAAGCACAATGCACCACACAGTAAGGATCAAATTAAAGCAAATGAAAAAAAATGGTGTTTGCTCACCTCCTTGTGTAAATCTGATATCTGGATTTGCATCTCAAAAACCAAAGAGTTACGAAATTCATGGGATGAATGATCTGGCTGTATGCTGGATGAATGTGACAGCAATGACATTGTGGGCAATGTAGCTGACGGATAGTTGTAATCTCCACCTCTGTCAGTTGACCTCGATCGACTAACTGAATGTGGGTCACGCTCTAATGATCGTGCCCCCATATGAGGATACTCTTTGTCAAGTGAACGGTCACGCCCTGTTGTGTTGTATCTTGTATCATGATTCAATCTATTATCCATCTGCATGCTATATTGAATTTGCTCAAAGTGCCGATCTAAAGAAGTATCTCCTAAGTAGGCACTGTCATGTTCTATTCCATCAAGTGATCGATTATGAAGAGAATTTCCCAAACTGCTGGTACTGCCTGTTCTTATATGCCCCTGAGTCTGATTAATTATATTTGTTCGACTGCTGCTAATACTCCTAGTGTGGGTTGGGCTAATTAAGCTTTTCAGTGGTGTGTGACGAGGTATTGGCCGGCTGTCAATGTAAGTTCTCTGAGATGGATTTAACCCATAAGTGGCATTGAAAGACTGGAGGTGTTCTAGAGGAAAGTCAAGAGGTGATGCAACTGAGAAATCAGCAGGTGAACCATCTGACATGGCCCTGCCACGGGGTGGTCTTTCCATCATGCTATTGCCATAAACTCCACAATAACTGGAGTTGTGACCAGTGCTAGTATTTCGTGCAGGACTTGTGTTGCTATTATACATAGTCTCCGCTTGAGTTAAACTGACTGATCCACCGGCTTGTTGTCCACTATTCAATTCTGCGTTACTTAATCCACTTCGTGGCTTATCTTTCCTTCGAGAAGACCTATTTTTACTGAACATTTTGATCATTGTTGGTGTTGAAACTAATGACCAATGTTTTTAAATATATCCAGAGCACAAAAACCGCATTAAACACACATTTCACACTTTGAAGAGCAACATTTCAGCACAAATAAGGTAACGAATCCACGGTAAATCGGCAACACTGCCGAAGATGATACGCTTCAGACGAAGTGAAGAGGATGCGAAAGAAAATGATGACCACCGTCCACTATGAAGACTGTTGTTATGTTATTATGCCGTGTCTTTTTTTCTTCTTCTCAGGAGTCACAGCTGTAACGATCAGAAAATAGAAAGAAAACAGACTTCTTGTTGGTCAGCCGATTCCATGCCATACTACTTGCCCACAACAATTAGCATATTCTGGACATGATCATCTATCCACTTTGCCTGGATGAGAACATTCTCTTGTTCTGTCCCTACCAGACCAACTCGTAGACTTGAGCGACCTCTAGTTCCGTACTGTAGAGCTCACTGATTCCGGAGATATGAATTTCAGGAACGAATAATCTGTGAGCTGACAATTTTCGGATGTCTTGCGTGACCCGTCTCTGGCATATAAAGGAGGTTATATACAGTGAATGGTATCTTAGGCATCTACACAGTTCATAAATGAAAAAAAACAAAAGACTTAGCTGACCTACAGCTAAGAGAAGATAGTGACACTAAACTTGCGCCTGTCGTCTTGCCTTTTCAAAAACCTGTCCTAACTTTTGTTGTGTAAACTGCCGGTCAGTACGCTAATGATTCATTATAATAATTAATTAATATTAATAATTAATAAAATCATCATTCCTCGTATGGTTCATAGTAATTATAATTTATATTAGATATTTTAGTTATATTGGATTTGTGGGCTATGAAAAGTAGTCTGTAAAGTAGTAAGTAGGCCTTCCACAGTCAAGGAATCCTTGTGCATTGTTGAAATACTTGGTGAAAACTCACTCAAGAGATTCATTCAGACTGAACCATACACCTTTTTAATAGTACTAGTATATACTTGATGAGAAGTAAAATATTCATAGGTAAAGACACGTACAGAAAGGCCCTGCAATACATCGCTTCGGTTTATGTTGTTTCGCCATAATGTCGTCACAGTGGGACATAACTTCATTTTACCTGGCTACATTCCGCTATATAACGTCCTCACCTGTGTTGCTATGCTGCATTAACATCGCCATTTTACATTTTGTGCAGTGTGTTTTTCCAGGATTTTGTCATGTAATCAGTCATAATTATGAGTTCAAAGCACACAGTAAGTGCTGATAATGTGTCTGGTTGTAAAAGAACCAGGAAAATTGTTACTCTTGAGGTGAAGTTAGATGTGTTATGTCGTTTTGAGGCTGGCGATCAGGCTGTTGATGTCAGTAAAGTCCATGGTTTACCTCCAACCACGATAAGGACAATTCGTGCAGGAGCTGACAAAATCGAAGAGGGTGCTAAAAACGTAACCCCTTTGCTTTCAAGATCACTCGTACCAGAAGTACTCTTATGGAGAACACGGAAGCACTATTGGCACTATCTGGATTGAAGACCAGAACCAACGGAATATGTGAGCAAGATTGCTATCCAAGAGAAAGCAAAGTCTCTCTATGATCTAGCTAAGAAAGCGAATGAAAGCAGTACTAGTCATACTGTTGATAGTTTTGGAGCGAGTCGTGGTTTTAATGCCTCTACGTCCAAATAACTCTACCACTCGCCCTCCAACCCACCTCTATGTAGCCAATGAATATCAACAACCATCAAAATAAACATTACATGATACACTGTATTTCATTTAATTTCTTTAGTGTTTCGCTTAAAGTCGTTTCACTTAAAGTCGCGTTTTCTAATAACGTAACCCCGACATTCACCGAGGCCTTCCAGTAATGCTAATAAACCAAGCAAATGATAATGAGGTGGAATCATACTCCTATTTAGGTAGCATGTAAACATAGATGGGAGAAAAGATAACAAATATTCAAGGAGGAGCTTTTGTGACAGTGACCATAGCATTGTCTCTATAAAAAAATCCTCTGCCAACTGTCACAAATTTAAGACCGTAACCTACAAATTTCAATTGCTGTGAGAAAAATACTGTTAAAAAGCTGAGAAACATCTAATGGCGATAGAAATGTGATGTCTAAGGAACATGCAAAGAACACTGTGGATGGATAGAAAAATGAATGAGAAAGTCCTAGAAGAAAAAGGTCCATAATTTGTATCTGTCTACTCTATCGAAAGCCTTTTCCTGATCTACAAACACAATATTCTGCTGATCACTATATTCAATAGTTTTTTCACATTTTTGTCTAAGTGTAAAAAGTGCATCAGTGCAACTTTTACCTTTCCAAAAACCCAGTTGTACTTTGCTTAACTGTTGTTTAACTATGGGTCTAGCTCTTAGTGATCATAATGACTTTGGTAAATAGAAAATGATGATATTTCTAGTGGTCAGTAAAGTAATTATAAAAATTGGCAATGTTTTATTGGGTATTCCACCTTAATATCATAAACTATGTGATACAAATGAAAAACTGCAAACAGCCAATACATGATCAGATGGTTGTTCTCACAAACATGTGGCATGTCTTTGCAGAGTGTTGCAATCAACCTCAACCACAGGTTGATTTTCTAGACAATTTGATGTTCAGCAGTTTGCCATTGCTTTCTGAAAGGAAGCCAATGTTGAAGTCTAAATGACTGGTGTAGAAGTTGAACCCTATACACCATAATCAGCATACTAGAAGTTCTCTCTACTTCTACTTATTAATTAAGTGTGAAAGTTCCCCAAAAGGAATCACCTTTAAAACAAGAAGCATATAAGCACTAAATACATCATACACATGGGGAAATGGATCCATATGCCTGACCATATTACCTCATGTAGCTGTAAGCTGTAGCTGAGAACAGACATCTAAATGTGTCGACTAGTAAAACGTGAGAAAAATGGCAACCTTGAGCTAAAATGTAATTTTGTTTCAAATGACTGCATTATTTCTTTTTCCCATTGTATGGTCTCCTAAGTATATGAAACGTTGCATACAGATAGATAAAAGATGCCAAATTTAATTATTTATACATATCAAATCTACCTCTATTCGATTAAAGATTATATAATTATGTATTCATCATCATCATCATCATGATCCATACCTCTGAAATAATTGTTTTATTCCCATAGAAAAATGTTTCAGACAACTAAATACATTTGGTCTTTTTTTTTTCTTTGTAATGACCACTTCACCACAGAGACTCCCGGGGGACTGTGTGGTCTCGAGGTACGGTGTCCGCCTCGAGTGCTGGAGGTCCCGGGTTCAGGCCCCTGTGAGGACCGGGATTTTTTCACATGGATTTCTAGTAAAAATTTCCTCTGGTCTCTGGGTAATGAGATCGGACGCCTGTGTGTATTGTTGCGCACGTAAAAAATCCCTTGGCAGTTGGAAATCGAAAAAGAGTAGCCCAACGGCGCTGCCTGGGCAAAATTTCAAGTTAAAAATCTACCCAAAAGTATTTCAGGATCCTCGCCGGTGCTACGGAGTTCGTGCACTGAGCTGAGTTTCTCAAGACTCAGGTTTGAGTTAGGAGAAGAACGGAGCACTTATGGGTTACATCCGTGTGCCGCGATGTTGATCCATTGACTAAACTAAACTAAACTAAACTTTCTTTGTAATGAAATGACAAACTGCTTTCTTTGGTCATGTGATGAGAAGACAGGCATTGGAGAACACAGCTGACAGCTGGAAAGATCAGTGGGAAAAGAGGCAGAGGCAGACCAAGAGAAATAATGCTGGATGGACTGAGATGTTAGTATGGAGGAATATCATTAGCAGAGTTGATCCTGGACACCAAATACCGAGATCTGTGGAGAGTCTTGAACCCCTACATCAGCTATCATTTATCAGTTGGGGTATCTTCATTGCACTCCGGACAGTTCCATAGGTGCTCAGATCCTCCTCCAGCATATGCATCAGCGTCCAGTCGCTAATAGTGCCAGTTCTGTGTTGGTTGACGAGTCATCTTGTTTTCCCCGATGTACCTCTCGCGTCTGGCCATGCCGATTCTTACTCCCAAGTCTTTCATCCTGGACAGCGATGTGGATTCACTGACATCAAAGTCCTCTGTTCTCGCCATATCTTTAAGGACGTTAATAACATCGGCACGATCCATGGGCTGGCCATCTACAGGAGGTGCAGAGCCAGCCAGTTTATCAGCTCGTTCATTTCCCTCGACTCCCGCATGTCCCGGGACGAAGATGAAGGTGACTTTACGGACAACAGACTTCCGCAGCGACTCAGTCCACTGTCTACGTACAGATCCAGCTTCGACCTTCTGAATCATGCTCATTGAATCACACACACGCTGTGATTCCAGCCATATGAAAGCCTGTGTAAATGCCATCACCTCCATCGTCATGCTGCTCATGGTCATATAGTGGGCACCACTGGATTCTTGAACGGTTTGACCTGCTGAACGGGCTGTAAATGCCCACGCACTTCTCTGCTGCTTTACAACAGATCCATCTGTATAGATGAGCACTTTGGGGCTGTCTGAGTGTTCATAGATGAGCGCGTTGACCTCTGCATTGACAGCGGCAGGGTTCTGCTCTCTGCACCATCTGTCGAGTATGATAATGCAGGAGAAAGTGCACTTGAAAGCTGGAGGCACCGACACCCATTCCTTGCCGGGGTTGATTGTAAGACTGCAGACCTGTCTGATGACATCTTCCGCCCGACCCATCCATGATTTGCCCCTCTTTAGCCTGTCACCCTTTTCTCTGAATATAGCGTCATGCAGAGGGTGCTGCTCATCTGCATTTATTTTTAAGTATGCACAAGCTCTCCAGATCTTGATCCTGTGTTCCATTTTCGGGAAGTCAAGGAGGTATCTCATTGGTACACAGCTGGTGTCTCTCGTGCAGCCCAAAATGACGCGCATGGCTTTGTTTTGTACCTTTTCAAGTCTTCCAATCTATGTAGGGCTGACAGTGAGGATGGCCAAGGCATACTCAATGCGTGAAAGCACCACCTTGGAACAGAAGTATTAGCAGTCTTTGCTCGATATTGGCAGTTGCCATGACTCTCATTGCTGACAAACCTTTTCGAGCTTTCGTTATGACATAATCGACATGATCTCTGAAGGGCTGGCTACGATCAAGCCTCACGCCAAGATATGTTATTGACTGGGTTCTACTCAAAATGCTCCCATCCATTCTTACTGCCGGCTGGTCTGTGTTCACAATATAGCATGTTGAGAAGGGTGAGAACAGGCAAGCTTCGTGCAGAGTGGCTTGCTTCGCTTCGGAGGTCACGGGTAGCAAGCATCACCTGGATCTTTTCTCCTGGGCATGCCTGTGTGCTGGGGAATGAACAGGCGGACAGATTGGCTGGCTCGGCAAAACTTGGTGGAGTATTGATGCATGACAAGGCAGATGTGGTTGCGGCCTTGTGGGAGCACGTGTACACCTCGGAGGAGCAAATGGATCACCATGGTCTGGTTAGAATGAGGCAGCGAGGAGTGACGAGGGGATCTGGCCGACGCTCGACGCTCAGAGGAAAGGCGAGACGGACATATAATCAGATTGCTACTGGAACTATTAGTGTTGGAACTCTTCGCTGGTTGCTGAGGATGGGGACGTAGCGCTTATGGGAATGTCCCGAATGCTGTGATGTCGGTTCCTAAATCAATCAATCAATCAATATAGTTGTTTAGGGAGAACCATGTAACCTACATCCTACATCGGCTGTTTGGAGACATGATGATGATGAATGAAATGCCATCACTGTGAGTTGGTGGAGCAGGAAAAGATTATCATTGTCCCTTGATTGGATTCTAGTAGAGGACTGAAAATGACTACAGAGAAAAACAGATTGTGAGTTTCAACTGTATACAGTGACAGAAGATAGACTGATGCATCAGAGAGAGGTGTCACTACCTAAGCAGCTTTTGTTTGTGGATGCTAGACTGATGCATCAGAGAGAGGTGTCACTACCTAAGCAGCTTTTGTTTGTGGATGCTGATGGCTTATTTGTTTGTAAGGCACTAGTCTTTTAGTACTCTTTGATTGACACTGACAATGATCATATCACTGGCATGTGTCCCATTAATTCAGATCAGATCATGTGTAATTGCTTTTGGCAGAATTGGAGATACAACTAATAGATAAAAATGCTTGGAGAGATGATGCAAATGTGTGCACTGATGGTTCTGTGCATTGTGGTGAGAAATCTGGATAGGGTTTCTCAGCTACAGTAAAGGAAAAGTTTGTAGCTGAGCAAAATAGAAACTACAGGTCTACATCTTCAAGTATGAGGATGGATATGAAGGCGATCACATCAGTGTTATTGTGGATAGCTCCTAATAGAGTTAAAGCAATCATAGTATCTGATTCTTAGTCTGTATTGCATAAAGTTCAAAATGTACAGTTGTGGCATGAATGGATACCAACTATTGGCACTTCTGTTTTACAGAGATTTACATACGAATACTTTCTGGATCATACAGGAGTGTAAGGTAATGATTAATGACCAGTAGATGGGACAGTCACATTGGATAAGGCAAACATTCTAAAGATTAATATGAACAAATTATAGCTGAAGATACAATGACAGATGGAACAACGTATTGAAAGGTGCATGAATATGGAGTTAAATGTAGGTCTGGTTAGGATGGACATATGAGAGGAAGAATATAACATTGACCATCAATGTGCTACTGGAATGATTAGCATCTGCACCTTACAATATTTGCTGCAATAGACGGAGCATGTATGAGTTTGTTCGGTGTGCTGTGATGTTGATTCTTAAATCAGTCAGTGTGTAGGTCAAAAGTCTGAGGCATTTGGCCCATATATTAATGGCTTTGATGAAGTTACTGAAATAAGTGTTCATCCACACATGAAATCTGAATGAAGAAATAGTGTTGTACAACCGACACATACTGCTCTGATACTGGGCTCACCCAAGGAATTGCCACATCCTGCTCATGGCTGCTTAGCCTCACTTCCGTATATTGGGCATTCTATTCACCACAGGCTGCTCCCCTGGAAACCAGAGAATGAAGGCTGTATTTAATGTCCACACAATGAGGTTTTGATTTAGACTTTTCCACGTAAATGTTTGCTAGCCAAGCAATATTCCATTTCGTTGCCACTGGGATACTTTTGCCACTGACATACCCATGGGATGAAGTGTAGCAGGCCAGGAATATTCTTCTTCTTTGTACATCTTCAGATGTCAACTTGAATATAGTTAAAGAAAGCAGCAATCAACTTGAGTTTTTGACATTTCCATAATTTGTCCTCAAATGAAGCGGATGTAGGCCTGAATAATTTTCTCTGTTCTGCATATATTAAACATACCTGCACCAAATGTTTAGCTGTCACTTTACCAGTTCCACAATTATGTTCATCGGTTATCTCCTATCTTTAGTTTATTGAGCAAGTGATATTTCACCCTGTTATGTCCTGTGCGGAGTCTGATGATTGTTACTTGTTCATTACGGTCGAGTTGGTAATATGTAGGCACTACGATACTGATTACCAAATTTTAATGGAAATATATTTATAGCATGCACAAAAAGCAGTCAAGCTGAAAAACACCTGATAGCTGTGGAAATGTGATTTCTGAGGAAAATGCAAAGAGTATCATGGAAAGACAGAAAAACCAATGAACAAGTACTTCAAGAAACATGAAGATCATAAACTGATTAGAGTCATTAGGCGTAGACAGTCAAAATTTTTTGGGCATGTTATGAGAAGAAATGACTTGGAGAACTTAGTGACGACTGGCAAGATCAAAGGGAAGAGACCAAGGGGAAGACCGAGAAGTAAATACCTGGATGGCTTGGCCACATGGCATGGTCGAGACAGGAACACGGAGCTGATCCACGACTCTGGTGATCAAGTGAGATGACAGCCCACGCTTATCGGCATGGCACATGATGGATGGATGGATTTCCCTGTTTAATTCTTAGTTCTTTGTTATTGTGTCCAACAGACCACCTTGCGTTGGTATTTTAATAAAATGGTATGAGTTCCGGTTATTCATAAAGCAGTGGCAAACTACTGAATGTAAACTTGCCAAGAAATCACAAACAGCCAAAAAATGCTGGGGTTTGCTGTGACGTCCTATAAAGGATATGCAACTATCTAACTGTGTCCTTCATTGTTCATGCTTTTACTAGTTTCAATAGTTTGTTTCCACCTCTGTCAAAGTTCAAGTTTTCTGGGTTTTTTTCCTTTCCAGTCACTCAGAGGTAAATCAAGATAGACATATAATCAGATTACAATGTGCACCATTAATATTATAACTCTCCGCTGGCATTTGAAGATGATGGGAGAATGCTTAAAGGAATGCTCCGAGTGAAATGATGTCAGTTCTTAACTCAACTCATTCCCCCCAACAATCTCTTGTTGTTTAATTTAATGTTCTTTTGTATTTTGCTGAGATGGCTTTGAGAGACATGCTCACTTCAGATGTTTGTTCTCTCTCTGCTGTCTTCCTGGAATCTTCAACTTTGTCCTCCAAAATTGGTAGTTCTTCAGCTCCATTTGGTTTGTAATTTTTCCTCGCCCCTCTTAGTATGGACTCGGTGGCCTCTTGCAGTATTGCTTTGTTTAGACTTGCATCATTTGTGCAATGTTGTGTTTTTATGTTTCCACAGTTTTTGTCTGTTAGTATCCCAATCAGCTTGTTTGTAATTCCAGCGAGGCAGTGGCTTTTGCTCCTGGGGAACATACTCCATATTTATTACAACTTTGATTGATCTGTTGTCACTGCCTGCTAATTTGTCAAGCACATAGCATCGATTTTGTGGAGGATGTCTCCTGTGCAGAAGGCAAAGTCTGGAGTAAAAGTGGTTCACCAACTTATAAAGTAGAAGCTCGGTGTGTCATCCGGTTTCTTGAGTAGATGGAGATTAGAGCCTATTTCTCAGTTCTCCTCTTTATCTCCTTTGTTGTCAGGGTTTGGGTATCTCCATCTTTCTGAGCGGCTATTAAAGTCACTGACTATAATGTGGTTTGTGTCAGTTATTTTGATGTTTGAAAGTGTTAGGTCCTTATCTGCTGGGCTATATTGATGGTTACTTCTGATTTTCCTATCCTCTATATCGTTATATCAATCCCTGTAATTTCCATTTGGTTGTTAGAAATCACAGATAAGTCACTGCAACGTATTGTATTTTGTGTAAGTATTGAACTCCTCATTTGTGTCCTTCGAAGTCAAAACATGTGGCCTGATATCCTCTTACTGGGAATCTGTAATGGGTTTCTTGGATGCATGCCACATCAATCCTATCTTTATAAAGATGATTTGTTTGGAGGACTGTCTTGTTGAGAACTCCATCCATCCATCCATCCATCATGTGCCATGCCGATAAGCATGGGCGGTCATGTTTTGCCATCTCACTCAATCACCAGAGTCGTGGATCAGCTCCGTGTTCCTGTCTCGACCATGCCAAGTGGCCAAGCCATCCAGGTATTTACTTCTTGGTATTCCCCTCCATCAGCATTCCACTTTTGTATGTTAAGTGCACAGGGTATTTCGTCAGATTTCTAAATCACATACCTGACAACCTGACATAGATAGTTCCGCCTGTGCCATCCACGACCTGCCTCATCTTAGTCTATGACCCTTTACCATATCCATGGCTTCATGCAGGGTGTGATCCTATCTGCAGCAACTCTCAGGTACCATTTGGCCTGAAGGACCTTATCCTATCCATCATTGTTGGTAGCGCCAGGATGTGCCTCATGCATATAATTGGTGTGTCCTTTGTGCACCCCAGGATTACTCGCATGGCAGCATTCTGAATGCACTCCTACCATTAAAGCTGGCTCTTTGATACTTTCAGCAGCCCCGAGCCATACTCAATTTCAGAAATTATTAATTGCTGAAAGATCCTGTAAAGCATCCTCTGATCTACCCCGGTTGCTGCCATGGCCCTCAGTGCATTAAGTCCCTTAACAGCCTTCATCACCAAAACCTCCACATAATCCTTAAAAGACAAACACCTGTGAAAGGTGATACCCAAGTACTTCAATTTACTCTCTCTACTAAGAGGACATCCATTCAACATAATACCTGGTAAACAAGATACTATAAAATATGAATATGAAATACGTGGTAAACATAATACCTGGGACATCTGCTTTGACGATCCGGTTATCCAGGGAGTACCGCACAACCGATGCCTTGTCTGGGTTTATAACGGCCCCTGCGTCCCTCCACCACTCTTACACCCTGTTTACTACCACCTGTAAGTCTTCCACTAAACTGGCCCTGTCTCTGCCCTGTCTGTACACCAGCACATCATCTGCAAATGGGGCATGCCGGTGTGCTGGGAAATGAACAGGCGGACAGATTGGCTGGCTCTGCAGAACTTGGTGGAGTATTGATACATGACAAGGCAGACGTGGTTGCGGCCTTGTGGGAGCAAGTGTACACCTCAGAGGAGCAAATGGATTACCATGGTCTGGTAAGAATGAGACAGTGAGGAGTGACGAGGAGATCTGGCCGATGCTCAATGCTCAGAGGAAAGGCGAGATGGACATATAATCAGATTGCTACTGGTACTATTGGTGTTGGAACTCTTCGCTGGCTGCTGAGGATGGGGACGGAGCGTTTATGGGAATGCCCTGAATGCTGTGATGTCGATTCCTTAATCAATCAATCAATCAATCAATCAATCAATCTGCAAATGTCAAGATTCTACCCATACCTGGTGTCTCAATAGCTGCAATTTTGCTGGTGTAGACATTAAAGTGCACTGGGGACATGGCAGATCTTTGTGGCAACCCAGGTGTAATAGTACAGGGGTCAGAAGTCCAGGAATCCATGCAGATTGCAGCCGTACGCTCATAGAGGACCCCCGCAACCCATCTGACAAGGCAAGGGCAGACCTCTGTGTTATTAGTCGTGGTTCCAACTTCACAGCAATGGGTTGTCCCCATTATGCTCCGTTCCTGTGCCAGTGAATATCACACAAAATGCTCCTCACTGCCCCATATGAAAAGTGGAACAGACAGGAGTCTCGACCAACCAACAGCCTGCACAGGTACACTGTGCATAATGCCGCCACGAGAATGCCAACACAAAAGTCCTCCACGAAAAATACAGTTCGTCGTCGTCGGAAGCGGCAGTCACTAGAAAACCAGCAGCCATACATTACTGCATAATTCAAACCAGTCAGTTCTGTGACTAAGCCGGCTGCCATTATTCCGAACATGCAGTTGACACTACAAACAACCACGGACAGATGTAAAAGCATTTCACTGTGCATAATGCCGCCGCCAGAATGCCAACACAAAAGTCCTCCACCAAAAACACTGTTCATCATCGGTGGAAGCGGCAGTCACTAGAAAACCAGCAGCCACACATTTCTGCATAAGGCAAACCAGTAGGCCTTCATGTGTTCTCGGTTAGCAATGTATGGATGAAATAATGTGTGAAAGAGTGTGATAGAAGGAGAGAATGTTAAATGGGCCTGTTTTCTAAATTCTTAACCCTTTGAAAATAAAGTTTGTTTGTTCATATTGTACCTCATGGCATGAAAATAAGATCTTTAGTTTACATAAGGCAGTTTGCACAGTACTTTATTGTGTCTTTTGCTGTTTATTTCCAGTTATATTTGTAGTTTTTGCACCAATAATATGTAATTCAGAAGAAAGTATGCTTTTGTCAAGAGGTACATTCCAGTAAAAAGATGTGTTCTAATGATGTTTAACAACACTTTCTGTGAAAATTTAATTAGGAACTTTTTATTTCAGACAGCTGATCATTTTTTTGTGACCAGCACTTTTATAGTGACACGACTAATAACCTGTACCAGTCATGAGTTTTCCAAGGGAGTTTCTACCACCCACTAGATTTGGACAGGTAATATAAAACCAGCAAAGCAAATGTTTAAAATAAATTCAATAAAAATTTAACCCTTTTTTATCTTAAAGAAGCTTTTATCATCATCAAATTGATCAGCACTCAAGCAGGCTGGTTTTATAGCTTCTTAATTATGCTTCTACAAATGTCTATGCAAAGGAATGAATACATACATATTAAGCAAGGAGAATTGAAAGAGAGAAGAGATGTGATGTGGGATGAGAGAAAGAAAGAGCTAGAAGGGTGGGGTTGACTTCCTAGATGCTAACACACATTAATGTAAGGAATGTCTCTGGCCAGTCTGGTTATCACTGTTCTGAAGACCCTGCAGTTCTTCAGATCGCTGTCTCCTACAAAGTAATTAATTTTACTCCGACTCTAGACAAGAACAATACACACATGTGAATTCAGAATACTACACAATGATTTATTGTTTGTTTGTTTGCTTTCGCTCGCTTTGAACTCAAGCATAGTTTAGACACTATTTTCAGTAGTGCCAGACTGAATTTTGCGTGTGGATTAGTTTTCCCTATCAACAGTGTCCCTTTCCATCAGGCGAACCCACTCCGACTTCAGAGGACTGGTAATTTACGTCCCCAAGTCAAGGACAACAGGTCAACATTTTAGTCCAACTGTCTGATGTAAGGGTTGAACCTCTTACCTCGGCATCAGCACACCGGATGTTTAAGAACACACGTTCTTATCCATTCGCCCATGCTGACCTGCACACAATGATTTAATCTAGGCCCTTCAACTGGCACAACGGAACAATACAATACATATGAGAAAACTACATTTAATATACTGCAAGAAGGGGAAACAGTTCAGCAAAGGTGTGAGTTATAATGACCGTTAAGTACTTCATCATTGGCTTTCTATAGTCACCGTCTGTATGTCTGGAGTGAGCAATGGAGTGAGCAGAAGTCCTCCTCCTGGTTGTACTTGAAGACAATGGATACCCAGGCCAGTATACTTGAAAGTCAAGATCTTCAGGACTGGTCCCTTCACTAGCTACCATTCAAATTGATAACTTCTTGCAATGTAGACGTGAATGGAGACATAATGGCTGTGTGGTCAATGTTCAAAATGTCGTAGTTTATTCTTCAACAAGGGCCATCTTGACGAAGACAGTTACTCAGGCTTTGGCCATTAGACAAAACATATTGTCCACACAGGATATGATAGCTGAGCATTGATCAGTATATAAGTCAACTTTCCCACACAAGATATGATAGTTAAGCGTTGATCAGTATACTAGTCAACTTTACCACAGGATGATATTCGTGTTGAACATTACAGCAGCTATCTTGATCTGGCATGATATATATATATATATATCATATATATATAAATCATGTGCCATGCCGGAAAGCGTGGGCGGTCACGACTCGCAATTTCACTCGATCATCAGAGTCGTGGATCAGCTCAGTGTTCCTGTCTCGACCATGCCATGTGGTCAAGCCATCCAGGTATTTTCCTCTCGGTCTTCCCCTTGGTCTGTTCCCTTCGATCTTGCCAGTTGTCACTAAGTTCTCCAATCCATTTCTTCTCATAACATGTCCAAAAAATTTTGACTGCCTACGTCTAATAGCTCTAATCAATTTACGATTTTCATTTGTCTCCTGTAGTACTTGGTCATTGGTTTTCTGTCTCTCCATGGTACTCTTTGCATTTTCCTCAGGAACCACATTTCTGCAGCCATCAGATGTTTTTCAGCTTGACTGCTCATTGTCTTAGTTTCACATCCATACAAAAGAACAGGCTCTATGTATCCCCTCTACACTATTTTTCTTGTTTCAGTTGACATCTTTTTATTGGTCAGAATGTTTTTCATCTTGCTAAAGGTTACTTTCGCCATGGCGATTCTTGTTCTAATCTCTTCAAGGCATCTCCCATCAGATGTTATGACTGTTCCGAGATAATTGTATCGATTCACTTGTTGAAGAATATTCCCATTTACTTGTATATTACATTGTGGTATTTCATTCTTCCTAGTGATGACCATAATCTGTGTCTTTTTACAATTTAATTCTAATCCCAGTTGTTCACTGTGTGCAACAACCGTGTCTATTAATTGTTGCAGATCCTGCTCATTGTCTGCAATCAATACTGTATCACCTGCATATCTAATGGTATTGATGTTTCGTCCTCCAATGCTGATTCCATTTATATCTTCTACATTTCTGAAAATATTTTTACTGTATAGGGAAAAAAAGATCTGGAGACATTACACATTTATACATATATATTATAAATGAACTTGCATCTGGCAAGGCTCCAGGTAAGGATGGGATTCCAATAGAGGTTATCAGAAGTGAGCAAGACACACACACTCTACAGATCCACCAGCTAATAGAGCTATGCTGGCGAAAATGACAAGTCCCACAGGATTTCAAAGATTCAAGCATCATAACACTGTACAAGAACAAGGGCGATCGGAGCGACTGCAACAACTATAGGGGTATCTCACTTCTGTATATTGTTGGAAAAGTATTTGCCAGAATTGTTCTGCGCAGACTTCAAGTCCTGGGAGATCAAGTCTACCCCGAATCACAGTGCGGCTTCCGACAGAACCGGTCTACCATTGATATAATATTTCATTGCGACAAATGCAAGAAAAATGCCGGGAACAAAATCAACCACTGTTTACTGCCTTCATCGACCTAACACAGGCATTTGATTTGGTCAGTCGTGAGGGTCTGTTCAAGGCACCAAAGAAGATTGGCTGCCCACCAACTCTTTTGTCCATTGTGGAATCGTTCCACACAGGCATGAAGAGTATAATCAAGTTTGATGGTGCAACTTCAGAAGAGTTTGAAATCAAGAGTGGAGTTAAGCAAGGTTGTAGACTAGCCCCCCCCCCACCCCCCCCCCCCCCCCCACCCTCTTTGAGATATACTTTTCACTTCTACTGAAATATGCCTTTCGAGATCAGGATGCTGGTATATACATTCACTCATGCTCAGATGGCGGCCTCTATAATGCTGAGAGATTGAAGGCCAAGACCAAAATTAGGAGAGTACTGATCAGAGAGTTGCATTTTGCAGATGATGCTGCAATTACGACCCACTCTGAGGAAGAATTACAACATCTACTGTCTGCATTCTCCAATGCTTATTCTGAATTTGGTTTAACAATTAATACAAAGAAGACAGATTATGTCACAAGGTGCAGATGGGGTACCATCAATATTTATTGACGACGCCGAACTGGAGATAGTATACCATTTTTCATATCTAGGATCAGTGGTAAATAGCAAATTATCCCTAGATCAGAAATTCAACATCAGGATTGGTAAGGCAGCAACAACAATGAACAGGTTATCAAAAAAGAGTCTGGGAGAACAGGAAGCTTACTGCCAAAACAAAAGTCCTTGTCTATCAAGCCTGTGTTCTTAGCACTCTTCTTTATGGCAGTGAAGCCTGGACAACTTACTCACACCAAGAGAAACGTTTAAACAGCTTTCATATGCGGTGTCTGAGAAGAATACTTGGTATTAAGTGGAAAGACAAAATCACAAATACTGAAGTATTGGAAAGATCAGGTTGTGTGACGGTGTGTTCCATGTTCAGTCTTCGTAGACTTAGATGGATAGGACACGTTAGGAGGATGGATGATGGTAGAATAGCAAAAGACATCTTTTTTGGTGAATTACAGATGGGCAGGAGATCTCAGGGCACATTGGGAGTAA
Source organism: Cepaea hortensis (assembly GCA_963921405.1). Lineage (NCBI taxonomy): Eukaryota > Metazoa > Mollusca > Gastropoda > Stylommatophora > Helicidae > Cepaea > Cepaea hortensis. The sequence continues at coordinate 65,675,241 of OY992882.1, forward strand.
GTCGCTGATGAACATGTTGCATGGAGGGCAACTATCAGAAATGGAATAAAGGCAAAGGAGAAAATGATTGCAGATAAAGCACACATAGAGCTTGAGAGACATATGATGGTGCATGGTGGTGGAAATGACCATGTTTTCACATACATCCACTGTGGACGAACATTTACAATGTCAATTGGCCTTATCAGCCATATTCGCCATCGCCATGGGTTGTAGATATTACGCCTTTTTGAAGCTCAATGTACCAAACTATTGTCTGTTAAGACAGCAAGGTGCCAATAAAATAAATAAATTATATATATATATATTATATATAATTAATGTTGCATATCCCTTACAGGACGTTGCCGTCAACACCAGCATTTTTCAGCTGCTGTTGATGTACTAGGCAAGTTTTATATTCAGTAGTTTGCCATTGCTTTCTGAACGACAGGCTCCCATACCAACACGTTATAACACAACGCGACAGGTCTGCTGGCATAAATTGGTCATATGTATGTATATATATGTATATGTATGTATGTATGTATGTATATTGGAGCCATGTTTTAAAACTCTCAGTTCATCTCACGATAGCCCCAATGGTAGCCATTTAATTAGGCTGTTCTTGAGATAACATACTTCTGATGTTGGCCCCTTTATCTTAGGCAGAAAAGTAGGTGTATTGAAGATATATAGTTGGCCTAAAACATAGGCTTGTTGTTCACTGACAAACTAAGATGACCTAGAGCCATATTGTAGGCCACAGTGCGTAAATGTTGATTGTTGTTCCGCAAACCAAGAAAGGGGAACCTGAAACAAAAAACTTGGTGAAAGTCATCTGCCACATCTCACAGTCATACTCAATGGTTGCCTTTCCTTTCTGGCAAGCCATCAGAAACATATTGTGTCATAATTCATATTCATGACTACCTGATCCTTTGGCATGACTGGCAGATTTGCTCAAGGATAGAGCATCGTCTAACAGGTGGTCGACTGGAACAGCTTCATCTGGTAGAACGTCAACTTGTCTTGTATAGGCTCAGCTAATCAAGACAGCTCATCGAGACAGCTCTTGAGACCTCAAACCCATTTATACAAGAACACACTCCATCCCAATCCATTTACACATACTTGTCTTTCATCTGTACGGACTAATGGTTTAGGTCTCTTTGAGGTTTGAGGAAGAGACGTCACCCGGATGTCACATGAGCCTTACAGTACTTATTTCAACTACTGGTATTAGGTTGTGTTCTACTGAAGGAGTGTATTGCAGGAATTGTACAAAACTATCTTCAATTCACACCAAAAAGATTTACCCTTATTTTTTGTTGTTCGCATATCCTTTACAGGACATCGCTGTCAACATCAGCATCTTTCAGTTGATTGTTGATTTCTTGGCAAGATTATGCTCAGTGGTTTGCCATTGCTTTCTGAGCGCCCGGTTCACATACTCCGTAAGTTACCGATGTGGAGAGAACCGCTACCGATTCTCATGCACGTCACATTACTTACGAGAGTATACAGGATTACGGAACCCCTAGCCCAGGGAGACCGGCTTACCCTTCCTACTGTTGCCAATTAATAAGTAGAAAAGAGATTATTCATGGAAGATACTTATAATATAGTAACATATAAAGGCAGGAAATCAGACCCTTTCCAAATAACATCTGGCTTGAAACAAGGTGATGCACTATTGCCGCTCCTTTTCAATCTGGCTCTAGGGAAAGTTGTAAAGAAGGTAAAGGAGGAAAGTGCTATTGGAGGAACATCCAGACTGCTTGGTTATGCAGATGATATAGATATTATAGGGGAAAATGAACAAAAGACATCAGAAATATTGACTCACTTAAAGGAAAAAGCTCAACAAATGGGGCTGGTTATCAACCAAGATGAGACAGAATATATGGTAATTTGAAGAGAAGGAACAGCTAAAAACTCTGGCCACATACTAATAGATATATGACCATTAAAAGAACAGAAACATACAATGATTGATTGATTGATTGATTGATTTAGGAATCGACATCACAGCATTCGGGGCATCCCCATAAGCGCTCCGTCCCCATCCTCAGCAGCCAGCGAAGAGTTCCAACACTAATAGTACCAGTAGCAATCTGTTTATATGTCCGTCTCGCCTTTCCTCTGAGCGTTGAGCGTCGGCCAGATCCCCTCGTCACTCCTCGCTGTCTCATTCTTGCCAGACCATGGTAATCCATTTGCTCCTCCAAGGTGTGCACGTGCTCCCACAAGGCCGCAACCACATCTGCCTTGTCATGTATCAATACTCCACCAAGTTCTGCAGAGAGAGCCAATCTGTCCGCCTGTTCATTTCCCAGCACACCGGCATGCCCCGGAGAAAAGATCCAGGCGATGCTTGTCACCCGTGACCTCCAAAGCGAAGCAAGCCACTCCGCACGAAGCCTGCCTGTCCTCACCCTCGTCAGCATGCTTTCTGAGTCAGTTACAATCACGATGTGTGTGTGTGTCGTATTCTCCATCCAGCGGAGAGCCGCAATGACCGCCTCCACCTCCATTCTTAAGCTGGATGTTGTGGTATCAGAGAGAAACATACAAATACCTGGGTACAATCTTCAACTGCTCCAACATAATAAGGGAAGAAATACAGGCTAGAATCAACTCTGGAAATAAGATATACTATGCACTACAACATCTGCTAAAATCAAATGCGCTATCTCGTAACACCAAGATCACAATATACAAAACACTGATCAGACAAGTTGTGCTGTATGACTCTGAAACTTGGAGTACAACTAAAGGAGACGAAGCCTTGTTACAAACCTTTGAGAACAAAGTCCAAAGTCTTAAGACTCATCTTTGGGCCCATTAGAGATACACAAAGTGGAGAGTGGAAAAGAAGCAACAAAGACATTTATGATCTGTTTAAGTCCCCGCTAATCACTGGTATCATGAAGGCTAATAGACTGCAATGGCTGGGGCATATAGAAAGAATGGAAGATAATAGGGAAACAAAACTCGCTTACACTCAGGAAATAAATGACCGCAGACCCCGAGGTAGACCAAGAAGACGGTAGAGAGATAATATACATACAGACCTACAAGCACTTGGAATCAGCGACTGGCAAGAGAAGGTCAACCAGAGAGGTGAATGGAGATGGCTTGTATCTGCAGCAAAGAACCTCAATGGATCGGAATGCTGAAGAAGAAGAAGAAGTTTCTAACTACAGGAAATATGGAAGATGCTCTGCGATCTGGAAGGCCTACTATGTTTGAAAAAAGATGTCTAGTTATCCAAGACAGAATCCTGAAAAGTCCAAGCAAGTCCTTAGGAAAATGTCACAACAAGCGTACGTATCAGTGAGCATAGTGCACAGAATTCTTAAACAACGATTAAATTCTCATCCATACAGGATTTCTGTTGTGTTTGAACTAAAAGAGTGATAATCAATCCAGAGTCAACTACTCCACATGGTTTCAGGCATTTTAGCTAAAGAAGATGGGTCGATTCTAGATGTAACATTCTTCTCTAATGAGGCATGGTTTCATCTATCTGGATACGTTAATAGCCAAAATAATCGTATTTGGAGCACTTTTAATCCCAATGCATTTCATGCAGCACCTCTACACGATGAGAAAACTGGGGTATGGTGTGCCGTCAGTAGAAAACGTTTTATTGGACCAATTTTTTTCAACAACACTATAAATGCAGATTAGTAACATATTGACATTCTGGAACCTGTTTTAGAACAGCTGAATGAATGTGAAATTGAAGAAGTGTGGTTCCAGCAAGATGGTGCAACTGCACATACAGCTAGAGCATCACTGTGTATTTTGGAAGACATTTTCACAAATCGCATAATATCATGTGGAATTAGGCCGGCTCGTTCTCCACATCTAACTCCATTAGATTATTATCTATGGGGTGTCTTGAAAGGAAATGTTTAGAAAAATAATGTACACAATTGAGGACCTGAAAGAAGCAATCAGAATTACCATTCAAGAAATAACAACAGACACATTGCAGACGGTATTTGACAGTATGAAGAGACATGTACAGTCATGTCTTGAAGCCCTTAGTGGACATTTCCAACACCTGTTATTATGAATACTTCATTGGTACTTTCCAGCTTCCCCAAAACAGCATTAGACCATAGCAGTGATTATTGTAACTAATTTAATGATTTTTTGAGCATATTTTTTTATGACATCATGTACTTCATTTTTCAAATTTTGTCTACATACAAAGTGTAGTGAGACTTTACAACACCCGGTATATTTCCATGGTAGACTATGACCGCTGGCTTCGTGGCTTAGAGGTTATGACTTTTCTCCGTAATCTTGTATACTCTCATCGGTAACGTGATGATGGTGAGAATCAGCAGTGGTTCGAATCGCATCGGTAATTTACGGGGTATGTGAGCCGGCCGCTCAGAAAGCAATGGCAAACTACTGAGCGTAATCTTGCCAAGACATAAACATACAGCTGAAAGATGCTGGTGTTGACAGCGATGTCCTGTAAAGGATATGCAAATTAAAAATTAAAAAAAAAGACTTATGACCAGGTGTTGATTGTTTATTTCATTTGGCCGGCTTGTTCTTCAGATCTAACTCCATTAGATTATTATCTATGGGGTTTCTTGAAAGGAAATGTTTAGAAAAATAATGTACACAATTGAGGACCACTCAGTTGTGGAACAATCTTCCACAAGAAATCAAAGACACTACCATTGACTATACATACAGTTGCAGCCTGTTTGAACACTACCTCAGTACAGACTACATGCCCCCCTAAAAATAATAATGGTAAATTATCTCAAACGACAACTAGTTAATAAACATTTCCCTATGTATGGCACGTTACATCTTCCTTAGGTATTTATCATATCCATGGTAAACATTGCCCAAGTGAGTCAGTATTATTATTTTTCATGCACATTAATGCTTATTGTTCTTTTGTTGTCTAAGATTAGCTTCATAAGTGATGTTGAATGAAATAATGTATGAGAGGAGTTAAAGAAGAAGAGCAGAATATCAGATGGGCCTGCATGCCCAATTCTTAACCCTTTGAAAATAAAGATTGTTTGTTTGTTCATTCGTTCGTTCAGAATACATCTCTCTATTGTCAAAGAGATATGAAATGAATTGTGTACTTCTGTTTCATATTCTGTAATACAAAAAATAGGGCCAGGCCAAAATAGTAACTTTGCAGTCCTCACACTTCATGTTGCCCAAAGCAACACACTGAAACTTCCATGCACTGGCCTAATTGCTTTCTGTAACCAGAATGCAGTTACTTTTAAGAACTGCTAACACCGCAAGTTTATAACTCTGAGGCCAGAGTGGCAACACATGTTAAGGAATGTGAAATACCAGCTCACCAAATGATAATGGCAGACTTTGTGGCAGCAGAAAAACCAAAACATACTGGCCAGATGGGCATCAAAACTACGCTTAACACCTCTGTTTGAAGTCAAGCTAACTCAACCTGGTCTTCTATGGTTCAAATCCCCTGCATTCCAAATTCAGTTGTAGAAGCTTGGGACAATGATACCACTTTTATGCTGATTGATGGTAAAGTCCCTGGATACATAACATAGCCAAGAAGTGGCTTATTGAAAAATGTAGATAGATGTACGCTGTATCTCTAGAAGAGGAAAGAGGTAGTTGTCTGAAAAAGGAGTTATGAGTAAACAACTAGAAATGTCACCTCTATAACCTATCCCCTTCTGATAATTGATTTACCACCAACTGTAATCTGCACACACAATGCTCATGCATTAGCAGATACATATACAGTTGGACACTAACACAAGCTTCTTATAGTCCATGCTGTGTAGCTCAATATAGTACTTAAGAACTCCTTTCCTCGTAATACAAGTTTTAAGGTAAATTTACACAGCGTTATTTTAATTGTTAAAATTAATTAATTCATCTGGTTGATAATAAAGTATATTATATGATCATCCACATTGACTTCTTTAGTTTATGAGCGATAGATCATTGAGTGAGATTAGTGACTGCTATGTCAAACTGTGGATGGTTCTGTGATGAGAAAATGTTAGTGAATGATAGTTATATTATTTTACACCAAAGCATGAAGAAGGTTTCGAGCCCAAAAGCACGCACCCCATTGCTCCGGTGATGATTCTTTTTAATTTTCATAGTGTTTTAATTTGAAAGCAAGAACTAACCGGTCACCATAGTAGAGCCTGCCTGCTAGGGAAGGAGCAGGGGATGCCCCTCAGTAGTCCACACGCCTGGCGCCGCCAGGTCCACATAGTTCCACATTCACAACCAGCTCACCTATGGCCATTCAGTCTTTGGCATGTTGGTCCAACTTGAACTTGTGGTGAAAGGTGGAGAAAGCAGTGAAACAGACTGAGAACTTGTAAGTGGAGAAGATGATATGGCGGGGGATCAGCAGGGGTTCTGGACAAAGGAGGGAAAGACCATAGAGGGAAGACCTGGAGAACTTTCAGTCAGATGGCATTTGTTTAGTTTTCCCTGGGGTCAAAATTCCCTTTGTTTATTTTCCCTTTTCTTTTGGGTTTTACCTTTCTTCCATTTCCATTGATCATATAGGTGCATTTATGGTACCAGTAGACATATGTTTTGATACTGGAATTTCAGTTAGTGGTTAACACTTTGCTGACCAGCAATCTGGAGCATTACTGTCTCCCATTACCAAGGGTGTTTGCGGATTTTAAAAAAAAATGACTGGTTTTTAAATTAAATTCACTAAAAATTTAAAAATGAACATAGGGTGTTGAAATTTTCAGAGCACTGTTATTAGTGGTTGTTACGCATAAAAAAATGTTTTATGCAAATTTGTCACATGATCATGGCGGCCATCTTGAATTTGTATGGCTATTTATAGAAAAATTAGATGATGTTTTAAAACCATCTTCTTTTCATATTTTTTAGTGAATGTTTTCAGAGTGAAAGCTATAAAATGTTAGGGACATGGTTGGCAATGAATAGAATAGCTCAATATGAGCACTAATTTAACGGTTAACCAAATATGTTAACACTGAAATGTAACACAAAAAAGTGAAAAATAAAAGTTGTTCATTTCTACACTGTTTTGTGGTTTTTGTTTGGTGTGTTGTGTCTGATGTTAGTAATTAGTATTTGTAAATTCTTACCTCTAGTTGAAGTCTGAGCTGTCTCCTTCATTAATTGGGGTTGAAGTTGTAGCTGTAGACCTCTGCAAGAGTCTTTGTCTGGAACGTTGATAATCCTCAACTGTGTGGTATAACTTGAAACATGGTGTCAGGCATAGAGGTGTATTGCAATCTGGGCAGTACATGCAAGCCTGGTTTCTTTTACCTGCATCCTTACACACTTTACAGTCTGGTTTGTACCTTGGTCTTTCATACTTTTGAATAAAATGGCGCTCAGTAAGTCGTGATGTCGTGACTTGTGGTCTTGAAGGTGTTGCATTGCGCCGAAGAACAGCAGGTCCAATAAGAGCAAGACTGACATCCTGCCTAAACTTCTTTGCAGTGATCTTATTTGTAGAGCTGGCAGTGTTGTAGCTTATATGCCCATTGACCAGAGCAGTTTCAACTAAACAATGGTATAATGGCAGGTACCTTTTATAGGATCTATATGGAAAGGGGTAGCTTGCACTCAGTTGGCTGAAGTGATCGACACTGCCCATACTTTTGTTGTATTTTTCTGCAAGTACTGGCTTGTTTATTATTCTGCCCTCTTGAATTCCCCTTTTCCTGACTCTTTTCCATAACATCATTGGAGTGAACTGTAGATATCAGGGTAACTCTCTTAGTGTCATGCCAGGTAACGGCCAACATGCAATTATCTTCTGTAACACAAAACACAGGATGATCTGCCTTTTTCAGTTTCAGTTGTTTTTTCTTCAACATATCAGGAAAATGCTTTCTATTTTCACATACTGTTCTTGAAATAAAGCTGGGCTTGAATAAAATCTATGGGCAGAATTCACCTGCCTAGAAAGGAACATCTCTCTTGTTGAAAGATAAGCTCTCTGTGAACTCATAATGTATTTATTACTGTAACAACTGCATACAAGGGAAGAGTAGCAACAGTCCTTCACATGGCTGTGTGTGGTCATTAAAACAACGTTCCTGATAATCACCTAAAACATGAAATTAAGATGCAGTTTCTGCAGCAGAAATCACCAGTACTACTGGGATGAAACATGAAAATAAAATGCAGTCTCTACAACAAAAATCAGCTGTACCAGGGGACAAAACATGAAAATAAAATGCAACCTCTACAACTCTTAGACAAAGGCTTCAATTTGATCACCAAAATCAGATAAAAATCAGCCCGATCCAGAAATGGTAATTATAGAATGCATCACACAACTGTTGTGATTAGAGAACAAAAAAAAACGAGATTTGCATACTAAAATCTATGGGCAGAACTCACCTGCCTAGAAAGGAACAACTCTTGTTGAAAGATAAGCTCTCTGTGAACTCATAATGTATTTATTACTGTAACAACTGCATACAAGGGAAGAGTAGCAACAGTCCTTCACATAGCTGTGTGCGGTCATGATTCACCATCTCACAAGATCACCACAGGCTCAGATCAGTTTGTGTTCTTGTCCTGATTATGCAGTGTGGCCAAGCCATCCAGGTATTCATCTCTGTGTCTTTCCTTTGCCCTTTTCCAATTAAGTATTCCAGTTATCATTAATGTTTCAAGTTTATTTCTCAAAATATTATGTCCTCTATCTCCCACTGAAGCATAGGCTCTCAACCAACTCATGCCAAGATGTCTTTCTTGATTGAATTTTGCAGCTAACAGGAATATTTACTAAGCAACCTACTATAGCGTATAAAGGTGTCAACTAGGCCAGAAAACCAGGTCATACTCCAGATGTTGTGGCAACAAATAAATGTGCATCCAGACATTGTGTCAACAGAAATGTGTGAAACAGTCAACATCTGGCCATGATCAACTGTGCATGACTTCAAATTTGCTCAACAAGATGTCAGGCCAAGTAACAATAATATATAGCAGAGAACAGCTTGATGAGAAATTTTAGCAATAATTTTGCATCATTTATGCCATGTCAAAGACAATCCAGAAACACCAGATAGTGAATATCGCCTTTGGAGCCATATCCATCAAGAAGATGTTTCACAACTTTGGAAGTTGTCCCAACCCAACCTTCATTATTTGCCTTTCCAGTGTAAATCTCTAGTTTCAGGCAGTACTGGGTTTTGGCATCAGTAAGTACAAATAATTTGAATCCCCACTTTGTCGGCTTTGCTGGCAGGTATTGCTTGAAATATATCCTGTCTTTGAACCTCACCATGGATTTGTCTATTGATAACTCCCGTCCCGGTGTGTAGTGTTTCTGAGCTTGAACAAGGGGTCATACCCAGGCTGTCCTCTTTCAATTGTATAATCATTACTGTTGAAATGAAGATTTCTGTGAAGCTGTTGGTATCTGTTCCGACTCATGGCCTTCGAATATGCTGGTTCATTCAGCCAAAAATTCTTAGACCAGTAGTCTGAAAGTGCTGGTTTACAGCACATTCCCATAGCAATCTGAAGGCCTATGAATGCAGAAATTTCAACTGCATCAGTATGATCCCAAGTAAGCTTTTTGTACTTAGCATTTCCTGTGTACTGAGTGAGGTGATTTTCACCATACCTGTTGACTTCACACGTGATCAGGTCTATGGCAGTGTCAGGGAAAAAAAGCTTGAAAAAATCAATGGGCATAAACCCAGTTGTGTCTGATGTGACACCTTGTTCTTCTTCGTATTGAGGAATATTGTTGAGCTCAATACGTTCATTTTGAAGAGCCTTTCTCCATTTCCAAACAATTTTCAGCTGAAGAAATGTTCTGGTCTCTTGCGCCACGCCTACTTCTTTCTTCAGAAGTACCTTCATCACCTCCATCACCAACTTCTACATTGTTGTCGCTACTACTAGTACTTTCAGTCACACTGTCATTCACTTCAGCGTCTCTGTTCAGCCAAGAATCATCACTTTCAGCACCAAATTTGCTGGCAGAGTCAGAATCATCTATATTTCTATCCTGGTCTTCAGCATCCGACATGATGAAAATGCTGGAGATTCAATTCTGACACAATTTAATAAAATTTCTTAAGAAAACTCGCTGAAACTCGCTCAAATCGATATCGCGCATGGCACAGCCATTTTGAAATAAGGGAAACAACTGGATAACGCCTGATTCGGTGGCTATCGGTAAGGCTGTTTGTTTGAAATCCGATGTCGCTAATTCGTCAAGCGTCGAAGTTGGTCACCAAGCCATATAGTCGGAAATTCGTCGAGCGTCGAAGTTGGTCAGCAAGGTGTTAAATCCATCCAGAACCAGATATAATTATTGAGGGGAGCTCCTGGCTGGAGAGATGACGAATCCTATTTTGGAAGAACTTACAGACAAGAGTTCAATCTAACCACAAAGCAGGAAACCCTGTATCACTTTGAATCAATCAGGGGACTTTTAACCTGTACCTGTGATTTGAAAGGCAACCTCGATGATCATCCTACCTGAACCAGAATAACAAACTTACTACAGACCCAATTCATTTAGTCTCACAGACATTTTAACATTTGGGGTCCAAAAACCCAACATGGAGTGGAGAGGATTGAGTAAGGTGGAGAATTAGAATTATTATTATAACCCAACAGATATATAGGCATGATTCAAAGGTGAATGTTTATTGTATTAATGAATACATACCATGCCTTTTGAAATGGGTGATTATGTTGTGATAAGAATGGAACAATTATTAGTATGACTCTTCACTGGCTGTTGAACTAGTGTGCAGAGCACATGAGAGAATGTTCTGAGTGCAGTGATGTCACTTCTTAACTCATAACTCATAGCATGAAGAAAGCTTTACATACATATTGTGAGAAATAATTAAGAAAAAATCTCTGGAACAAAGCTATAGTCCAGATTGGTTGACTTCACACAGCTGTTGGTTTAACCACCAGGCTCAGCAGCACTCTTCTAATTATGGTGATGTATGTCAGTTAATCCTACGATCACTAAAAAGAAACAAAACTCATATGTAATTCATTTTGCTTAAATATAACAAGCTTATCTATGCATCCTATAAACAAACGTACTAACATTTTTATTTCTCTCACTAACATTTTCTCACTGAAGGATTTTGTAATTGCACAGCCCCTTTTCTATATAGGCTCCCTTCTGTCCTCACCTGTCCTATCTGGAGTATCTGGAGGATAAATGGAGTACCTTAGTCCTCTGTTAGTCATCATGCAGCCAAGGTACATTGATGAAATTGCTCTTTTTCCCAAGTTAGTCGGTCACAGTTCCAACTTCATGGCAAAAGGTTTCCCCCATCATGCTCCATTCCTGTACCAGTGAATATCTGTATATCTATATCACTGCCCCGTGTGAAAAGTGGAACAGACCGGAGTCTCGACAAACTAACAGCCTGCACAGGTATACTATGTATAAACTTTCTTCTGTGCACTTCCAGTCCAACATGGAGGTTAGATGGTGGTCTGTTAAGGCCTTTGGAGTGTTTGTGCTTGTGGCTGTGGTTTTCTTACACATTTCCCTCATATTGGACTGGTAGTGCATGGTTCCATCACCTTGCTACTTAGTTGAGTGTGTGGAGTGAGACGTGGATTTCATTTACATCTGTCCGCAGTTGTTCATGACGTGAACTTTCAGTGACTGCCACTTCCACTGACGATAAACTGTATTTTTTATAGCGGACTTTTGTGTTGGCATTCTGGCAGCGGCATTTCTCCCAAGTTGTTTCACACAAAATGTAAGCAGACACTCAGAATAATAGATGTTATGGGTGTCCACATTTGACCACCTAAACTCCAGGATTAACCAGAGTGGTCAGTCTCTTTTGTTGCTGACAATAATGAGTTTGTGATAAACACAAAACCCAAAGGTGATTTTCATAATGTTGAAAACACCATGACTTTCACTCTACAAAAGTGTTAGAATAGTGTAACAAATACCATGTCAAAAACAGCAGATATGAACAGAGAAACTTACTTTCACGGGTCTAAGAATTGTCTTCTGTCTGCTGAATGTTCAAAGTAAATTTGCAAGCATGAGAGTGCTGTAGGTAAAACAATAATTGAACTAGAAATGACCTTACACACAGAGATGATAATGAATCATCAACTCATATGCCATGCCAATAAACTGTTTTATACATTTATTTCTCATCCCATTATCTTTATCTCCACTTCCTTTTGGCTTGAGATGGTGTTTAGATAAGTTGAGACCCCCATAGTCAGTTGGCTCTGCCTCTGTCTTATGGAGATTTTAGTTTCTGAGTCAGTTTGAGCTTGAAAGTTCCGTTAACTCTCCCTGAAATACTGTTTACCATATCTATCTGGTGTTTCTGGATTGTCTTTGACATGGCATAAATGATGCAAAATTATTGCTAAAATTTCTCATCAAGCTGTTCTCTGCTATATATTATTGTTACTTGGCCTGACATCTCATAAAACTTTGTTGATCCAGCAAAGTTCACTCTTCTGTTGAGCAAATTTGAAGTCATGCACAGTTGATCATGGCCAGATGTTGACTGTTTCACACATTTCTGTTGACACAATGTCTGGATGCACATTTATTTGTTGCCACAACATCTGGAGTATGACCTGGTTTTCTGGCCTAGTTGACACCTTTATACGCTATAGTAGGTTGCTTAGTAAATATTCCTGTTAGCTGCAAAATTCAATCAAGAAAGACATCTTGGCATGAGTTGGTTGAGAGCCTATGCTTCAGTGGGAGATAGAGGACATAATATTTTGAGAAATAAACTTGAAACATTAATGATAACTGGAATACTTAATTGGAAAAGGGCAAAGGAAAGACACAGAGATGAATACCTGGATGGCTTGGCCACACTGCATAATCAGGACAAGAACACAAACTGATCTGAGCCTGTGGTGATCTTGTGAGATGGTGAATCATGACCGCACACAGCTATGTGAAGGACTGTTGCTACTCTTCCCTTGTATGCAGTTGTTACAGTAATAAATACATTATGAGTTCACAGAGAGCTTATCTTTCAACAAGAGTTGTTCCTTTCTAGGCAGGTGAGTTCTGCCCATAGATTTTAGTATGCAAATCTCGTTTTTTTTGGTTCTCTAATCACAACAGTTGTGTGATGCATTCTATATTTACCATTTCTGGATCGGGCTGATTTTTATCTGATTTTGGTGATCAAATTGAAGCCTTTGTCTAAGAGTTGTAGAGGTTGCATTTTATTTTCATGTTTTGTCCCCTGGTACAGCTGATTTTTGTTGTAGAGACTGCATTTTATTTTCATGTTTCATCCCAGTAGTACTGGTGATTTCTGCTGCAGAAACTGCATCTTAATTTCATGTTTTAGGTGATTATCAGGAATGTTGTTTTAATTGAAGTATTTTAGGAGTTGTTTGTTATGGACGAATGTTTTTGTGACAGAGTGTGCTAGATATTGCTCTCCACTTAAAATTTCTGAACTGGGAATGAATCGTTCTTTCATTACGTGGCATTGATCAGTGAATCTCTCACTGAGACTGCGATTCTCAACAACTTATTTTTAATCACCCAGACACAGATTCTTTTACCATTAACTGTTTGAAATAATACTGCTCTGATAGGTTACACAAATGTTAAACTGGCTGATGTTCTTGATTATCTTTGATACACCTTATTCAAGTGTCTAAAATGTGTCAGTACTTCAGGGTTACACTGAGTACACAGTTGATTACACAAGCTCTGTGACTGTTCCATTATTTGTGTACGTGAAAAACTGCTTTGAAGATCAAAGTACAAAACTACTTCAACACCATATTGCAGCTTTTATTTGTACTCTGGTTGACATTAACAGTTTTGTATAATTGTTATAGGTGGAATTCACAGCAGAAGAAGAAACAGCCGTTCAGAATGCTTTGAGACAGAGATTGGGACCTGAGTTTATCAGCCAAAGAGTTGGAGCTGCTGGCTTAAAAGTACAGTAATGTGTGTTGTAGCTTTTATAGAAATTATGGATGATTTTAGAAATACTGATAAAATAATCAAGAGCATTTTCACTGAGATCTTTTCATGTCTACACTCCAGAATGTGCTGAAGGATATGGAACAATATATGGGTGTGTCTTGAATTCTATAATGTTGATTCTTGTACATAAATCAATAATATTTAGTGACCTTGATATCGTAGATGAGTGCAAGTTTTAAGAAGCGTACTTCATAGTTTACATGTTGTCACAGCCTGAAGACCCAAATAGGATAGTCTGTCAGGCAGATATTAACTGGCAGAGAGAAGTTAAGGACCTATGGCAAAATATTTGAAAAATAATGTGAAAGGAAGTGAAATGCTGATTATTTCAAGTATGCACTCATTATGAATATGCCTACATTGGTCCCATCTAAGACCATGACTGTTATTGCCACAAGTGATACCAGAATTCCTGGCTATGTTGATTTAACCTCTGTGTTAGTCTGCATAAATCTGTCACATGTGACACACATGAAAGAACAGAAAAACAAATGAGACAGTCCTTCAAGAAATAAATTAAAATCGTAAATTAATTGTAGATATTACACATTGACAGTCATGATTGGTTGAGCACAGTATACAAAGAAAAACTTTCAAACTTAATGACAACTGGCAAAATTGATGCGGAAAAAGCAAGCTGAAGGCAGAGAGATAAATGGTTGGGTCACATGGCATAAAGATAGACCTACAAAAATTAGATGTTTAAGAGCATGCATCTATTCCTTTGCAACGTACGCCTGTGAGACCTGGACACTTACTAAACAAGCTGAACAACCATAAATGCCTTTGAATATAAATGTTATAAAAGGTTCAAAGAATATATTTGTTAGAGAAAAGAACAAATGCATTCATATGACAAGATCTGAATACTGAAGAATGTTGGCTACTAAAGACCATAAAACAAAGACAATTGAAATATTTTGGTCACTTGAAATGTCATGAAAGTTTGGAAAGAACAATTATGGAGGGGTATATGCCCGGGAAGAGAGAAAGAGGAAGGCCAAAGAGAAGATATGTGCAGGATGTGGTAGATGATCTCCAGATGGGTATATCGGATGTGGGACATCTTGCTTATGATCGAGAGGTTTTCTGGAAGGTTATTATGGGAGCGAGGTTCTGCAAAGGACATGCTACTGAATGAATGGCAGTGGAAGACAGAGAAAGATGTATGTATGTATTGAATTACACAATTTAAGAATCAATATCACTGCACTCAGTACATTCCCACACATGCTCTGTTCCCCTCTCCAACAGCTACAGAGGAGTTCCCATGCTTATGAATTCAGTAGCAGTTTGATTAAAAGTCCACCTGATGTTTCCTCTACACTTTGAGTATTGTCCAGATCCTCCACTCATCCCCTTATGAAGCGATCTTTCCAGATATGGATTCTCCGTTTGTTCAGCAGCACTCTCCACTGATTCCAGAGAGACTGCAAAACACGTATGGCAAATTCCTCGAAAAGATATTAGCACGCAGACTCCAGTGACATTTGGAAAGCCGTAATCTGCTTCCCCAAGGACTCTGGAGTTACCGGCCTGGAAAGGACACCTGGGCCAATGCTGCAACTTTTGCTTTTGATGTCTACGAGGGCTTCCAGGATAAAACAAGAGACTGGCGGTAGCTCTTGACCTGGAGGATGCGTATAACAGGGTCAGGTATGATCGGTTGATATACACACTGTTGGACATGAGGGTCTGCCCTTGCCTTGTTAGATGGGTTGCGGCGGTCCTTTATGAGCGTAAGGTTGCACTGCACATGGGTGCTTGGATTTCTGGCCCATGTACTATTACACCTGGGTTGCCACAGGAATCTGCCTTGTCCCCAGTGCTCTTTAATGTCTACACCAGCAAAATCGCAGCTATTGAGACACCAGGTGTGAGTAGAATCTTGACATTTACAGATGATGTACTGGTGTACAAACAGGGCAGAGACAGGGCCAGTTTGGCGAAAGACTTACAGGTGGCAGTAAATGGGGTGGCAGAGTGGTGTAGGGATGCAGGGGCCGTTATAAACCCAGACAAGGCATCGGTCGTGTGGTACTCCCTGGATAACCGGATCGTAAAGGCAGATATCCCAGGTATTATGTTGAATGGATGTCCTCTTAGGCGGAGAGTAAATTGAAGTACTTGGGTATCACTTTTGACAGGTGTTTGTCTTTTAAGGATCATGTGGAGGCTTTGGTAATGAAGGCTGGTAGGGGACTTAATGCTTTGAGGGCTATGGCAGCAACCGGGGTAGACAAGAGGATGCTTTACAGGATCTTTCAGCAGTTAATAATTTCTGTCATTGAGTATGGCTTGGGGCTGCTGACAGTATCAAAGAGCCAGCTTGAAAGGTTGGAGCACACACACAATGCCGCCATGCAGTTAATTCTGGGGTGCATAAAGGACACACCAATTATATGCATAAGGCATATCCTGGCGCTACCAACAATGAAAGATAGGCATAGGGTCCTTCAGCCCAAATGGTACCTGAGAGTTGCTGCAGATAGGGATCACCCGCTGCATGCAGCCATTGATATAGTCAAGGTTCTTAGACTAAGACGAGGCAGGTCGTGGATGGCACAGGCAGAACTTTCTATACGTCAAGTGTGTGATCTAGAGCCATCAATCGTAGAAGAGAGTGGGTTGAAGTTCCGGAACACATGACGGACTGGCACAATGTAATAATAACACTGGGTCGTGGGTGCAGAGAATGGGCAGCGGGTCACACTGAGTTTGAAATGCAACAGCTGATCCAGAGTAACACACATCAAGGTGACATAGTCATCTACACCGATAGGTCAGTGGTGAGAAACAGACGTAGTGGTTGGGGAATTATTGCAATGGCTAATGGATGAGTCTTGAAAAAGGAGTGTCTGGCATATGAGACTATGACCTCCAGTATGAGAATGGAGGTGGAGGCAGTAACAGCAGCATTCCGGTGGCTAGAGTAGACTACTGCAACACACGTTGTATTCATCACGGATTCAAAGAGTATGCTTAGTAAGGTGGAGAAAGGAATGTTTCATGTGGAATGGCTCTCGTCGCTTAAGAGGTCACAGATTGTGAGAATTGTATGGATATTTTGCCCTGGCCATACGGGGGTGCGGGGGAATGAACAGGCTGATAGGCTAGCAGGGAATGCACCTCTTGGTGGCAGATTACCTATGGACAAGGGGGAGGTGGTCGTGTGCTTGTGGGACCAGGTGGAGAAGGCGGAGGAACAGATTGAGAACTCATATGTGGAAAGATTGAGATTGCGGGGGATCGGCAGGGGTTCTGGAAGAATCTCAAAACTAAGAGGGAAGACCAGGAGAACTTTTAATCAGATAGCGGTGGGAACGATTAGTAGTATGACTCTTCACTGGCTGTTGAACGAGGGAACGGAGCACGTTTGGGAATTTCCTGAGTGCAGTGATGTCGGTTCTTTACTCAACTCAACTCAACTCCAGAGAGCCTTCACCACTTCATCTTTATTGTTAAGTAGTTCTCTGCCCAGAGAAGCAGCAGAAGCTAATCTATAAGCTTGTTCATTGCCTTACATACCTGCGCAGCTATGGCAGAGAATCTATCATAGTCTTGCAATCTGCATCCTGTTGAGCGATGCTAGACATGCCACGTGAAACTTGCCATTTTCCCTTTCTGAAGCATACTCTGAGTCTGTTACAAACACAACATGTCTGGCTGTGCTGACCACAGAGCCTTCAGTGTATGTAGTAATCGCCAGGTTGTGAATTATCTTCTGTTAACTGTGGCATGGACACTCCTGTGCATTCTCAACACTATCGGCCCAATGTAACTATAACTTGACATAGTGCTTCATTGTTAGGGGTCACCATGATCCATTCTTTTCCATGTATTAATCTGTCCATTACACACACCTGACTAACTGTATATGAAAAGCTTAAACAGCTGGGCAACAAATAATATATGTATGATCAACTTCATCAAAATATTAACTGTCAGAGTGAATTTGAGATGATCATTGATGCCTGCTCCAGATGTGGTACTTGAAGAAGAAGAAGAAGAAGAAGTGCTAGTTTTATTTAAAAATGATTACAGTACATCAGGAGGATTTGGAATCAAATAAGCATTGTTTTTATTATTTTTATTTTTTTTAATTTTGTGATTAAAATGATTAAATTAATGGGTTTTAAATTGTTAATTTGTTTCTGATTGTGAATGTAGATTTTATTTAGTGACTAGTCTGTTGAAAATGAAAAATAGCAACAGCACAATAGTTGTTCTAAGTACAAGCACTAAGTAAATAATATATTTTGCATGCACATGAATTAAACTTACTGATAAATATGTTATCACTATTGGCAGTATTTCAAGATACAAATTTTTGATTGTGTGGTAATGGAGAGTACAAACAAAGGGAATATCATGAAAACAGAAACAATTGTTATATCAAAGAAAAAGATATCACCAATATGTGAGATACCATTAGAAGAAAAGATGCTTAACCAAGTTTATAAATTTGAGTATTTGAGGACAATATTAACCATCAGATGGAAGATGCATGTCAGAGATTAAAAGCAGAATAAGCCGTTTTATTTTCAGAAAATGAAAAGTATCTTATCAAGAAATCATTGTCATTGAATGTCAGAAAGAGAGTATTAAAATGTTGTATATAACCTGTTCTGCTGTATGACAATGAATCATGGAGCATGGACAAACAAATCAGGAAAAGTTTGAAGACAACAATGATGTGTTGTCTGAGATTTATGTTGCAAATACCTTGGACTGCCAGATTACCTTACAGCAAGTGCCTGGAAAAGGCTAATAAAAGGAGAATATTATTTACAACTATAAAAAAGGAAACAAAGTGTTGTCTTGTCTTGTAATGAGAATAGAGGCATTGAGAAACATCATGATGACTGGAAAGATCTTAGGTAGAAGAGCAGGGGCAAACCCTGGAGGAATACCATCAAATACCTAACACTAGGGACTGAGACATGGATGCCAGTTGACTCGGCACAAGAAGATGACAGTGATTTTAAGATTATACCAGAAACAAAAAGAATCATAAAAAATTCCAGTACAACTTCAGCTGTAATAGTGTCCTTTTCAGGACAGTGAAAATCAGTTATAAATGAGTTCAACATGTTTTTATTAACCTATCCTGTCTTTCAGTGATAAGCAAATAGCATGTTAGATAATAGTGTTGTGGGGTGGAAAGGTGGCTGTATCAGAAATGAGTTCCAAGAATATGACACACAATGTGATTTAAAATTATTTGCTAGTAACAGCAAATAGCAAATATAAGCATTTGTTTGTTGTTACATATCCTATTTACAGGACATAGCTATCAACACCAGCATTATACTGCTGTTGTTGATGTCTCGGCAAGTTTATGCTTAGTAGTTTGCCATTACTTTCTGAACAACCGGCTCCCATACCCACACATTAAAACCCAGGGCGACACGGCCTGCTGCCAAATTGGTCGCAGCTGTGTTTTGAACACAGGTAATTGGGCTTATAAATCGCGTTTGCAAGCCCTTAGCCACGGAGCCCGGCAAATATAAGCACACTTTAGTTAATTAAACATGTAATTTAATGTGTGTTATTTAGTGATGTTATATAAAATCGCACTGGATTAATTAAACAATGAAAATGAATTTAAACTCAAAATATGTTGTATTGTCAATTACTACTCATTCATTTTAATTACTTCATTAGCTTGCCTACATTGAAGGTTGGAAGATAATTAATTTGGCAAATGAAACCTTTGGTTATAATGGATGGTCCCACAGTGTCTCACAGCAAACAGTAGGTATGCTCATCTCAGTAATTCATTTAGAGACTAAACATATTAAATGAATTCTGCAATTTTTGTGTCATGTATAATGCAACATTATGTCTGTCTGTACCATCTTTTTTGGTTATGGAAAAGAATGAAAAATATTCATATCTTTCAGTCTGTTAGTCTGCTGATCTATTTCTTGTTGTCTGTTTATCATTCTGCATCCATCCAGCTGTGTTTGACTGTTCTAATACTTAATATTTGCTAATATCATATATTTATCAGTGTTTAATAATTCTGCCCTTCCATCTTTATATTTTTTATATTGCTTCAGTATATAAGTTGAATCACAGCTGTCTATTGTTATTTAAAAAAATATTATATTCTATTTCATTCATTCATTCATTCAGTAGCATGCCCCTTGCAGAACTTTGCTCCAATACATCTATCTGGAGATCATCCATCACATACTGCACCCATCTTCTTTTTGGCCGTCCTCTTCCTCTCTTCCCGGGCAAATACCCCTCTATTATTGTTCTCTCCAAACTTTCATGACGTTTCAAGTGACCAAAATATTTAAATTTTCTTTGTTTTATGGTATTTAGTAGCCAACCTTCTTCAGTATTCAGATCTTGTTGTATGGATTCATTTGTTCTTTTCTGTATCCAAGATATTCTTAGAATCTGTCTATAACAGATTATATTCAAAGGCATTTATGCGCTGTTCAGCTTGTTTAGTAAGTGTCTCACCGGCGCATGTAGCTATGGGAAAGATGCATGTATTTAAAAGATTTAATTTTTTGTAGTTCTATATGTCCCCCTCCACAATCTATTCAGTTGTTTTAGTTTTTGAAGAGCAATAGATATTTGTCTTTTAATTTCCTTTATTGTGTCACCATTGTTGGTAATTAACTGATTGACTGCCAGAAGCCGATACATCGGCACAGTGGAACTGCTGTGGCTGCCACAAGCCGATACATTGGCTTGGTATAGACAGTGTGTTATTTGTTTCATTTCTCTCATCTTTCACAGTATTTAGTGCCTGGTAATTGAAAATTTACACACATAAAAGATTGGCCTTCGATCAGGGTCAGACTTGTATTCATTCGCTTGTATTCATTTTTTTTTTTTAAGCACAATACGAGTGTTTTAGTAGTTTATTTTGATTATTTTAGAAATTGAAACGCCTTCTGGTTCACGACCACATAGATTTTCATCAAATTAGCGTTTTAAACAATCTTTGATTATAGTTATTCTGATTTAAAGGACTTTGTGAAAGATTCTAAAATAAAACCACGTGCAGCATTCAGTTAGATTATTTAGCAGGCGGTCATAATGAAAAACAACACTAACAGTGAAAGTTTGTCATAATATGATGGCACATGTCGAATTATGCTTTCAGATTTCTGTACATCTTTTTCAGTTTACATCGAACAATTAGTATAATAAGTCACATCACAAAGATTTTGCTAAGAATTATCATGCAAAGAGTTAGGAAGAAAATACAACCTGAAATAGAAGAACAATGTGGGTTTGTAGAAGGCAAGGGTACAGTAAATGCTGTGTATATACTGAGAACAGTAATTGAATGTTCTATAGAATTAAACAAAGATCTACATCTTTGCTTTATTGACTACACAAAGGCTTTCGATAAAGTGAGACATGTCAAAATGATAAGGATGCTTGAAGACCTACAAATTGATGGAAAAGACCTTAGACTTGTAAAAAACATATATTGGAAACAACAAGCTGCCATAAGAATTGATAATGAAGTAGGTCGATATCAGCCCATTAAGAGAGGTGTGGGACAGGGATGTGTAATGTCTCCAGATCTGTTTTCCCTGTACAGTGAAAGTATTTTCAGAAATATAGAAGATATGGAAGGAATCATCATTAGGGGACAATACATCAATAACATTAGATATGCAGATGATACAGTCTTGATTGCAGACAATGAACAGGACCTGCAACATTTAGTTGATGCGGCTGTTGCACACCGTGAACAACTAGGCTTAGAATTGAATTGTAACAAGACACAGATTATGGTTGTCACTGGGAAGAAGGAAATGCCACAATATAATATACAAGTAAATGGGCATATTCTTAAACAAGTGAATCAGTACAGTTATCTCGGAACAGTCATAACATCAGATGGGAGATGCCTTGAAGAGATTAGAACAAGAATTGCCATGGTGAAGGTAGCCTGTTGCAAGATGAAAAACATACTGACCAATAAAAAGAAATCAATTGAAATGAGAAAAAAAACAGTGTTGAAGTGCTATATAGAACCGGTACTTTGTATGGATGTGAAGCGTGGACAATGAGCAGACAAGATGAAAAACATCTGATGGCTGTGGAAATGTGATTTCTGAGGAGAATGCAAAGAATACTATGGACAGACAAAAAAACCAATGAACAAGTCCTTCAAGAAACAAATGAAGATCATAAACTAATTAGAGATATTAGACATAGACAGTCAAAATTTTTTGGGCATGCTATGAGGAGAAATGAATTGGAGAACTTGGTGACAACTGCAAGATCGAAGGGAAGAGACTAAGGGGAAGACCGAGAAGTAAATACCTGGATGGCTTGGCCATGTGGCATGGTCGAGACAGAAACACAGAGCTGATCCACGACTCTGGTGATCGAGTGAGA
This sequence comes from Cepaea hortensis, assembly GCA_963921405.1. Lineage (NCBI taxonomy): Eukaryota > Metazoa > Mollusca > Gastropoda > Stylommatophora > Helicidae > Cepaea > Cepaea hortensis. The sequence continues at coordinate 65,697,607 of OY992882.1, forward strand.
TGGCGAAACATGACTGCCCATGCTTATCGGCATGGCACATGATGGATGGAATGTAAATTCATCATTTAAAAAAAACCCAGAGCCAATTGGTGAATTTCATTATATTTGAAATCAGCACGTCAAATTCAATTGAAAATAGCGTATTTAAATTCTGATACAAATAACTTGAACATATGTTGATGCAGTTTTAAATTTCCTTTCTTTGGTGGTGGGATATAGGTTCTTTTCTTCCATGCTTTGGGCCAAATAGTTATAATCCAGATTTTCATGCATAGTGCATGTTAGAGAAGTATGCTGGTTTCTCCTCATGCTTGGATTAGTTTTACTGGTATGTCATCACAATCTAGTGAGTTCACTTTCTTCAGAATTTGAATTGGTGATCACACGTCCTCTAATAAAGGTTCTAGTTCTTTCTCTGCACTTTCATGTATTTTATCTGGGCTCTTTGCCATATCTTCATATATTTCTCCACGGTACTCCTTCCATCTTTCTATTAAAGTGGTTTTGTTTATTACATGTAAAGATGATCTGATTTCACCTATTAATGTTCTGATTTCCCTTAGGTCTAAATCTATTCCTTGCAGCTGGAGCTCATTTCTATACATGTTTACTTTAATTTCCTCCTTTCTTCTTTTAAACTGGGTGTTTCCTCTGTGATATAGTTCTGCTTCTTACACCTTCGGCAGATTTTGAATCCCTGACCGAGTATGTTTTGGAATAGTGAAACTGCGTTCATTAACCTCTAAGCCCTTTTCCCCATTCCCCACCTCCCTGCTCCTACATATACACACACACACACACACTGACAGATATAACATGGAATGGGAAAACAGATATGACATATATTTTTAACAGTTTATGATTTGTAGTAGGAGAATGTTCTTGCAATCAATACTGCTTTATTATTATTTTAAAAAAAAAATTAATCCTATGAATTTTGGACAGCATTTCAATGTAACTTTGAAATACTTGTTCCCTATTTCTTTGATACTTGTACCAGTTTCACTTGTTACATTTTGTGTCATCAGATTTTGTCGACCACATAAATGAAAAATATTATGTTGGTGTTAGTGCTGTGATCAGAGTTCAACTTAAGGTGAGCTGAAATGTTATGCCTCTTTTATGTATGAATAATAACAAGCTCATTGTCATTGCTAGAAAATATGTTATGCTTAATTAGCAAATACTAAAACAAATAAATAACATTTAGGATTGACACTGCAACATTATTCATCATGTGCCATGCCGGTAAGTGTGGACTGTCATGATTCGCCATCTCACTTGATCACCTGAGTCATGGATCAGCTCACTGTTCTTGTCTTGACCATACTACATGGTCAAACTATCCAGATATTTACTTCTCTGCCTTCCCTTGTTCTCTTGCCCTCGATCTTGCCAGTTGTCATTAAGTTCTCTAATTTATTTCTTCTCATAACATGACCAAAAAATTTTGACTGTCTAATGTCTGTAATCAGTGTATGATTTTCATTTTTTTCTTTTAGGACTTGGTCATTGGTTTTTCTGTCTATCCTTGGTAAGTCTTGAGCCAACTGTTCACCAGCACATCATCTGCAAATGTCAAGATTCTACCAACACCTGGTGTCTCAATAGCTGCAATTTTGCTGGTGTAGACATTAAAGAGCACTGGGGACATGGCAGTTTCCTGTGGCAGCCCAGGTGTAATAATACAGGGGTCAGAAATCCAGGAACCCATGTGCAGTGCAATTTTATGCTCATACAGGACTGTTGCAACCCATTTGACGATCTAAGGACAGACCGATCATATCTGACCCTGTTATACACATCATCCAGATCAAGAGCTAACGCCACTGTCTCTTTTTTATCCTGGAAGCTCTCATAGACATCAAATGCAAAAATTGCAGCATTGGCCCAGGTGTCCTTCCCAGGCCGGGAACTTCTGAGTCCTTTGGGAAGCAGATTACAACTTTCCAAATGTCACTGGAGCCTGTGAGCTACTATCTTTTTGAGGACTTTGCCAAAGGTGTTTTGCAGGATTATGATTCAGATCCATTAAGTCTTGAGTGATCCTGATCCTTAGTAAGTTAAGTCTTAGTCAGATATGACTGAGCTACCGTATGACAGTAGACGGTACTACCTGCTTTCTGTCAGCGCCGAATGTTGGGCGGCGCTTACCAAACCCAACACCCCACATTGTGCCAACAGCTTCGGGCGGAAGAGTGCAATTGGGAGGGTACAAGCCTTATCCTGGTGCAAGGAAATGCAACCTAAAGACAAAATGTCATGGCAGGGCAGACAAGATGAAAAACAGTTATAATCTTGTTTATGGTATTTCGAATCCCTGACCAAGTATGTTTTGGAATAGTGAAACTGCATTCATTAACCTCTAAGCCCTTTTCCCCATTCCCCACCTCCCCCCCTCCCACATATATACACACACACAGCTACTATGTCTCATTTGGTGTCGTTAGCCTTGGTTAGTAGCTGGTCTAGGATCGAAGCTCCGACAGGGAGACAGCTAAAGCATTGCTTTGCTGATCCGGCAGCTTCTGCAGCTTGTCTTGTTCCAGATGTATAGGTGTTACCTTTCCTTTGGAGTGAACTAGGCAGGCCGATAAAGGGATCATGCTGCATGGGCAACTAATGGTCTCTATATTTTAGCCCAGGCTTTGTGCTATGGAGAGGCAATAACTCTATCTCTGGTCTTAACCGGTCTCAAATTCAAAGTTAGTTAGTTAGGCGCAGTTCCAACTTCACAGCAACGGGTCGGCCCATTATGCTCCATTCCTGTGCCAGTGAATATCACTCAAAATGCTCCCCACTGCCCAGTGTGAAAAGTGGAAAAGACAGGAGTCTCGACAAACACCAGCCCGCACAGATACACTGCATAATGCCGCCGCCAGAATGTCAACACAATAGTTCCCCACGAAACACCCAGTTAATCTCTGATGGAATCGGCAGTCATTTTCCCATCTGGATGTTTCCTAGATGTTCACCCATACAGTCCACGAAATACAGTTCATCGTCAATGGTAGTGGCAGTCAACCAGAAGCCCAGCAGCCACGCATTTCTGCATAAGGCTAAAACCGAATCAGAATCAAAACGAGAGGTAACTGTTACGGGTTATAAGTCCTTGTCAATTGGCGTAGACATGGGCGCCACACGTTGCCTCTGATGGTGGAAGACACTTCCAGGTGTCACTGATCAGCTACTGCCCGCCTCAAGCTGGGCAGCCCCCGGCCTATTGGGTGCTGATCCGCCACAGCCTGCCTGCTTCAAGGGTGCTTGGGGCTAGGACAAAATCTGTATCGCAGGCTGTAAAACCAATGCACCAGGTAGAAACCTCAAGCTACGGCTTGCAACCTGAAACGTAAGAACCATGTGTCCAGGATTTTCCACCGACTTGACAAATATTGACGATGTGAGAAAAATGGCTGTGATTGATGCCGAACTCAATCGTCTTAACATTGATATTGCTGGCCTGCAGGAGACTCACCTCGCTTTGCTGAGGAAGGGTCACTCAGGGAAAACAATTACACCTTTTGTTTTGGAAGGGTAGAGGGCATGCAGAAAAAGCAACATGGTGTGAGCAAGAATACCGCATGACGAGAACACAGAAGAAGAACCATCTGCAAATCTAACCATTAGAGAACTCCTGTTTGTGGACGACCAAGCACTAATAGCAAAATCAGAAGCTGAATTACAAAACCACATGAATAGTCTAAACGAAATGTGTAGGGAACATAATATGAAAATTAGCACAAGCAAAACAGAGGTAATGACTATAACTAAAGACGAACAAACAACAACAATTCACCAAAACGAACATACCTTGAAACAAGTAAAGAGTTTCAAGTACCTAGGAAGTATAATATCATCAAATGGCAGATCAGAAGACGAGATCGAAAATAGGTGCAATAAGGCAAATCAACTCATTGGACAAATGGCACCAATACTAAAAAAAAACATGTATCAATAACTACTAAGAAAGCACTTTACAACACAATCTTCCTACCAACTCTATGCAACCAATGCCAAACCTGGACAATGACAGAAAAAGAGAAGAGAAAAATCACAACAGAAATGAGGTTCCTCAGAAGAATACTCAACGTATCAAGAAGAGATCAGATCAGAAATTAAGAAATCAGGACTAAAGTGGGGGTTAAAGCAGCACTAGATTTTATTAGAAAGCAGCAAATCAAATGGTTTGGCCATGCAAGTAGGTTACCAGTCACTTGTATTGTATACACTCTATTTGTACTTAATGCTGGTACTGTATACACGCTTTTGGTACATGGCAGATATATTTATTAGGTTCCAACTGTATCCTCTGATTTTAATATGCATTCCCTGCACCTCTTTACTTTCCAGATCCCACCCACTCATAACCAGTATTGAATGCTGTAAGCCATCCTTGACCATCAGAGCCTGCCCATGTCTTCCCTGCCTGGTTGGGTTAATGCAATGTAAATAGCTAGGGCACTTAAAGAGTTTGTCTTCAGTTCTTGTAACATCAGGACATCAAAATTGTATACCAATTTTTCCAATATAGATACTCCCTGCTTTGCACTACGGCAGTTCCAATACCCAGCCCATACATTTTTTAGTCCCAAACGATCCGCTTTCCTCCCACCCCTTCTGGCTCCAGCCTTCATCTTCCTTTTCCTTCCCCCTTCTCCCTTACCTCTTCTCCTCCGTTTTATTTTAGCAGGGCATGCGGGAGTACAAGGAAATGAGCGGGCTGACAAGCTCGCATGTAAGGCTAATGTGGAGAGTGGACACGCTATGGACCAGGCTGACATTCTGTATTCTCTAAGACAGTGGTTCTCAACCGGTGGGGAATTCAGGGGGGGGGGGGAATTTTGTGATTTCCAGGGAGGAAATGAAGATTATTTCAAGATTGCGTTAATACAAGAACCGATTACTTGATCTTGTTTTTCCCTTCATACTTTACGGTTCTGTACGTCTCACCCTTCTACAATTCATTTTATAAAGTAAGTAGACCCACAAATCACGTTTTATATGGACGTCTAGACTTGTTTTAGTATGTGCTTCCATTATTACGTATACTGTGTAGGGGCGGGAGGGGGTAATTTTTAGGTAGGAAATATGAAAGGGGGGAATGACGTTCTGAAAATATGGTGAAGGGGGGCAGGGGCCAAATTTTTAGGTAGGAAATACGAAAGGGGGGAATGACGTTCTGAAAATATGGTGAAGGGGTGCACGGGCCAAAAAAGTTTGAGAACCACTGCTCTAAGAGAAGTAAGACAAGTGATGACTGTGAATCTACAACCATGGTCAGACCACGAGAACAGCAAATTAAAAGAGCTGTGGCCAAACAATAACACTACGCAGGAAGCCAAAGAAGATTGATAAACCAACACAGAACTGGTGTCGTTAGCCTCTAGACGCTGTGGGATTTGCTGAGGAGGGGATCCGAGCACTTATGGACTGAATGGTTCGATGTGCAATGAGGATGATCTGTCGACTAGCTAACTAACTAACTCATTTTCTCTCCTCTGGCTGTTGAAAAAAGATATCTAGCACAACGCACACACTTCGTTGCTTCTGCGATAATTCTTTTTATTTTCCATAGTTTTGATTTGATGGCAGTAACTAACCTGTCACCCTAGTAGAGCCTGCCTGCTAGGGAAAGGACAGGGATGTCCCTCAGAAGTCCATACGCCCACCCGCACACCAGACATTCCACGTTCACGACCAGCTCACCCATGGCCATTCAGTCCTAGGCATGTTGGTCCACCTTAAACTTGGGGGTTTATAATTGGAGTTTTCCATCTCCTAGATGGGCCGCTGTAATAGCTAACAGGCCTCATCTACCCAGGGACAACAGGTTCTAGCACCTCAACCCTCCTGGCGAACACATTAGATAAATGTACAGGGGAAACAACAAACAATTTACTCACAATATCTGTCAAATATAAAATATTTCATAATACAATACACAGTCAAAGTCACTGCACACTACTGTCAGTGTGTGGAGAAAGCCCGGATGGTATCTTTGGTACTGCTGTTCGCTGCCAGTAACTGTCACAAACTGTTGAGCAACTGTCTGATCTTTCTCCTGTTGGCAAAATCCCATCTCCGCAGGTGCCACATTTCCTACAAATGTCACCACTGTGTCGTGTTGGAGATCTCCTGAGCAGCGGAAGGTAGTCTTCTGAGACGAGGTCAGAAAAAGTCTCCTGAAAGTTCCTTGTGACTATGAGTCACCAGCCGACACATCACCTTCTGCACTTCTGTTGTCTTCAGTCTTAGGAACAACTGCATCAGCTCTTCCATGTCTGTAAGCTTGCACTTCACAAAAGTAGAGTATGCGATTATATCACCCATGAGTTAAAGCTTAGTGCCTGACTAGCAGAGTTTTCACAGCACTGTCTGATATCAGGGGAATATAATAGATTTTCCAGAATTGTATCATCAGCACTGAAGGTAGTTAATCTGTGCACACATATGGAGCAGTAAATTGGGAAGCAACAACACGTTGAGTAGTAATCTGATATCAGCACTGTACACTGCTTTAAGACTAAATATCCACCTCCAACGTCATGCATGGAACACCCTTTAGCTGCCATTACCTCCTTCAATGGTAAACTTGTGTCATGTATGAAGCCACTGTGTTGGCATCCACAAGGAATAAAGTCCTGTTTTTACAGATGTTTCCTGAGTTATCCCGTGCTACTACAAAACACAAAAATGGACTGAAGTGTTTCAGATGCAACCCAAACCATATTGTCCTGTGTGGGTGTGACAGCCTCAGTGTAAGAGAGTTATTCTGTAATTCATCATGACAAGTGGCATCATTCTTATCTGTCAAGAAGTCAGGATGGCTTTCATCCCCGTCTGTGATCGCCACATTCACAAACCAACACCCAGGACCAAAACAACCTGGTTCACATAGGACACAAGATAGGGCAGCTTCCATTCTCAGGGTCACAGATGTCATTATAGCAATGACATTGTAACTTACACCTTTGTCCAAACTATCCAATTTTACAATCTTGGTGTGTTGCTATTGGAAACAGAACTGTCACAAGTAGATAGCTGAGCACCAAACATAGCAGTGAAGACATCAGCAATCTGGTTTACTTCACACACTGAGCTCTGTAGTACTGACACAACAACATGACATTGCTTGGGTAATTCCACAGCAGATCCTGTTATAAAGTTGTTGCAGACACATTGACCTGAAGGCGAGCTGCTTTCTTTCTTGTTTCTTTGTTCCCTGCTTGAAAGTCAGTTGAATGTATTTCCCCAGTACATTCATCACGCACAAGACTGTGACCAAAAAAAAACCCTTACAAGCTTCGCATGCATTGTCCCTATAGTTTAACCCTGCCACTGCATCTCCACATATACAACAAGGTGACATTGGCCTGCCATACTGGTTGCCTACTCTTGTGGAGGATGTCACTTGCCTCGCATCCTGTGTTCACTTGTTTGTCTATACAAACTTTTACTCCAGGACTTCTTGTTAATTCTGTAAACGTATCTGCTGCAACACCTTGCACTTGAGATTCTCCTTGGTCTTGACAGATCTGGCATCATTCTTTCTGGCTGTTAACAGAAAGTCTTTGATCTCTTGAATCTGTTTAGGCATTCCACTGCTGTAACAAAAAATAACGGAAGGAAAGATTTCCTACCATCCTGCCCCAAGGAAAGATCAAATGACAAACAGTGGTCTAAACCAACTAGCATAAAAGGAAATTACTAGGCAAGATCAAATACATTATTTTGGACACAAAAGTAATAACACCCTGTTGAAATCATGCTAGTGGGAAAGTAAGAGTGTAATATAAAGAAGAAGTTCATGGTTGAAATTGTACGATTGATTGATTGATTGATTTAGGAACCGACATCACAACATTCGGGACATTCCCATAAGCGCTCCGTCCCCATCCTCAGCAGCTAGCGAAGAGTTCCAACACTAATAGTTCCAGTAGCAATCTGATTATATGTTCATCTCGCCTTTCCTCTGAGCATCAATCGTCGGCCAGATCCCCTTGTCACACCTCGCTGTCTCATTCTTACCAGACTATGGTGATCCATTTGCTCCTCCGAGGTGTACGTGTGCTCCGAAAGGCCGCAACCACGCCTTTCTTGTCATGCATCAATACTCCACCAAGTTTTTCCGAGCCAGCCAATCTGTCCGCCTGTTCATTCCCCAGCACACCGGCATGCCCCGGAGAAAAGATCCTGGTGATGCTTGCTACCCGTGACCTCCGAAGCGAAGCAAGCCACTCTGCACGAAGCTTGCCTGTTCTCAGCCTCCTCAGCATGCTTTCTGAGTCAGTTACAATCACAATGTGTGTATTTGTTGTGTTCTCTATCCAGCGGAAAGCTGCACTGACTGCCTCCACCTCCATTCTTAAGCTAGATGTTGTGTCAGCACACACAATGAAATTGTACGATAATATCAACAGATGTACTGGAAAGAGAATGCCAACCTTTGTTGTAAAAGATCTTCTTCTTCTTCTTCTTCTTCTTCTTCTTCTTCTTCTTCTTCTTCTTCTTCTTCTTCTTCTTCTTCTTCTTCTTCTTCTTCTTCTTCTTCTTCTTCTTCTTCTTCTTCTTCTTCTTCATTTATCCAGAGTGACGTATTTTCAGATGTAATTGTGTTGTGCCAAGTTTATTTGCATCCGTAGACTGACACATCTGTCTTCTGTGGGCGTTTGTTGACCGGGTTAGCCTTTCAGGGTATTTTGAAGGACTTTTGACTCTCACTGTTGTGGTGCAGTCCACATCCCAGCTGGTCAAGTTAGAACAGCAGAAATCATGGTCAACCCTCAAGGGAAGGCAGGGGCAGTCCATGGGCACTATCCGCCATCCAAGGAGACTTTCATATTGCAGAGCCGACACAGCACTGGTGCTGGGCTCACTCAAGGAATCGCCACATCCTGCACATGGCTGCTTCACTTCATAACATCCATATATTGGGCATTACGTTTGCCACAGGCCGCTCCCCGTGCAAACCAGGAGAGGTATGCAAACGACATCCACTCAGCGGTCTTTTGGTTCAGACTTTCAACGAGATGGGTTTGCCAGCCAAGCAATATTCCCTATCGGGCTTTTGAGTCGCTTTCTCGTCTCTTACAGTTGTGATGTCATCCCTATCCCAGCTGGTCCACTCAGAACAGCCAAAAACATCCTGGTCGGAAGGCAGGGGCAGACCATGGGCATTTCCCGCCATCCAAGGAGGGAAAAGTGAAGAAAAATGCCTGTCCGGTGTGGAATTTGCCATTAAGTCGGCCCTGGTTGGCAAACTAGCTGGATTTCCAATGGCCATAAATGACAGGCTTATGACCACTAAGTTACCCCTGCTAAATGGAAGAAAGCATGCAACCATCGTGAGTGTCTATGCACCAACCATGATCAGTGAAAATGATGTCAAGAACAAGTTCTATGAGGACCTGCACAGTGTTTTAACATCTGTTCCCAAAGGAGACAAACTTATACTCCTTGGGGACTTCAATGCCAGAGTAGGCATGGACACCGCCTCTTGGAGTGGCATTATTGGAAAGCAAGGAGTCAAAAATTGTAACAGCAATGGACTTCTCCTCCTTCAGTCTTGTGCTGAACACGATCTCCTGATTACCAACACAATTGTCCGTCTTCCCATGAGAAATAGGACATCATAGATGCACCCTGGCTCAAAACACTGGCATCTCATTGACTATGACATCATCAGGAGGAGTGACAGACACGTTTGGGTGTCAAAATCCATGTGTGGTGCTGAATGTTATACAGACCATTGTCTAATTGTCTCAAAAATAACATGCACATCAAACCACCATGGCATCCTCAAGGGGAAAAAGTGCGAAAAAAATAAATGTTACCTGCCTAAATAGTAAGAAGATGCAGCTGGCGCTTGTAAATATGCTCAAGGACTGCCCCAATCCCAGTGCCACAGTTAAACAAGACTCAGAAACAGAGTGGATAGCCCTGAAGAACACAATCTACAGCACTGCTGTTGAAATCTTTGAAATCTTGAGTCCATACACCTTGAGATAGGGACCAGACCAAGAGAGACACAACCTGCTGCTCCGCAGGTAGACTGAGGATAGACAGTCAAAGACCGAATCAGGCACACGATGCCACTAATTCTTGGTCCGGACAAATACTCTAAGTCTCTCCGCTGAGGGATATGACTGAACATCTCTAAGTCAACATCCCCCAGATGTGAATGCTGGGCTGATACTCACCCACAGCAAAATGGAGGTGAGATGCTAAGCTGCTACATGCTTGGTACAAATACTTGTTCGAAAGCTCTCATCCGAGGGATAAGAGGGATCCCCGGATGAGTGAGCCTGGCTGTTACTCGCTCCCTGCTGCATGGAGGTAAGGTGCTGAGCCGGCAGCACACTTAGCCTACCTCATGAACGTTACTAAAGGTGGAAAAGTGTCTCAATCACACGCAGTGGATACTCAAGCATATTCCATACACGTGCTACTACTTCTAATGCACTGTTCTGATTTGTGTGTGTGGATTAGCTTTCCCTATTACCTGTGTCCTTCACCATGAGGTGAATCCACTCCGACTTCTGAGTTACTTGTAATTTACCTCTCTATGTCAAGGATGAAAAGTCAACATTTTAGTCCAACTGACCGGTGTAGTGGGGGTTAAAATCTGCTACCTCAACATCAGTGCACCGGACGTGCGAGCACTTTTATCCATTCAGCGATGCTGACCTCCACAATGTGAGAGAATTCTGATGTACTTTTTCATGCTTTTACTCGTATGTGAAAGTAATTTGTCAATATTTATGTTGCTCATGGTGGTTCTTCATGGTAAACAAGTCTATTTGTCGCTTATCCTGCTCTGCCTGTTTCAACTTTTGCATTTCTGGCAAGATGATTACTATGTGCTGAGTAAAGCATTATTTGTTCCAGGATGGTGTATTTCATGAAGATGTGGGTTATGGAGTTAGTGAAGGACTGAAGTCCAAGGCCCTGTCCCTTGAAAAAGCCAGAAAAGAAGCTGTCACCGATGGACTCAAGAGAGCTATGAAGTACATATCATGTAACTATTTTTAGCACTATATATTCTGGTCAAGATTGTGTCGGATGGTTGTGTTGTTTTGTGACCGTTCCCATTTTCGTATAGGAGATGGATATTTTCACCTCTTATTTGTAAATTGTGTGCCAGGATGTAAAACCAGGAATTTCATCTCAAGATCTGCGCTGATGCTACGGAGTTCGTGCATTGAGCGAAGCAATCCTTGAGTGAATTTTCGCAGCGTATGTTTCTGTGGTGTTCGGTTATTCAACATGGCTGACCAACGTTTGTGCTCCTTGCGGAAGGCAGTCAACCCAGCAAGATGGTGGAGGCGGCGGAGTGGCCGCAAATGGGAAGGCATGCGAGGTGGGGTAAGACGTTTTAGACTTAAATGTGACCATCTGGGCCTCAGGAATACTCCTATTCTATATTGGAACTGTGCCAGCGTAAAACAACGTGGCCCTATTCTGGAGAACCTGGTATAAAGGAATGATATTGTAGCGCTCCAGGAGTCGAGACTAGGTGATCAGCTACTCCAAATTGCTGGCTTTAAATGTTTCTACAACAGGTGACATCTGGGAATGGCGATTCTCATTCACGACAGTATGGTGGCTTCAGAACTAGACATGTCCAGCTGGGACAATGACAACATACAATTACAGGTGGTTAGAGTTCAATCCGGTATACCATTCTTGTTGGTTAATGTTTTTGCCCACAAAGCGAGTATGGATTCTTAGAAGTGGCAGTGCTTAAGTGACATATTAGGTCATGAGAGAAATTTTATTTTCTGTGGCGATTTCAACGCTAAAGGGAGATCATGGGGAAACATTTCCTTCAACACACAGGGGGAGGAGCTCGAGACTGCACTGGAAATTATTGACCTGGTTTGTATCAACAGTGGCTGTGTCACCAGGACAGCAAGCCGTCCAGGTGATGAGGATTGTGCTATCGATCTGGCGCTGGTTTCTCCTTCACTCACTACAGTTTGTAGATGGGGCGTCCTAGGGTACCATGGCAGCGACCACCATCCTTGCAGCATATTGGTGGAGAAAGGCAGAACCAGGCAGCAAAAGTCAACAGTCAAGACTTTCCAGTATGACAGTACAGGGCAAGATGTGGTGAGTAAAATAAGGCGTGACAAGCGCAGCAAGCTTTAAGGCAGGAAAAAAAGCTGGGAACAGCCACCTTGGTGGAATTTTGAGGTGGAGAAGGCCTGGGTGAATAAGCGCAGTGCTGTATGGAAATGGCAAAATGCCAAGAAGAACAGAGTTGCCCATCCTAGTCCCTGCATGTACTTGAAAAGAGAGATGCACACAAAAGTAAGCTATTTCAAAAAACTGGTTAAGGAGGTTAAAAGTGAAAAATGGGCAGAGGTATATCAAAGAGTAAGCACAGACAAGTCACTGAAATTGTTCTGGTGACTACATAAAAGCATGAGTGGGGTAGTCAAGAATAAGAAAATTTCTGACTTCCAAGGCGCTGACCTCATCTGGCAGAGGACTGATGAGAACAAGGGCAAAGCCCTCTTCGAACGCTGTCTAGAGCAGAGCAACCAGACAGACATGAGAGGCCGAAATCTTGCCAAGGAGGTCACCTCAGACAGGTGCAAGGCACAGAACATTTCGGATGGAGACACAGTGACAGTGAAAGAAATCAAGGCTGTGCTTCGACGATCAAAAAACAGCGCTCCAGGGCCAGATGGCACAAGATACGACAACATCAATAGGTGTACCGACAATGAGCTACAGAAACTAGCAGACATTTACAACAACAGTATTCGGAGCGCTAGTATAAAGGAGGAGTGGTTACACAGCTATCTGATTCCCTTGCCGAGTAATAACCATGTAGAATACAATAGGCAAGCTGCTGGAGAAGTTAATTGCCAGGAAAATATAAAGCCAGCTAGAGAGGCCAAGATGTTTTCCCACCTACCCTGGGAGGGTACCGTCCAAAAAGAGAAACCTGGACCAATGCAGCAGTTTTTGCTCATGACGTCTATGAAGGTTTCCACTCAGGCATTGAAACCTTTGCTGCAGCGATTGATCTTGAGGATGAGTACCATTGGATTTCTTAATGCTTCAGCTTCTCGAACTCAAGATAAGTCTTTTCCTCCTTAGTTGGATCGCTGCAGCCCTCTTCCAACGGAAAGTAGTTTTCAGATGTGGCAGTTGGACTTCAGAACCAACAACAATATATCCTGGACTACCACAGGGATCACCATTATCTCTGGTGCTGTTCAACGTCTACACTGTGAGAATCACCAGCGAGCAGATCACTGGACCGGGGAGGACACTATCATATGCCGACAACGTTTTAGTGTATCATCAGTGTAAGGATAGAGATCAGGTTGCTGTGGAACTACAAACCGAACTCAATCGCATAAGTACTTGGTGTGTTGCTGAGGCAATGGTCAACCCAACAAAGGCAACAGTGACATGGTTCTCTTTAAATAACCATATTGTCAACACTCCAACACCAACTGTAAATCTGTATTCAGAGACTGTGGAAAGAACGCAGGCAATGAATTACCTGGGGATACATTTTGATCGAAGCCTTGCTTATAATGACACATAGACCAGGTGATAACAAAGGCCAAGGGGGGTTTGGCTGCGATGCGGATGATGGCGGCAGCAAACTGTGAGCAGCACCATCTTTGTCTTCTATACAAGAGGCTGGTCATGTCTGTTTTTGAGTATGTAATGGTGATCCTGACTCTCAGCCGTAAGCAGATAGAAAGGATGGAAAGGATACAGAATGAAGCTATGCGCATTATTCCTGGATGTACAAGAGATGCAGCATGCAGCGCGATGTGCTACCTTCTTGATTTTCCAATCATTGAGGACAGAATACAAGTTTGCAGAGCACGTGCCAACCTCAGAGTTAACGCAAACACACAACATCCACTGCATAGTGAAATTAGGAAGGTGAAGGGCAACAGGTTAAAAAGAGGAAGATCGTGAATGGCTCTAGCCGAAGACATTCTTCACCAGATGTGTTCCCTTGAGGACTTAGAACCTAGTGAGGAGTGGGTACAAATGCCAACAGATTTCTGTACATTCTTTTCTGTTTGCATCCAACTAGACAGAAAATGCAGAAAAAAAAATCCGGCTGCTGTGGAGGTGGAAGAACAAACGTTGATTTTTGAGAATTCGTTAGACGGTGATGCTGTCATTTACACAGATGGGTCGGTCGTCCGACATGTGAGAAGCTCATGGGCCTTTACGGCTCAGGTCGTAGGGAGAATTGTGAAGAAGGGCTCTGGTGCTTTTGTTGAGACCACAAGTAGCCTGACTAAGGAAGTCATGGCAGTAAGTAAAGCAATAACATGGCTCGAGACACAGACATTCATTAGGGCATGTTTCCTTAGCGACTCAATGAGCATGCTCAAGAGGATAGAAATGGGGTGGATCTGAAGAGAGTGGTTGCTGTCTCTGGAGCGGTCTTGGCTGGCAAACATTAGTTTCATCTTCGTGCCAGGGCATGCGGGAGTAGAAGGAAATGAGCGGGCTGACAAGCTCGCAGGTATGGCTACTGTGGAGAGCAGACTCGCCATGGACAAGGCTGACATTCTGAATGCTCTACAAGAAGTAAGATGCTTGCGAGAACAAAGTGATGACTGTGAGTCTACAACCATGGTAAGACTGCAAGAACAGCAAATTAAAAGAGATGTGGCCAAACAGGAACACTACGCAGGAAGCCAAAGAAGATTGATAAACCAACACAGAACTGGTGTCGTTAACTGTTACACGCTGCAGGATTTACTGAGGAGATGATCCAAGTACTTATGGACTGAATGGAATGGTTCGATGTACAATGAGGATGATCTGTCAACTAACTTATATATATATATATATATATATATATATATATATATATATATATATATATATATATATATATATATATATATATATATATATATATATATATATATATATATATATATATTGGCACCACTGATATTTTGTATTTCGATTTTCTTCCCTCATTTTTATATATAATGCAATTCTTTTCATTTTTGGTTGTATTGACATGAGGGTTATACTTTTAAAAAATTTTAATGTATTTTTCTTTACAGAAGCTTTGGAAATTGTTTGGGCAATTGTCTTGGTGACAAAGAGTATCTCAAGTTTATTAATAGAGCTGCTAAACCGGTATGGTAAAGTTGTACTTAATTGTTTGTTTTATGGGCTGTGACAACTGCAAGCTCAGTTGTTGTAGATGATGGTGGCTTTGAGTTGTTTACTCTTGTACAATTGGAATATCCAAGACTGTTGTTGTTGAAGACCATATATGTGAGTTGTTCAAACTTGTATGACTTGAAGACTCCAGGACTGGTGGTGTCATTGTTGAAGCCTGCATATTTGAGTTTTCACTCTAGACTGACTTCAAGACTTCAAGACAGTTGCTGTTGTGGAAGCCGGTAGGTTTGGGTTTTCACTTTAGACCACATGTGTCAAACTCAAGGCCCATGGGCCGCATCCAGCCCGCCGTACAATCATATCAGGCCTGAAAGGTCTCGACTGACTTACAAATATATTCGGCCCAAGAGAGAATTTTAGGAAAAAATATTTTTTTATGGTCACGATATAAAGTGCACATCAAATTCCCTAATTAGCAGCCTTCCAAATGATAGGCTACCTGAGAGCGTTCTTGCTTCGATCAGAATAAGTGAAACCAAAAAAGTTGTGTAGTGAGTTAGTGTTCGTCGTTATAGTTACCTAGCAACGTTCAGATGCTCGTTTTGAATTGGCGCATAAAAAAATGAAAGTAGTGTAATGCTCGGATATTACATCACCTTTTCCCGCTACGGCTAACGTGATATCAATCAAACATCTGTCGGTAGAAGCACAATATTTTAAAATCAATACTAACCTTTAAAATGGCCAAGAGAAAAGTTGATTCTGAAAACAGAGCCTTTCAAAGCCGGTGAGAGGCTGAATATATGAAAAGTAATTTTGAGCTGTTTCGTAATCCATTTTCCATAGATGTGGAAACCGCACCTGTAAATTTGCAGATGGAGTTAATAGAGCTGCAGTGTAATGGGACACTAAAGGCAAAGCTTTACATTATACAAAGTTGCAATTGCCGACTAAGCTTGTAGGATCCCAAGCAGTTCACTACAAATCACGTTTTTATATCTAATAGTTATAGCCTGCACAATTCACTCGTTTCATTCCTGAAGAGATGCCCCGGCTTCGTCTACATGTGGCTCGAACCCTGAGCATGTTTGGTAGCACATATCTGTGTGAGCAGCTGTTTTCTGTGATGAAGATTAACAAAACATCACACAGGAGTTGTCTCACTGATAAACACATCATGAAAATCTCAATGACACAGAACATTACTCCCAACATAAACGAACTTGTAGCCAAGAAAAGTTGCCAAACATCGTGCTCTGACAAATTGACATAAGAGTGAAAATGTGTATATCAATGGTGTTTTATTGTTAAAACTTTTTTCAGTTTTAATTTATACTAATGTTTAAAAAAGGTTTACTTTTTGACTTATTGAATATTTATCCTGTCCGGCCCGCAACCTTACGTGTGATTTGAGTTTTGGCCCTCTGAGCAATTGAGTTTGACACCCCTGCTCTAGACTGACATGAAGACTTCAGGACTGGTGGTGGTGTTGTCGAAGCATGTAGGTTTGAGTTTTCACTCTAGACTGACATGAAGACATAAGCACTGGTGCATTGGTTTTTTAGAAGCCTGTAGGTTTGAGTTTTACTCTTGTATGACTTGAAGACTTCAGGACTTTTGGTGATGATGTAGAAGCCTGCAGGTTTGAGTTGTTCACTCTTGTACAACTTGACAACTTCAGGACTGTTGTTGTTATTGTGTTTGTTGTAGAAGCCTGCAGGTTTGAGTTGTTCACTCTCGTACAACTTGACAACTTCAGGACTGTTGTTGTTATTGTGTTTGTTGTAGAAGCCTGCAGGTTTGAGTTGTTCACTCTTGTACAACTTGACAACTTCAGGACTGTTGTTGTTATTGTGTTTGTTGTAGAAGCCTGTAAGTTTGAGTTGTTCACTCTCGTACAACTTGTCAACTTCAGGACTGTTGTTGTTATTGTGTTTGTTGTAGAAGCCTGCAGGTTTGAGTTGTTCAATCTTGCACAACTTGACAACTTCAGGACTGTTGTTGTTATTGTGTTTGTTGTAGAAGCCTGTAGGTTTGAGTTGTTCACTCTCGTACAACTTGTCAACTTCAGGACTGTTGTTGTTATTGTGTTTGTTGTAGAAGCCTGTAGATTTGAGTTGTTCACTCTTGTACAACTTGACAACTTCAGGACTGTTGTTGTTATTGTGTTTGTTGTAGAAGCCTGTAGGTTTGAGTTGTTCACTCTTGTACAACTTGACAACTTCAGGACTGTTGTTGTTATTGTGTTTGTTGTAGAAGCCTACAGGTTTGAGTTGTTCACTCTTGTACAACTTGTCAACTTCAGGACTGTTGTTGTTATTGTGTTTGTTGTAGAAGCCTACAGGTTTGAGTTGTTCACTCTTGTACAACTTGTCAACTTCAGGACTGTTGTTGTTACTGTGTTTGTTGTAGAAGCCTGTAGATTTGAGTTGTTCACTCTTGTACAACTTGACAACTTCAGGACTGTTGTTGTTATTGTGTTTGTTGTAGAAGCCTGCAGGTTTGAGTTGTTCACTCTCGAACAACTTGTCAACTTCAGGACTGTTGTTGTTATTGTGTTTGTTGTAGAAGCCTGCAGGTTTGAGTTGTTCACTCTCGTACAACTTGACAACTTCAGGACTGGTGGTGTTGTAGAAGTCTAAATTAAAAGTGTTAATTTTTGTATGACATAAAGACTTTGGGATTGGTGTTGACTTAGTTCCAGCCCATTAGGCAAGCACTCCTGTTGAGAATGCATGTGAGCTCTCAAGTAGTGAATGCAATTTTGTATTGATTGAAATGAGAAAAAGAGTGTTGAGGGGATACATAGAGTCTATTCTTTTGTATGGATGTGAAACTTGGACAAAGTGCAGTCAAGCTGAAAAACATCTGATGGCTGCAGAAATGTGGTTTCTGAGGAAAATGCAAAGAATACCATGGACAGACAGAAAAACCAATGAACAAGTACTACAGGAGACAAATGAAAATTGTAAATTGATTAGAGAAATTAGACGTAGACAGTCAAAGTTTTTTGGACATGTTATGAGAAGAAATGGATTGGAGAACTTAGTGACAACTGGCAAGATCGAAGGGAACAGACCAAGAGGAAGACCGAGAGGAAAATACCTGGATGGCTTGGCCACATGGCATGGCCGAGACAGGAACACTGAGCTGATCCACGATGCTGGTGATCGAGTGAAATGGTGAGTCATGACCGCCCACGATTTCCGGCATGGCACATGATTGATTGATTGACTGTCTACCATTACAATGGGGGAATTGCTTGTGACTCTTTTGCAGTCTTGAGCCTGCAAAATGTGTAGCCCTCAGCAGATTTCGTCACAGCAGAGATCATGATTGATTCTCCTTGCATTAGCAGACTAGTGTTTGCCTAGGATGCCCTACATGGCAGAGAAGAGACCTTGATAAATATGAACCTTACACTTAGGACACCAGCACCCCTGCATTTGCTACTCGCTCAGTTGTTGATGTATATTTAGATCTCTGCTCCATCTCAAGCAATAAATACAAATGCTGAGATAGTGGGTGGCTCTATATTTAAAATCTGTTTAAGTTTTTTAAATATTTGTCTTTGTAAAATTGATCACATTGATTTTGAAAGCTTCTTTTACCAGTTAGTTAGTTAGTTTAGTTAGTTAGTTTGTTAGTTAGTTAGTTAGTTAGTTAGCATGTTGGACTGGAAGCCAGTGTGACATCCTAATTCTATGACTTTATGACATAAATTATCCAAAAGAATCAGTCTGACTTCAAGGTGCAGCAAGTAGAGAGCTATCTAATAGCAGGAAACCTAAAACACATGGAGAAGAGAATTACAGACAGATGAATAATACTCAGAGGACATGGAGGGAACTGCAGGAGATAGTGGTTTGGTTGAGGGACTATGCTCCAGTGGTGGATAAAGGGCAGAAAAAGAAGAAGACATCAGGTTTGCTGTGATAATCTGACATTCCTAGTGTTATGTATTCTATCACATATGGATGTGAAAGCTGGACAGTCACCGTATAAAATGAAGATTCCTGATTTTCATATTCATGTGTTAGAAAATTTCTACACATTTTGTGTATAGAGTATAACACAAATGACTTCCTTGGTAAGGAATACATAAATGTATGTGTTGACTGCCACTTCTGCCAGTAGTGAGATGTTGAAAATTTTTCAGGTTTTAACTTGCCAGGAATCCTTGTTGAAAAGTATTCTTCAGGATACATTTGAAACCAAATGAAAAAGTGGCAGACAATAGAAAATCATGGATTGATAACATTAACGGATAAAAAGACTAAGGCTTTGCTTTTCACACCATATTGCTGAATATAGGCAGCAGTGGGAAATCTTGACTATACATGCATTTATTGTGGCATCCCAACGACTCACAGATGATGTGCTGAACAGATAAAGAAGACAACTTTATGATCCTAATTATTTATCATCATTTACCTTTGGATATCATTCATTTGGATATTTTGCTTTCAGGAATATTAAAGAGTTGCATTTTCACTACACTGTTTGTCTTTTAAGGATCATGTGGAGGATTTGGTGGTGAAGGCTGGTAGGGGACTTAATGCATTGAGGGCTATGGCAGCAACCGGGGTAGATCAGAGGATGCTGTACAGGCTCTTTCAGCAGTTAATAATTTCTGTCATTGAGTATGGTTTGGGGCTGCTGACAGTATAAAAAAGCCAGCTTGAAAGGTTGGAGCGCATACAGAATGCTGCCATGCGGTTAATACTGGGGTGCACAAAGGACACACCAATTATCTGCATGGGGCATATCCTGGCGCTACCTACAATGACGAATAGGCATAGGGTCCTTCAGGCCAAATGGTACCTGAGAGTTGCCGCAGACAGGGATCACCCGCTGCATGCAGCAATGGATATGGTAAAGGGTCATAGACTAAGATGAGGCAGGTCCTGGATGGCACAGGCAGAACTTTCTATAAGTCAGGTGTGTGATCTAGAGACCATCAATTGTGGAAGAGAGTGGGTTGAAGTTCCGGATGACATGACGGACTGACACAATGTAATAATAACACTGGGTCGTGAGTGCAGAGAATGGGCAGCGGGCCTCACTGAGTTTAAAGTGCAACAGCTGATCCAGAGCAACACACATCAAGGTGACATAGTCATCTACACCGATGGTCAGTGGTGAGAAACAGACGTAGTGGCTGGGGCTTTATTGCAAAGGCTAATGGGCGAGTCTTGAAAAAGGAGAGCCTGGCATATGAGACTACAACCTCCAGCATGAGAATGGAGGTGGAGGCAGTAACAGCGGCATTCCGGTGGCTAGAGGAGACTACTGCAACACACGTTGTGTTCATTACAGATTCAAAGAGTATGCTTAGCAAGTTGGAGAAAGGATTGTTTTGTGTGGAATGGCTCTCGTCGCTTCAGAGGTCACAGATTGTGAGAATTGTATGGATATTTTGCCCTGGCCATGCGGGTGTACGGGGGAATCAACAGGCTGATAGGCTAGCAAGGACTGCACCTCTTGGTGGTATCTTGCCTATGGACAAGGGGAAGGTGGGTGTGCGCTTGTGGGACCAGTTGGAGAAAGCGGAGGAACAGATTGAGAACCCATATGTGGAAAGAATGAGATTGCGGGGATCGGCAGGGTTCTGGAAGAATCTCAAAACTGAGAGTGAAGACCAGGAGAACATTTAATCAGATAGCTGTGGGAACAATTAGTAGTATGACTCTTCGCTGGCTGTTGAACGAGGGGATTGAGCACGTATGGGAATGTACTGAGTGCAGTGATGTCGGTTCTTGACTCAACTCAACTCCATGTCAGATTAAGTGGCAAAATAGTAAATATTAATATCATACAAGTCAATGAATCAATTGCAGACAGCTTAGAAGAAGAAAGTTATAATTTGTTTAAACAACTTAACATGGTTATAAACACAATTTAAAAATGGTGAAATAACTATAGTACTAGGAGATTTCAATGCACAGGTTGGAGAAGAAAGAGGTGAAGACGTTACTGTTGGATATGGCCTTAGAGAAAGCAATGAGAGAGGAGAGAAACTGGTTTGATTAGGCTAGGGTTCATAAAATGACTAGAAACACTTGCTTTCAGCAACATCCTATATGCATTTGGACATGGGAATACTCAGGAAATAATTTTCACATGGCAGATCAGAATTTCAAGCCAATGTGAAAGCAGAAGTAGAAGATGCATTGCAATACAATAATCTCTCTTCAATTTATATTGAAGGCATCCACCATATATGACCTAGCTGAGATGAAACATGGTACAGAAGAACAGAGTATACTCAAAGCCAGACAAGCCCGTAAGCGACCTGCCAAAAAGTACAGCTCATTCAGAGAGGACATGCCTCCTTTTGGTAGGGCATTATTTCAATTATTGTATAAGTTTAACTTTAACATTAAATCATAGTTAGTTACTCTGGTATTGTTTTGAATTTTAAATATGTGTTGTGATATCTCTAGGATTTCTACTCTTTGTAGTTTTGTAGCGATTTTGATAAAAATACCTCTGAAAAATATGGTTTCACTTGAGAATAAAGTGTGGTTAAGATTATTTGTGGAAAGTATTTCTAACTGTATATTATATGAACAAGACAAATATTAAAATGTATGAACAATATAGTGTTGGGTAAACAGAATAGGAGAGGTTACATTGCAAAGGTTAAGGGATGCTGCGTGAAAAGGGAGACACTGAATATGATATCAACTTCCAGCATGAGAATGAACGAACGAACGAATGAAAATCTTTATTTTCAAAGGGTTAAGAATTGGGCACGCAGGCCAGTCTGACATTCTGCCCTTCTTCTCTATTTCCTCTCATACATTCTTTCATTCAACATCTCGTATAAAGCAATTCTTTGACAACAAAAGAACAATAAGCATTAAAACGCATGAAAAATAATCAATAATACATGACTCGTTGAGGCAATGTTTAACATGGGCATCATAAATACCCAAGGTGAGTGTAACGTGCCACACATATGGGAATATTTTTTTTTTTTTGGCTAGTTGTCGTTCGAGATAATTTACCATTATTATTTTCATTGTTGCTGTGTTTTTTTTAAGGGGGCATGTAGTCTGTCCTGAGGTAGTGTTCAAACAGGTTGTGACTGTATGTATAATGATTGGTGGTGTCTTTGATTTCTTGTGGAAGATTATTCCACAACTGAGTGGCAGAGTATGCTAAGCTGGTTTTATATAAGTCTATCCTAGGTTTAGGGACATGAAGTATATTTAGTCGTTTGCTATGTCTTGCGTTATATTTAAATAATGGCCAAAGGTTGCTTGGGGCATTTTGAAATAGGATTTTGTGAGTTAGTTTAGCCTTATTAAAAAGTAGACGTTTGTGGAGTGGCAGTAACTGAAGACGTTCATGTAGGTTAGAATTGTCTGTAAACTTATCACCATTGATTAGACGCACTGCCCTTTTCTGGAGTGAATAAAGGCATTTTGTTATTGATTTGGGGCATCCATCCCAGGTTGTGGAGCAATAATCAATATGTGTTTGTTTGTGGGAAGTATAGAATATCTTTCTTGTGTTTTTGTCGAGGAAGTTTGTAATTTTGGCAAGTTGGTATACTTTTTTGGTTATTTGTTTAACTAGAGCATGAACATGGGAATTAAAGGATAGATTTTGATCTATGATAAGACCCAGTGCCTTGTGCTCGGTTACACTTTCTGTAGGCATGCTACCAATGTGCAGCTGAAGAGTTCTCTGCGAGTTTAGAGTCTGAAGTCTTTGCCTGGTTCCTATTAACATAGATTTTGTTTTAAAGATGTTAATTTGCATGCGATTTGCATGACTCTGTTAACTACACTATTTATTTCCTGTTGCAAGGATAATTCTAGCACATTACGATCAATAGGGTTTGTATATACTGTTCAGTCGTCTGCAAATAGATCGCAGGATGATGACAGATATAAGGGAAGATCATTTATATAAATGGCAAATAACAGAGGGCCAAGTATAGACCCCTGAGGTACTCCAGTATTAATGGTAATGGCTTGGGATAGAGATTTATTGTGTGATACTACTTGTTTTCTGTCTAATAAAAATGAGTTTATTAATGTCACTATATTAAAGCTTACTTTCATTGTTTCTAGTTTTTTAATTAGAATAGTATGATCTATCATATCGAATGCTTTTTTTAAAAGTCTATAAACATCGTTCCACATAGAGTATTGTTGTTAATATTTTTATGCCAGTTTTATATCAAGTTTGTTAGGGCCGTATGGCAGGAATATTTTGGCTGAAATCCTGACTGACTGTCAGCTATTAGTTTGTGGCGAACTAAGTGCTCTAGTGTTGTTTTGTGGATGTGCTTTTCCAGCGGTTTGGATAAAGAGGATAATATGGAAATTGGCCTATAATTACTCATGATACAATAGTCTAATGAACCAGCTTTTAACTGAGGATACACTTTAGCAATTTTAAAGGCTGATGGGAAGTGACCTTTGGTGAGGCTTTGATTGTATATAAAAGTTAGTGACTCGCAGATCGCTGGTGCAGCATAGCAAAGGATCCGGTTACTGATTCCATCTAGTCCTGATGAGTGTATTGAGATGAGTAAATACTTCAGTGGTCGTCATTAGCGGTATGTTTGTGGGAATGTCTCCATAGCATTTGCTCTCACAGAATTATGATAATAAAGATATGTCATGAGGCACATCTGGTATTGCAGCCTTCAGTTGGTTTATGTCAGACTGAAAGAAACTACTGAATTGATCACATGTAACCTGATGATTTGTGTTTGTTTGTCAAGGTATTAATTGCTTTCCATATATCTTTAATGTTGATTTTATCTATTATTAAGTTCTTAAAATAGTTGTTCTTTTCCTTTCGAATAACATATTGAACTTTGTTTCTCAGACTACAGTACATAGTTAGATCTCTATTTTTATGTGCCCTGTCCCGGTCTCTCATAAGTTCAACTACCTCCTGTGTGATCCACGGGGGCTAAGTGTGATGTTTAACACGAACTTCCTTAAATCGAACATGTTTATCAAATACGCTTAGAAAGGTCTTCAGCCAGTGGTCCAGAGCATCATCTGGGTCAGAAAGCTGGTAAACATAGTCCAGAGATGAGTTGAGCAAGTCTTGTAAAAAGTCATCTTGATTGAAGTTTTTATAATTTCTATATTTTATACTTATATGTTTGTGTTTCGGAGTTTTGGTACCTCTTTTCGACCATGTGCAACATACTGGGTAGTGATCGCTCATTGCATTAATAGGTACAGTACATTCTCTGATGTAGTCAGCACACGTAGTATAGATATGATCTATAAGTGTTGCAGATGATTTTGTTATTCTAGTGGCTTGTTTGACTAACTGTTGGAAGTTATATGACTATTATGTTTTCCCATGTTTTGTTTGATTTGTTAGTGTCTATGTTGAAGTCACCTAGCAGTATTATTTCTCTAGAATTACTAAAGACTACATCCATCATAGTGGTGAATTTTTCATACCAGATATTTCCTGCACTGGGGTTTCGATAAAGATAGCCAACTACTAGGGGTATGCGATTTTGAAGCTGAACCTCAAGCCATACACACTCAATCTCACAGGTTTCAAAATCTAGCCTACGGTGGGCGTTAAGCGAGTTAGAAATATAAACTGCAATAACCGTCTCTTGTTTCTGATAGGGATCTCTTCTAATAGTTATAAAGCCTCTGATAGCGATGTCATCATCCGAGATGTTGCTATTTAATTGACTTTCGCTAATGCCGAACATATGAAAATTTTGATTAACATAAGTGATAGTTCAGGCAGCTTCCCTAATAGATGGCAGATATTTCAATGCCCGATTCTGAGCCCATTATTACTGAGCCAGTGTTCGTACTTATTAGACATTTTAACAATGCATAATCATGAATTTTTTAAAACACAAAATGAATACAACTTATGTCCTTTATAACAATACACACTCTAAAGTACAGAGAAACAGTAGTGTCTCTATCAATATACATGAACACACACAAAATACGTATAAAGATCAGTAAGGATGATCAGTGAAGACCCCCTCACTCACAGTATAAACGCGATAAAAAGTATTATAAAAGATATCCAACTAAGTGTCAATCTCTGTGACTTCAATACGAGTCAATGTTTATATTTACGGACGATCTAATACGTTGCTATATAAAACAATAACCAAGTATGCACATAAAATTTCTAGGAGAGGTTCTTTCTTGTACCGAGATCCGGTGTTGCTTTGTGTTGAATTGCTAGTAAACACCAGGCTGTGTTGTTGTGGAGGTTATAACTACAGCTTTCTGATGGCTGGAGAGCAGTGCAGCCTGACATGTTGTATTTGTACGGGACTCAAAAAATATGCTATGTAAAATAGAAACTTGTATACTCCACATGGAGTGGCTTGCATTGCTTGACAAGACGAAGGTGAAGAGTATATCATGGATATTCTACTCAGGGCATGCTGATGTGTGCGGTAATGAACAGGCTGATAGACTGGCTGCTGCCACTCCTCTAGACAACTAGCTATATTATGAAAAGGTTAAAGTTATTAACGCTCTAGGGTCAAATGGAAAGTGCAACAAAAGAAAGGACTAACAACTGGAGAGGCTGATTCAGTGGGTGTTAGCAGAGCAGAGGGTCTGGACGACACTCAATGAATAGGGAAAAATACAGGCAGACATTTAATCAGACTGCCACTGGTACCACCATCATTGGAACTCTTTGTTGGCTACTGAAGAAGGGAACTGAACATGTGTGGTAATTCCACAAGTGTAATGATGTTAATTCTTGATTTCATATTCATCAACAAAAGACTGTAAGTTATATACGATTCCTAGGCACTATTAGAACTCATGATGATGATGATGATGATATTGATGATGATTATTGATGATTATTGATGATGATTGATGATGATTGATGATGATGATGATTGATGATGATGATGATGATTGATGATGATGATGATGATTGATGATGATCCCTGCCAGCTGGCGTAGCCATTCATGGCTCTTCACAGATCTCGGTCTTTGGTTTTCTGGATCAACTCTGCTGCTGATATTCCTCCATGCCACCGTCTTAATCCATCCAGAATCATTTCTCTTGGTCTGCCTCTGCCTCTCTTCCCCTTGATCTTTCCAATTGTCACAATGTTCTTCAATGCCTCTCTTCTCATCACATGACCGAAGAAAGATGTTTGTCTCTGTCTTATTGTTGTATATAATGTTCTAGTTTCATTAGCCTGTTTCAGGCAGTCGTTGTGAGTTACTCTGGCAGTCCAAGGAATTCGCAACATTCATCTCAGGAACCACATCTCTGTTGCTTCTAATTTCTTCTTAATTTTTTCATTTACATTCCAAGATTCACTACCATACATCAAAACTGGTTCTATATACGAGGGTATATATATGGGTGATAAGTAAGTCACAAATGGTGTAGAAAAATAACTAAATACGATAACAACTTGAGACCAGTTTATTTTTATACTTACATTGTCCCTTTATTTCTCAACATAATTTCCACCAACACTGGTGCACTTATTCCATCGTTTTATCATTCATCCCAAATCGGCTGCATAGAACTGCGTGAACTTACATGCCATCCTACAGAACTGTGTTGACTCACCCTCATAACTTTTTTCTACCCAGCTATGTCCTGCTTTATGGGACAAACATTTGTCAGCATAAACAGGAAACCCACCTTGGCGGGAGACATTTAGCAAATGACGCCGAAGTTGAATGTGAAGTGAAAACGTTGTTTAGAAAACAGAGCATGCAGTTCTATGCAGCCGGTTTTGGAAGACTTATAAAACGATGGGATAAGTGCATCAATGTTGGTGGAAATTATGTTGAGAAATAAAGGGACAATGTATGTATAAAAATAAACTGGTTTCAAGTTGTTATTGTATTTAGTTATTTTTCTACAGCCATGTGTGACTTCCTTATTAACTTACCCTCGTAGCATTTCAGCACTCTCTTGTTTACATTCAGTGATAGTGACTTATCGCATAAGATACTCTTCATTTTCTGAAATGCGGCTTTTGCTTGCCCTATTCTGCTCTTAATCTCTGTTGTACATCTTCCATCTGATGTTATAAATGCCTCTTTTTTTTTGTTTTTCTTAGCATATCCTTTACAGGACTTAACTGTCAACACCAGCATCTTTCAGTTGTATGTTGATCTCTTGGCAAGATTATGCTCAGTAGTTTGCCATTGCTTTCTGAGCGGCCGGCTCACATACCCCGTAAGTTACCGATGCGATTCGAACCACTGCTGATTTGAACCGTCATCACGTTACCGCCGAGAGTATACGAGATTACGGAGAAAAGTCATAACCTCTAAGCCACGAAGCCGGCTATAAATGCCTCTAGGTATCTAAAATTATCCACTTGGTTAAGGATTTTTCCTTCTATTTCTATTTCACATTTTGGTGTCACCATTTTCTTTGATATCATCATTGTTACTATTTTCTTGATATTCAAGGAGAGTCCTTTTCTTGCACTCTCTGTTACTACAATGTCCAACAACTGCTGTAGGTCTGTTGAATTATCCACCACCAATACTATATCATCTGCATAGTGTATATTATTTATATTATAACCTCCAACTAGTATTCCTGGCATCTCTTTGATATCTCTCATTATTACGTCGCTATTGTCAACAGCTTCCCTGGGGTGAAGGGACAGGCTATCACATTTATCTATGAATATCTATACATATATATATATATATATATATCTATATTTATTTATATATATATCTCGGAATACTTATATATATATATCTCTATATATATCTCTCTCTCGGGATGACTTCAGATCTGGGATTGGGACAATTTCAGTCTACGATCCCACCAGTCTTCGGACACCTATCTCTCTCACAACTGACCAAGGGACGTTACCCTTTCAAACATTATCCTGAACAAATGACGCAACTCTGGTATCTACAAACTCAACAATAAAAGTGTATTGTACAAAAGAGTGAAGATAATGTGGATGTAGTGCATATCTGTCTGTTGTGAGCTACTCGCTACAAGACAGATTTAGTTGAGGCAGCCACATGAAGAAGGACATAAGAAGGGAATGTCACTTATCTTCTCAGTGTAGATCCTCAGTCTTTGACCAGATATCATCTCCTCCGAGTTGACATCAAGTTAGGATAATAACACAAGGACACTTGAGCATGTGTCTAAATAATATTCATAAAGCTCATCCACATCCGATCACGTAGATGCCTCCATAATAGGTCTAATTATAGTAGCACAGTTTCTCAGTTAAAGTTCATAGTAGTTCATAGCCAGAGTTCCATTAGACTAAGAGTCACAATCAATAACCAAAGTTCAGGTGAACCAAGTGGTGTTTGATATAAAATTAAGTTGAGTGGGAGTCGGGTAGGTAATCGAGTACACAGCTTGATGATCACAAAGACAATATACTCGCCCGGACTCCCTCATCATTACATGGTTGATAAGTCATCTTGGAGGTACTCTGAGGGTATATACGACTGACCGGGTGGTGGGCAGTAGGATCACCTCATGTTAGCTGGTCTGTCCAGACTGCTGATGTTGACACAGAACGATTGTTTTACTGACTGTTCATCTCTCCTCTCCGAAAGGTATAATCTGGTAAAAATGACAAAGACAACCCTCAGTGAGAATCACATGATCATGACCTACCATATGGGGAGACACTGAAACGGTACTCAGATAGGGAATCACCTCCCCAAAAGGGGTGGTGGTTTCATTACAGGCCATGCCTCATGGTCAGAGGAAGAATAAGGTCTGGAGTCTGACAAGTAGCTAAATAGATCATCTGTTTCCCTGGACGGGATAGAGTGAACCTACGGTGATTGGTTATGAGTGTCTGTGCCCCAGTTCCCCAAAGGAAGTCTTCTAATGACATACAGGGTTAGCGGGTCTACAGTACTCATAGGCGGAATGGCCCTGAAGGAGGGCCGTTGGCAAAACCCCTTTCCATCTCTTCCCAGGTAATCCTGCTTTCCCCAGTTCATCACCCCTGTAACCATCAGAACATGTCTGCCGTATCATTCCTCCTTCTTGCCCCAATGGCCCTCCCCGTTGTCCTCCTCACGTGGGATCGTTCAAATGACCTCCGATTTGATAGAGGACATTCCCACGAGATTCGTCTTGTCCGGCCGATTCGCCCGATATCTTACATGATAGCTTTTAGTTCTGCCGTCACCGACTTCTGGTTTTGTCGACTACGCCGGAGTTCAAGGCGGCCCAGTAGTGCACAACATCACTATGACTCAGGCCAATCCTATTTTCTCCCCAAACCGTTTCTGGCAGGCAAGACTATGCGTTCTATACCTGCACTTTTTTACAGCAGTTCAGACTGTTGGCTGCAGGCCAGGAATTGAGTCATGTAAACAAGCCTGTTCCGTTAGGAGAAATTTACAGGCCCGCCCTTGACCTCTGCGACAGCCGCTGCATGCACTATGCAACATTGTGTGATCGGGATTTCAACACAAACCGATTCAAGAATTGCAGCACTCTTACCTTTTCATTCAGTATGCACATAGAAGTATGGAACCTCGTCCAATCTGGGGACGTTATGTCTACAGTCTTCAAACCGTATGTTGACACTGGCACCATTCCTTCATCTTACTGCAGCCAGACAGAAGTTCTTGCCAGCTCGGCTAGAACACCAATCTTCTCCCCCTGTTCTAGTCAGGTTATTGCGATGCGCAGTTAAAACATGACTTCCGGTATCCTCATCTCTCGAATCTTCCTGAGTCCAAGGGCCTAATCCTTCACTCCCTTAGGGGTAATATTATTGGATTATCTCCCTTTGATCGAAAAGTTGCTGTAGGCCGAGAGATGGTGTGTGTCTGGCAAATCCCGCATCTTCTGGTCGCATCCTCTAGGCATTTTTTGTGACAGCTATATAGGGAGAAGAGATCTGGTGACAAGACACACCCCTGTTGTACTCCTAGCTTTATCTGTTCGTAACTACTCTCTTTATTTCCCATTTTATTTGCTGCTACTTGGTTCCAGTAAATATTCTTTATTATTCTTAAATCTTGCCCATCAATGTTGGTATCTTCCAACATTTTAATAAGTTCATCATGTTTTACTTTATCAAATGCCTTAGTATAATCTATGAAGCATAAATATACGTCTCTCTGTTTCTCTATTGACCTTTCTATTAGTGTCCATAATGTATAAATTGCATTGTTTGTGCCCTTTCCTTCCACATATCCATACTGTTCTTCACTAATTTCCATTTATATTATGATTCTGAGGTGAAGCTTAGTGATATGGTTTATGAGGTTAATTGTACGAAAATCTTCACAGTCAATTGCTCCTGGTCTTTTTGGTATAGCTATAAATACAAATTTCAGCATATCACTGGGTAAATATCATTCAACATTTTGTTTAATATATCTACTCCAAATTCTCCCAATACTTCTAATTCTTCTATTGTGATTTTATCTGGCCCAGCTGCTTTTCCTTTCTTCATATGTTTCATAGCATCAGCGACTTCTAAGTTACTTTCTTCTGTTAATTCTTCCCTTTCTCCATCATATAATTCTCTTATATACTCATTCCACCTCTTCATTATAGCACCTTCCTCCAATAATATCTTCATAACATATATAGACAACATATGTAAAGAAACCAGCCAAGCAGAGACAGCAAGAATACCGCATGACGAGAACACAGAAGAAGAACCATCTGCAAATCTAACCATTAGAGAACTCCTGTTTGCGGACGACCAAGCACTAATAGCAAAATCAGAAGCTGAATTACAAGACCGCATGAATAGTCTAAACGAAATGTGTAGGGAACATAACATGAAAATTAGCACAATCAAAACAGAGGTAATGACTATAACTAAAGAAGAACAAACAATAACAATTCACCTAAACGAACATCCCTTGAAACAAGTAAAGAATTTCAAGTACCTAGGAAGTATAATATCATCAAATGGCAGATCAGAAGACGAGATCGAAAATAGGTGCAATAAGGCAAATCAACTCATTGGACAAATGGCACCAATACTAAAGAACAAACATGTATCAATAACTACTCAGAAAGCACTTTACAACACAATCTTCCTACCAACTCTATGCTACCAATGCCAAATCTGGACAATGACAGAAAAAGAGAAAAGAAAAATCACAACAGAAATGAGGTTCATGAGAAGAATACTCAATGTATCAAGAAGAGATAAGATCAGAAATGAAGAAATCAGGACTAAAGTGGGGGTTAAAGCAGCACTAGATTTTATTAGAAAGCAAGTCAAATGGTTTGGCCATGCAAGTAGGTTACCAGTCAACAGCATGCCACAACAAGCAATGATGTACAGACCAGATGGAAACAGAGGAAGAGGCCGACCACGTAAACGTTGGACGGAAGGAATAGCAGAGTCCATGGGAATGTCGATATATGAAGCCCATAATCAGGCACTCTCACGAAGTTTATACTTCACCTCGACACCGCAAGGTACAAGAGGAACATGATGAGATGAGATGAGATGAGTACTCTATATATCCTTAATATCGGGGTACAAGAACAAGGAAGCGAAAATCGCCATAAGAATCATCTCCGGCAATGTTCGGTAGCAGATAAACATAGTAGCTATGTATAGTGTGGAAAATGTGTCCATACACCATCATTGCCTAAAGAAATGTGGTTTAGATTTGAGTCAGGAACCAACATC
Source organism: Cepaea hortensis (assembly GCA_963921405.1). Classification (NCBI taxonomy): domain Eukaryota; kingdom Metazoa; phylum Mollusca; class Gastropoda; order Stylommatophora; family Helicidae; genus Cepaea; species Cepaea hortensis. The sequence continues at coordinate 65,729,381 of OY992882.1, forward strand.
ACAGTAATCAGGACATTTCTATGTGTGCTCCTTCCTCATCTGCAACAGCCAACGAAGAGTTCCAATATTAATAGTACAATTAGCAGTCTGATTATGTGTCTATCTGGAGTGGTAGGGAGTGACAAAGGATCTGTCCGACACTCATTACTCTGAGGACAGGCCAGATGGACACATAATCAGATTGCAACTACTCGTACATTAGCTTATTATGTTTGGTCTGGTCTTGAGAACATTGAATCTCTTATAATGGGAAAGTCAATGCAACCAGCATAATACTGACCATATTAGTCCACAAGTGCTGTTTGATTACAACAAATATAAACTAGCACTACTTCCCTAATATCAGTTTTGATATGTAAATGGTCTTTACTTATTTACTTTACTTTAAATGACCTCACATTAATTTACACAACCTGATAGGGAAAATATTGTTGAAATAAATGTTCATTTTCTGAGAAGTGCCACCATTATGGCTTAGAGTACAATGAACATGTTTCACAATTTCCTAACATACCAAATCAGGGTTTCAAAATCAGCTGCAGGCGATTGGGAAGCAGACCGCTGTGTGTCGATTTCAATGGTCATTCAGAAAGCGATGAAAAATTACTGAATGTAAAAATTGCCTAGTAAATCACAAACAGCCAAAAAAAATGAGGGGGGGGGGGGGGGGGGGTGCGACATCCTATAAAGAACATGCAACTAACTGTTCTGAGAAACAATAGACCTTAAGAACAATGACATGAGCAGGTAAAGTTAGTCCTGTGGCAGACAACACCGTTGAGGTCTACAGTGTTAACATATTCTAGGTCACGGCATAGTAAGGTGGAGGGGTCCATTCTTTCCTCAATAACTTCCATCCATGACAATTTCCATACATTTCTTAAAATTACCTGTTACCCATTTTATGAGGCTAAGGCAAACCCAGAGTTGTACTAGTATGAAAAATTAATTTCATCCACTGCTGGTTATTGAACCTAAACCACTATATTCATAAGCATCCCACAACAACTCCAGGCTTCAGTAGTAATGTAATGTCTGAGAAACTCCTTTTCTTTTCTTTGTTACTTTCTGGTAATGTTGTCTAGTCTGTACCTGTTGTAATATAAATCCATAATTGTATCTATAATTATGAAATTGTTTTGTTTCAATGTTTTACTCTTCCTTATAGGTACTGAAGAGAATACTAAAACAAATAAGATGTCTGACACATGTAGGGTTGAAGTTGATACAGTTCAAGCTGCAAAATTAGAAAATGATTACAGTGTAACAGCAACAAGTATCAGTTCTGCAGCAGATGCCTTGACTGATAAGCATGCAGTGTTGATGTCATTAGATTCATCACTTAATTTCAGGTAATTTTCTTATTTGTTTTCTTCTTCTTCATCTTCTTTATCACTGGCTGGTAGGATATTTCTAACTATAATAGGCAGAAAACCCTACCTAAGAGTTAACCGACAGTCTCCGTAATTGTGGCTCTTTATTAGATTATGTAAAGGGATGATCATGATAGAAGAGACTAGGATTAACTTGGACGACAAAAGACAGAAGGTGGAGAACACTTGTGTATGTAGGAAGACCTAATTTGAATGTCTACTTTATCTGGCCTTTGCTTTTGTCAGAAATATTATCCCCCTGTATTTAAACACTTGCTCGCACTCACTCACATACCTTGCATTCAAAGAATCAAGAGTGGAGTATGTGGGTGCCATGACCAAACAAATTAATCTTCTTTTAATGAAAAAAAAAAGATTTAAAAAAAATTCTTAATTCCTAGTGAACTAGAACAAAAATATTTTGAACCAAAATCATTTCTGTCCAAAACAAAATTTGAAATGTGTGAAGATTGAAACAAAATTATGCCTATTTAACTCTGTTATGTTACAATACAGAGTCACCTGGGGTGTTGTGATCCTCTCTATGGCCAGAGCTTAACTGAGTCCAGCAGTTTCAGTTACGTGAGTCGAGATACAAACAAATACCCAATGCTCCACAGGATTCAACGTTCACCCTCACACCACATGGTGAATTTGCTATCTGCAACCTTCCACAGGTTTGTCAATAAGGCAATAGTACCAAACAATCCCAATTTCCTCTTCTGTCTTACATCTCACATAGCCATAAGTACACGTTATCGGAAAGCAAAGGTTTCCTGATAATGGAATATAAGTTGGCACAATGTTTTTCTACCAATTATCTAACATTTTATTGTAAATACACTCACCCCCAGTTTTGCACAAAATTTAGACTCCTAAAGGGTAATAAAGCAAGGGTGTGACCTGAATAGTAATATATGGATGGATATATATATATATATATATATATATATATATATATATATATATATATATATATATATATATATATATATATATATATATATATATATGGATACTTCTGGCTATCACAAGTGCTTTTCGATATGCAAATGGCTGGAAGTTATTTGCGATCTCTGGTACTGTTTATCTCATGTTGCCCAAGAACTGGGTGGTGCAGTTTAAACTATATTCCCAGTATAATTAACTCTATAGGGCAAGGTAAGGGAAGAGCAAATTACGACATTAATTTGAATTGACAACCAAGCAGGCTTTAGTTGCAGGTTTTATAGAGATGATCCCTCTTCATATTTACACAAAATATGGTTCTTCTTCTTCACTTGCCTACAGGCGTCAACATGCATAAATCCAAAGAAAGCAGTGGTCAACTTGAGTCAATTAATGTCTCCATTTTGTCTTCAAATGGAGTGGATGTAGGCCAAAATAGTTTTAAATGTTCTATGTATGTTGGACTCTCTGCAACAAATGTTTAGCTGCCAGTTTGTGAGTTTCACTGTTACCTTCATCAGCATTTTCTGTTTTTGGTTTATTTAACAAGTGTCATTTCAGCCTGATAATATGGTTGATAGATTCCAAGAACAGAAGAGTATGATAGTTGTATTTATTGACCTTCAACAAGCCTTTGACAGTCTCTTATTGAAGTTATAGATGAGATAGAAAGAAAAAAAATGATTATGTGGATACAGGCGTTCATGACAAACAGAACTTTATCTATTAGATTTCCATGTGCAACTTCACACAAAAGGACTTTTGAAGAAGGAACTCCTTCAATTGGCTCTTCCATAAGCTGTACACTCTTCCTCATCTTCATCGATGATCATACAAACCACTTCAGTGTTTTAAAGTCACTGTTTGTGGATGATCTCATTATCTGGACCACTTATAAGTATCCCATTCTGGCAAAAGATAAGATCAACAAGGCACTCCTTATAATCTTAATATTTTGTGAACTAGAAATTAAAAATCAGTTCTCAGAAAGCTATAACAACATCTTCTGTCACAACCACAATCAACAAAGAGAGCCAATCGTATTAGGCTTAATGAGGTGGTTCTAACCCAAAAAATAGGACTTCTCAGTCAACCTAGGAATAAAACTGGACAGCCAGCAGAAACTATATGGTTTTTTTTTTTTTTTTTGCTTTCGCGTGCTTGGACTTGGACAATGAGTAGTCAGGCTGAAAAATATCTGATGGCTGTAGAAATGTGGTTGAGGAAAATGCAAAGAATACCATGGACAGCCAGAAAGACCAATGAACAAGTTCTTCAAGAAACAAATGAAGATCGTAAACTGATTAGAGACATTAGTAGACAGTCACAATTTTTTGGGCATCTTATGAGAAGAAATGATCTGGAGAACTTGGTGACAACTGGTAAGATCGAGGGGAACAGACCAAGGGGAAGACCTAGAAGCAAGTACCTGGATGGCTTGGCCTTGTGGCATGGTCGAGACAGAAACACGGAGCTGATCCACGACTCTGGTGATCGAGTGAGATGGCAGAACATGACCGCCCACGCTTACCGGCATGGCACATGATGGATGGATGGATCGAGTGAGATGGCAGAACATGACCGCCCACGCTTACCGGCATGGCACATGATGGATGGATGGCTCTGAACTCAAGCGTGGTCCATACACCTGCTACTACTTCTAGTGCACTGGACTGTTTTTTGTGTGTGGATTAGCTTTCCTTATTACCAGTATCCCTCACCATCAGGCAAACCCACTCTGACTTCAGAGGTACTTGTATTTTATGTCCCCAAGTCAAGGATGGGAAATCAACATTTTAGTCAAAATGACCGGTGCAGATGTTGAACCTGCTACCTCAGCATCAGTGATTATCAAAAGTCTCTGAGAAAAAGTAAATAGATGTCTGAATCTTGTCAAAAGGCTTTCTAGTATCACTTGGGGAGTGGATAAACGCACATTGCACCATCTATATCTCAGTTATGCTAGGTAAATAATGGATTACATCGTCTCCTTCCAGACAACCATGAGCACTAGCACTCTTCTATCTCTGGACGTGTAGTACCAGCGACTTAGACTTGTGAATAAACTAGGTTGACCTATAAATGCATGTGAAACAGCTACTAGCATAGAGCCATTCTATGGTGAAAGAGCATGGGCTGAAGCTGTAGAAAGGTACAAGGGAAAAGAGAAAGATCCCTCCAAAAGTAATGATAAATACCTGTAAAACAACACAAAAATTGAAACAGTGGATTTGGTGAAAGAAGAAAGTCAAACACTACTTTTCATAAGAGAGAAATTGAGTTAAAATTTTCTGGGCCACACTCCCTAACAATCAAAATAAAACTGTTTGACAAATTGGTCAACTAGGACTCACTCCCCACAGTACTAAATGTCATAGGTTGGAAATTACTGTCCCAAGATAAAACCCAATGTGTCATAAATTCACGGGTGCTGCCGGGCAAGCAACCCAATTTGTCATAGGGTGATTAAATTATATTCAGGACGTGCCGTCGATATGTCAGAAGTCACTGTTTCTCACATTGGTGTTTAGTCCTGGGTGCAGGTTCAGTTCCCTTGCGCTCCAGACTCCAGAGAGAAACTCTGGACAATTGTCTGTTATAGGCTGAAGACAGATCATGTCCCTGGATACTCAAGCTTACAGCTGAAAATGGCTCAATAATAGGTAAACATAGCTTGTCTTGGTATCCCCAAGAAGTGGGAAGGAGAAGGTTACATGTCTAGGTTTACTTCAGTTACTATACTACTAGACAGGGCAGGTTTTCTCCCTGACAATCTCCCCTCCTTGGCTAGAAAAAAAGCACCAAGGTACTCAACACAATTACATACACTTGAACAAAATTAAGATAGAACTTTGAGTTAAAACAAACTACTAATGACTTTATTTTCTATCAATAATCATTAAAAATTAAATTTTGGTGGCATTGTGACCGTAGCCATTGTCTCTCAAAAAAGATATCCTCTGCCTACCGTCGTGAAGCTGGAGACCATAACCTACAACTATCTGTTGGCTGCTCTTCAACTTCATCCACCACCTGCACCCATGGCTTCACTTAACCCTGATCGTGGGGATTAAAAGAGTTATCATGCAAAGAGTTAGGAAGAAAATACAACCCGAAATAGGAGAACAATGTGGGTTTGTAGAAGGCAAGGGTACAGTAAATGCTGTGTATATACTGAGAACAGTAAACAAAGATCTATATCAATAACATTAGATATGCAGATAATACAGTCTTGATTGCAGACAAGGGATGCCACACACTTGCTTGGCTCATGGGTTGAGTGTCTAGCATTCTGAATGACGAGGAACGCTGACAATAGACTGACAGTAAACACTGGCGTCCTAGAGTTAGACGACATCTTTAATATGGACATTATAACATCACCAATGTTCACGCACTGCCAAACTTGTTTTCATTACAGTCTGTCAGACATTACAGAGGTTTCACTCACATACATGCGGAACCATTGGCCATTCATAGAAAGCTTCTGTCGCTATCTGCTATCATCCTGAGCATCACTGAATCAATCAAATTGTCATGAAATCAGTCATTAATATTCTCCAAACAGCCTACTTACCCAGGAGGCTGGCTGTGCCGGCCGTGTTGTTGACGACTGTCGTACTGTGGCTGCCACAAAATGCTTGACATGTTTCATTCCCACAGTTAGCTGGATTCTTTGAAAGGCATTTCAAATATGCAGCTGGTTTTCATTACTTGGTCTTGAGTTTGACGTGCTGTTCTTGGAGATATTTCTCATATCGTGCCTCTCAGTCTAACTGACTTTACTTCACTGTCCTTTGTTCCAAAGTTGACTTCCACCCCATCACGTGACTAGCTTCTATCAAGTGACTGATTAATATTTATGGCTCGAACATTCCTACTACTATGCCGTGATTACTACTTATTTTGTCCGTTCTGTTCTGCTACCCTGTCTGGTGAACCTCATTCATGCTTCTATCCTTTAACTCTTTTGTGGTCTAGTCCTGTATTTTCCAATCTTTTACCATTTACTCTTTCCAGGGTTATTGTGTTACATGGCATTATACCTCCCACCCCCTTCTTTTTAAAATGGTGCAACCATTTTGACAGTTTATTCGGTCTGTCTACCCTTAACATTTAACAACAAATGGTACTGTATGGTTGTTTTACATCGTCAACAGTCTTAATTCCATTCTCACATATGTTGCAATTTCATATTACAATCGGATAATGGATGATATACTGCCCCACATCACAAAGGTAAAATAAATTTATTTATATCAGACATGCACATACTTGTCCCTCCTACCTGGACGGCATGTACCTCCAGTCTCCTTTTTATTTCAGACTACTAAGGTGTAATCTATGAGATCCAAATGTCCCTCAGACATCCTCATGCAGTTCCTCATTCATGCATAAGCATGGGCATCTTCTACAACCCCCCCCCCCCCCCCCCCCCACACACACACACACAAGCCATTACACCCTGGGTGAAGGTACACTTGTGTTTTAGACATCTCATTGCCATTTCCGTTCTGAAATGCTTCTTGGTTTGTGGTATATTTCTTTCTAGTTGTGACCTTTATTCCCATTCAGTTTATTTCTGGTCAATGTTGGTTACCGTTTGACTATCGTCTGATAATCCTATTTGCTTTCTGGGGTATGCTAACTCAATGTCTCTCCTGAGTCTTTCTTATGTCCACTGGTGGTTGTTTCATACCTTATTTATACATTTTTCTTAACCCATACTATCATGTATGTCATTCTTATGATGTTTTGTTTGCATTTGCTCATTTGTAGTTGTACAACAATGCATATATATATATATATATATATATATATATATATATATATATATATATATATATATATATATATATATATATATATATATATATATATATACACAATATTCAGAAAATAATGCAAGGCTTATGTATAGTCAATTAGTCAATTCTTCTGTCAACCATTCTTTCTCTCTGTATCATTCTGTCTACCTTGCATTATTTTTAGTGTACATAGTTTTACCATTGTTGTTTCATGTTTTCTGTGAAGTCTTCGTAGCCGCTATATTCCTTGGACCTGAACATATTCGTCCTCACCTCTGTCCCTTGTTTCTTGAGCTTTCTGCTTCTCTTTTCGATAGTCTCTTTCTTCTGAATCTAATTTATGTTCAACTAGTATGTTGTTTCTCAGGCAATGTTTTATTCTTATTGCCTTGTAGTATCCATTTTGTGTCTTGCTTTATAGTCTGGCTGCTTAAATCACCTTTCTTTATGTGTGTGTGTGTGTCTCTCTCTCTCTATTGTATACTTTCCCCTTAATACATGCATTCTTGATCCATGACATATCTTACTTTTAGAATAATATTATGAAAATACAATATTCACCATCCGACTGTAAAGTACAATTAACAGTGACATCTGCATGCTTTATCAATTGCATAAACATTGGATGAAGTTCTAATCACTACACGTGAATGCTCTGGCCATATGTAATGTTATGCCCTTATACTGTTATTACACATCATTCAGCTTCTTTCCTTTCACATCTTCTCACGCTCTTTCGACTCTCTTTAATTCTGTCTTGATACTGTTGTTTGTGCCCTGCTGACGTGTTCTTTATTCCAGCTGGATCTATTTTGTATGTCCTTTGCTTGTTCCTTAACTCATCTTATTCATTTAAATGTTTGTACTTTCTTTGCCTATGGTGACAAGGCTCATCAGGGTTATATCTTATTTCCTGTAACTTTTATCAACCTTTCATACTATGATCGTGTGTGATAATGAATGATTGATGGTATCCTGAAAATGTCCCAGCATTTCGTACTATGATACTATGTGATGCTGGAAGATTGATGGTTTCTGGAAAATTTTATAATATTTTGTACTGTGATACTGTGTGATGATGGATAGTTGATGGTTTAGTGTATCAACTTTGCGATGTAATTTTATTCATGATTTTAACTAATTTTGAAATTAACTGGTATACATTTCCTGTGCCTGTTGCTGGTGCTGTCAGGAGTAGCACTCCAAAATACTTGATTCTATTTCGGTGTTGTTCATCTTCCGGTACCTTGTTTCTCTAGAGTTAAGTCTAGTTGGTTCTTCAGCAATTCGTCTCGGTAAATCTGACACTGGTTTCTGGCTAGTATCAATAGCATTCATCCTTCATCTTGACCTTTTATCCGTCTCACAATCTAATTTACAATAGATATAGGATGTATGCATCCGTAATATATATATATATATATATATATATATATATATATATATATATATATATATATATATATATATATATATATATATATATATATATATACACATACATAATTATAATTGAATAATAGTGAGATTAAATTAAAGTGTCAAGTTGTTTGCTTCTGATTTCCAGCATTTTGATTAGTAATCCAGAGTTTAAAATAGTTTCAGACACATTTTATATCTATGAGTTACAGATGAGCAAACAGATTGTTGTATTCTTCTAATTTATATGTTTTGTTAACTGCAGTCTGCTCAGTAAGTCTGCTAAATTGTTGTCCTTTCCTGGGATGTGACAGATGTCAAAGTCATAGTCTTGTAGAAATAGAGACCATATGTGCATTCTTGTGGTCATAGCAAATGAAATATTTGATCTGTATCAAAATTGTACTTTTAGTAAGCTTGATCCTTGTATTTATTAGTCCTTTCCTACTGGAAATGGAAGAAACTTCTAATGCTGTTGAGCAGTAATCTTTACTGACATTGTCGTGTAACTTTAATGCATCTGTGTTTATACTTTTATGTTTTGACCTTGTTGACTTGATGACTTTTCTACTCTTAAACCAGTTGTGGATTGCGATAATTATTTGAAGCACTAAGGGTAATATTACACTCTTGAAAATGGTGCTGAACAATTCGATTTGTTTCCTGCAATATGCTTTTCCGGTTAGCGGGGTAGGGGTATCCCCTATCAAAGGAGATGTAAGACGCCTCCTTTCCTCCGTTAGTCTACGGGACACCCTTGGGCAAGGTGGAGTACCCGTTTAGCCTCTTAATCAGGGTTACGTGAAGCCATGGAAGCAGGTGGTGGATGGAGTGTGAGAACAGCCGACAGATTGTTGTTGGTTATGGTCTTGCACTCTGCGGCGATAGGCAGATGATCTCATCAGTAGAGACAATGGCTATGGCCACCGACTAGTACAGTCACTGCCCAGAAGGAAAGCAATGGCAAACTACCTTCTGCAAAACTTGCCAAGAAACTATAGCAACCATGAAAGAAAACATAATAAGAAAGAGATCTGGTGGTGAGACCCCCAGGCCAGGCAGATAAGATAACACTGGGGAAGAGTGTGACACAGGGACAAGTACTAGTAATCGTGATGGCGGAGTTAATCCTGACTGTGTTACCAAGGAAACCCTTTGTGTCAGACTAAGAAACAGAGTGAGAATAGCAACGTGGAATGTGAGAAGTCTGTATGAGGGAAAGCTTAAAGTAGTATGTGATGAGATTGAAAGGTTAAACATTCAAATTTTAGGAATTGGTGAACATCGCTGGAGCGGCAAGGGACATTTTACAACTGAAAATGGAAGTCTTTTCATTTATTCTGGTAGAGACGTCGGAGGCCAGAGTGGAGTGGCATTTTGTTTAGATAAGACAACTGCAAAAGCTTTAAGGGGATATACTCCAGTTAGTGATAGAATCCTCACTATTAGACTTAAAGGCCGTCCAAAAAACACAACTCTTGTACAGATATATGCACCTACTTCAACAGCAGAGGAGGACGAAATTGAAGATTTTTACAACACACTGCAAGACACATTACATAAGATTGGACATAATAATATAGCAATAATAATGGGAGATTTTAATGCAAAAGTAGGTGCAGGAAGAGCTGAAAATGAGAGACATGTTTTAGGAAAATTTGGATTGGGAAATAGAAATGATGCAGGTGACAAATTAATTGAATTTTGCACAGAAAATGAGTTCACGATAGCCAACATGCTTTTTAAACAACATCCAAGAAGACTCTTCACATGGAAGTCTCCGGACAGTATTACCAAAAATCAGATAGATTATATTTTAATACAAAGAAGATGGAGATCAAACATAACATCTACAAAAACCCTACGAAGTGCAGACTGTGATACAGATCATCAGTTATTAGAAGCAGATCTGAAATTAAAACTCAAAAAGCTTACACGAGGACCAAGGCCATTTCGTTTTGATCTCACAAAAATACCAGATGCATACAACATAGAAGTTAGGAATCGCTTCGGGGTCTTGATGTCTGTGCAAGAGGAAATGACACCTGATGAACTGGCAGTACAAGCTAGAGATATCTTGATAACTGCAGCCAAAGATTTAATTCTGACCAAGAAAAAGCAACTTAAGCCATGAATTACATCAGACACATTAGAATTAATAAAACAACGAAGGGAGCTGAAAAAGAAAGGAGATGAATCCGATAACAGCAGGATGAAGTATAAATCTTTAACTCGAGAAATAAGAAAGAACACAAGAAAGGACAAAAATCAATAAATACAAGATTGCTGTACCAGAATAGAGCAATGTCATAAGACTGGAAGAGATTATGAAATGTTCAAAGAAATGAAGGTATTGACAAGAAATGTTCAACCTCAATTGAATGTTATCTGTGACAAGATGGGAAGTACCTTAACAGAATCTAGGCAAATTCTAGAAAGATGGCAGGAGTACTGCAGTGGAATGTATGATATGAGTGACAGTGAGGATATGAATGAGATACATGAGCCAATGACAGCAGAGACAGAACTTGAACCCTCATTAGATGAAATTGCTTGGGCTATAAAGAACATGAAGAATGGTAAATCACCTGGATGTGATGAGATACCAGCTGAACTAATTAAAGCGGGAGGAGAAGAAAGCATACACATATATCATGCATTATGTAAAAAGATTTGGAAATATGGTATGTGGCCAAAAGATTGGAAGAGAACTATCTTCATTCCAATACCAAAAAAGGGCAACCTGAAATTATGCACCAACTATAGAACTGTTGCCCTGATCAGTCATGCAAGTAAAATTCTGCTAAAAGTCATAATGGGAAGACTTTGTAAGAAAATGGAAGAAGAGATTAACGTGGTTCAAGCTGGATTTAGACAAGGAAGAGGAACAAGAGATCACATATTCAACATGCGATTAATAATAGAGAAGTGCAGAGAATTTAATGTAAACCTATTCTCATGTTTTGTGGATTATTCAAAGGCATTTGACTGTGTATAACATAAGAAACTTTGGGAAATCATGAGGAATATGGGCTTTCCATCACATGTAGTACAACTCATAAAAATGCTCTATCTAGACAACAAGCAGCTGTTAGAATAGATGGCGAGACATCAGATTGGTTTGACATCAAACAAGGAGTCCGTCAGGGCTGCATGCTGTCACCCTATTTGTTTAACCTGTACGCCGAAAATATAATGAGAAATGTAAGAGATGATATAAACAGGGAGCTATATGAAGCCCTAAATATCGGCGGTCATGACATACCAGAGATTCGATATCCTGATGATACAGTATTACTATCCACAACACAGAATGGCATAGAAAACCTCATATCCTCAACCCAATTGAATAGTGAAAATCACAACTTATATCTTAACATAGCAAAAACAAAGATAATGCATACAGACAAAACTGCAATGGAGAAAGTAATATATGTTAATGGGGAAAAATTGGAGGTGGTGGAAAATTTTGAATATCTTGGGTCACTGATTACCAACAATGGTGACACAATGACATAAATTAAACAGCAACTATCAATTGCTCTTCAAAGACTAAAACAACTGAATAAATTATGGAGTGGGACAGACAGAACTACAAAAATTAGATTTTTAAGAGCATGCATCTTTCACATTGCAACATACGCCTGTGAGACATGGACACTTACTAAACAAGCTGAACAGCGCATAAATGCCTTTGAACATAAATGTTATAGACGAGTTCTAAGAATATCTTGGGTAAAGAAAAGAACAAATACATCCATACTTCAAGAATTGAATATTGAAGAAGGTTGGCTATTAAAGACGATAAAACAAAGAAAATTGAAATATTTTGGTCACTTGAAACGTCATGAAAGTTTGGAGAGAACAATAATGGAAGAATATATGCCTGGGAAGAGAGGAAGAGGAAGGCCAAAGAGAAGATGGTTGGAGGATGTAATGTATGATCTCCAGATGGGTGTATCAGACGCGGGACATCTTGCTTATGATCGAGAGGTTTTCCGGAAGGTTGTTATGGCAGCGAGGTTCTGCAAAGGACATGCTACTGAATGAATGAATATGCTTTTATGATGTATAAATAATTTATACTGAATTTCCCGATTTGTGAACATTGAACTGTTAAAAGCCATCCAACATGGGTAATAACTGCATTCATGAAAATTATAGTTTTTAGAGTGAATATGTCTTTGATGTTCAAAGGATATTGCCTTAAAAAGCTCATTTGCAGTTTGTGAGTAAACTTTATTCTGATGTTTTAAGTTGTATTTTATTTTTCTTTGATAATTGTTGGTTAATTTGAATATTTTTATTTGGAGGAGGATGATGCTTCGTAATTGTTTGTTTGTGTTGTTTATTAATGATGGAGTATGGTGAAGCAAGCAGGACTGTAGGTTTCTCAACTATTAGTGTTGTCTCTGTCAGTTACTCGGGTTTGTAGTCTGCGTCATTGGGGGTTGGGCTTATGTCAGTCGGGGTAACCTGTGTGGCATTCTCTTCTACTTTGTCTCTCTTAGTTAGCCCTTTAGTGATTGTGTTAACTGGCACACATCTCATTTCCCACTGTTGTGCTTCCTCCTCAGTGCAGTCTTTAATGTTTGGGACATTACCAATCAACAGACCTGCACATGGGTGTGGTAACACTGCTGCTGTTATCCTACCTTCAAAATATGGGCATCTTATCTGTATATATGCAATCTTATATTTCTCCAGTGTACCACCAAATGTTCTGCAGAATACATGCCTGCCTGCATAGTCTTCTATTTTTACTAGCTTCCGGTCTACTCTAACAGTGGAAGCACCAGTGTCTCTCACGCATGTCATTAGCTGTCCATTTACTAATGCTAACCGAACATCCAGGTTTCCCTCTCATGTGTATGCAGAATTAGCTTCTTGTATATACACTTTTCTCTTGGTTTCCTCCTGACTGTCTTAAATATCTGTCGCATTCGTCATTGCTCTAATCTCTCCCTCATCATCACTGCTAGAAATTACATATGCCATGTTGGCCTCCTTCTACTCCTGTCTCATCTTACAAACCTTGGCTATATGTATGTCCATAACTATTGCACAAGAAACAATATAGGTTGTTTCTATAGTTGGTATACTATTTGATTTCTGTGCAGTTAAGTTTTTAATGTATGAGTCATATGTTGGGTTCTTATCGCACATCTCTAATGACCCATGCTGTATCTTACAGTATTTGCATTCTATTATATATCCCTTCTTAGGTTGATATGTAGCTCTTTGTTGATTGCCTTTATTATAGTATGATGCTTTAGGTCTCATATGTTGACCATACTGCTAGTATCTACTTTCATTGCTATTGTAATTTTGATTTGAGAATCTGGTTGGGCCCCTTCTGCAAAAATGTCCCTATGGGCATTGCAGTATGCCTCTCATTTGGATTCCATCTCAGGTATGGTGGCACATTTTTTCTTATTGAGGAACATAGACATGGCCTCTGGCACTGATGAGATTAATTTATCCCTCAAAATGAGGTCTCTCAGCTTCTGGAAGTCATTGCCCACATTAGCTGACTTCAGCCACTTGTCAAACAGTCACTGGGTTTCTGAAACAGTCTAGGAAGGTCTGATTTGCCTTTGGTGCCAGTGCCTTATAAGCTGTGTGTAGACCTGCTTGGTCAAGTGAAAAATGCGCCAATGCCCTTTCTTTAATATAATGGTAGTCACTTTGAAGGTGCTTGGGTATGACCTCTATAACCTTTAAAGGTTTCAGGGCCAGATGTTTGTGGAAAAGTATTGCCCATTCCTCAGCTGGGACCTTGTAAAGGTTCATTAGGACTTCGAAATTTGTCACCCAAACCGAGATTGAATCACCCTGGGTGAAGTTTCTGATGATTCCCTGGTACCATCTGATGGGGTCCAAAGTTTTAGCTGCTAGTTTAGCCTGTGCAATTTTAGCCTTTTTTTCCTTCTCCAACATTTTAACTCTTAAATTTCCCTCTATCTTTCATTAAACTCCTGGCTGCCAGTTTCTCTCTTTCGAAGGCAAGTCTTTCTTTTTCTGCTGCTAATTTTTCTTTCTTTAGAGCTAACACTTTGTCTTTGCTGTGCTCTTGTGCTTCTCTAGCTTCTCTAGCTGCTGATTCTTGTGCTTCCCTAGCTTCTCTAGCTGCTGCCCTCTCTACCCGTTGATGTGCCTGAAATTCACAAACTTTCTTCTCGGCCCATGCCAGAAGCTCAGAACCTGCTAAACTACACTATTTCCCCATGGCTACATAATCTTGAAGTGTAGGCATGATTAAATTGTAATCATTACTAATATACAAATGAAATTATGAATATCCACACTATAGATACACTGTTGTAGGTATGCCGAACTCAGATCACTGCTCGAACAATGAACTCTTTGCTGTTAATAGATGGTGTCTTTCAAGGCAGGAGATGTTCATTGTCCTCTGTTGCTGTGAGTTCTTGTCAGCTCAGTGGAGTAAATGGTGTGAGTCACTTGTGCTGCTACAATGTCAACAATATTTCACACCACCGGACAAACGATAACTCCTATCAGAAATATTTCCTAAATTATAACGCAGACAAATGTGACTAACCCTGTAAATAGAAACACTGAAGACGTGGAGGCACAACATATAGGTTGAGTGTCTGGCATACTGAATGACGAGGAACGCTGACAATAGACTGACAGTAAACACTGGCGTCATAGAGTTAGACGACATCTTTAACCCTATCAGACCGCTGTACCGATTTTAAGAAATTTCCGAATCTGCCGCTATACCGCTGTCCCTAATTTTCGGCATTTTACCTATTTCGTGATAAATATGTGTCACAAACTAAAAATAACCAACCAATCGTGGTCAAAACTCATGTTTAGCCATTGCAAATGTCTGCCCCCATAGGTTTGAATTGACTTTGTGTCAATTAACGCGAAAAATTTATGAAAATTGACAATGAAATGAGCGTTTGATGAACCAAGCACTTCAACAAGAAAGCAAAGTAGGTCTAGGCTTTTCACAGTCCAACAGGTGATCGATACTGTGGTTTATTCAGACTGGATTGGCACACAAAGGTTGAATATCGGCGCTAGATAAAAGGTAGACCTATTTTCTACAATGTCTCCAAGTTACATCTTATTTTAACCACTTGTTTGCATGTAACTAAAATTTTTCTACATCATGTTGGTTTTTTCTCTTTAATGCTCAGGAGCCCAGGTATAGGGGACAGTTAGGGTTAGGGCTTCAGGTCTGGTAGGGTTAATATGGACATTATGTCACCAATGTTCACGAGCTGCCAAACTTGTTTTCATCACAGTCTGTTGGACGTTACAGGGGTTTCACTAGCATATATGCGGGACCATTGGCCATTCATATAAAGCTTCTGTCACTATCTGCTAACATCCCGAGCATCACTGAATCAATCTAATTGTCACGAAATCAGTCATTAATATTCTCCAAACGGCCTACTTACCCCCAATGGCTGGCTGCGCCGGCCGTGTTGTTGACGTAGCTCTGGCCGGGTTTGTTGATGACTGTCGTACTGTGTCTGCCACAAAATGCTCGACATGTTTCATTCCCACAGTTAGCTGGATTCTTTGAAAGCTATTTCAAATGTGCGGCTGGTTTTTGTTACTTGGTCTTGAGTTTGACGTGCTGTTCTTGGAGATGTTTCTCATATCGTGCCTCTCAGCCTAACTGGCTGTACTTCGCTGTCCTTTGTTCCAAAGTTGACTTCTGACCCATCACGTGACTAGCTTCTATCATGTGACTGATTAATATTTATAGTTCTAACGTTCCTACTACTATGCTGTGATTACTACTTATTTTGTCCGTTCCGTTCTGCTACTCTGTCCGGTGAACCTCGTTCATGCTTCTAACCTTTAACCCTTTTGTGGTCTAGTCCTGTCTTTTCCAATCTTGTACCGTTTACTTTTTCCAGCGTTATTTTGTTACATGGCAAAAGGACCAGCAACATTTCGTAGATGCGGTTGTTGCACACAGTGGACAACGAGGGTTAGAATTGAATAGTAAGAAGACACAGATTATGGTCATCACTGGGAAGAAGGAAATACCACAATGTGATATACAAGTAAATGGACATAGTCTTAAGCAAGTGAATCGGTACAGTTATCTTGGAACAGTCATAACATCTGACGGGAGATGCCTTGAAGAGATTAGAACAAGAATTGCCATGGCAAAGGTAGCCTGTTGCAAGATGAAAAACAAACTGACCAATCAGAAGATATCAATTGAAACGAGAAAAAGAGTGTTAAAGTGCTACATAGAACCTGTACTTTGGTATGGATGTGAAACATGGACAATGAGCAGTCAAGCTGAAAAACATCTGATGGCTGTGGAAATGTGGTTTCTGAGGCAACTGCAAAAAATACCATGGACAGACAGAAAAACCAATGAACATGTCCTTCAAGAAACGAATGAAGATTGTAAACTGATTAAAGTCATTAGACGTAGACAGTCAAAATTCTTTGGACATGTTATGAGAAGAAATGACATGGGGAACTTGGTGACAGCTGACAAGATCGAAGAGAAGAGACCAAGGGGAAGACCTAGAAGTAAATACATGGATGGCTTGGCACATGGCATGGTCGAAACAGGAACACGGAGCTGATACACGACTCTGGCGATTGAGTGAGATGGCAGAACATGACCGTCCATGCTTATTGGCATGGCACACGATGGATGATATATGCTGGTGATAGGACGTAAAACATTCACATATAGTATGTTGTAAATTAAAACCTGAACTTAACTTCTCAGGGTACTTGTAAAATGCCTGGATTTGTGGCAGGGTTACAGGTAAGATCAATTTTGAATCAGCTGAGATAGTGTTCTATATAGATGAGTTTTTCACCACCCGGTCTCTCCTCATCACTGAACGGGATCTATACCTGGCACTTCAGTTTACAGCTTGAAAAAGATAATAATGTGTAGGGTCTAAGATCTACACATTTACAATCCTACATTATATATATAAACATTCACACCCACACTCCTTGTGTTTATGTCTCTGCCATACTGTGATTTACATGTAGTTGATTGAAATGGCTCATGGAACAGAACACATTAGACAATTCTGGATGTCCACTGCAGAGACAAAAATGACGTCAACACCTAGGCGTCGCAGTGCATGCAAAATGTTTATTGGGGGACTAACGGTGACACGGATACCATAAACCAGAAATGCTTTAATTCAACAATATGTATTCTGCATTGTTCCGTGTTTATGCGTATGCATCCAACCAGAGTTCCTAGTTATTATATGGCCTCTGTCATCAAAGGGTTACTTGCCATCTTACCACTATCAAATCAGTCCTGAATGTCACAGAACTACCGTTAATATCACTCACTTACAGTTTGGCTGCTGGTCAGAACACACCAGTTACAACACCCGGCTGACTTCCCTTGATTCAGTTGTCAACATGTGTTCGTCACCTTCATGGCTGTGAAGTCTGACCGAAGTTCTGTCGGACTCGAAATTCATTAGCTGGTTCCACCAGCTCCTTTAGATATTATTAATGTCACACATCTTCTTCCTTCAAAACTATCATCAAATTGACACGATGTCCCTTGTAAATGAAATGTTGCAATGTTACGATGTTACAATGTTGCTTCAATCGCGGTTCCCGGCCAAATGTAGTTAAAATCCAGTCTTCGGCTCACATTCATATCATAATCACGTGATGGTTTGCGACAGCCCTTGGCAGCTGATGGTTGCTCACGTCAGCATCTCTGTTCACTGTTCCGTGAGTTTTCAATTCCTGTGTTTCCTCACTTGAGCTTTAACTTTCTCTAGTCCTGTGAATCTAATTCATCGCTGTTACTTTCTTCATTGACCTTCATTTGGGTTCATGGTAGTCTCTCATCCAGCTTTACCACTTTTACTCTCTCTCTCTCTCTCTCTCTCTCTCTCTCTCTCTCTCTCTCTCTCTCTCTCTCTCTCTCTCTCTCTCTCTCTCTCTCTCTCTCTCTCTCTCTCTCTCTCTCTCTCTCTCTCTCTCTCTCTCTCTCTCTCTCTCTCTCATATATATGTAGAGTCTGAAAGACTTCAGTCAAACACGTCCTGTAGTTACATTTGCTGCCTTCACCTTACTGTCACGTCACGAGGAATGGAATGTTTTAAGTCCATGCCACTCATTCAGACACCCGATTACTTTGCAGCCGTTCCTTCTCTAAAATTTTTGCAGCAGATTAAATGGTCAGTGGTGTTAATACCAGATCATCGGGCTTAACTGCTGGTGATCAGTCTCTGTGTCAAGCCTCAAGTGAGTTAAGATAAACACTCCCTTATCAAGCACTTGTAATGTATACGCACACCACATACCAGTTACCTAGTTTGGGTAATGTATACATCACTACACCTCTGCTTCAAAGACAACCACGCTATCATATAATACTCACCATGGGTTAACATATTATATCTAAAGCATATTACAATATTAGACAATATGTATAAAGAACACTACTTATAAAGCTCAGCAAACATTCACCTTGGTGTAACACATTAAATGTGGAGCCATCTGCGACAATAAACAATATGCCTATGAAAGCTGCTCATACTGATTGATTGATTGATTGATTGATTTAGGAACCGACATCACAGCATTCAGGCCATTCCCATAAGCGCTCCGTCCCCATCCTCAGCAGCCAGCAAAGAGTTCCAACACTAATAGTACCAGTAGCAATCTGATTATATGTCTGTCTCGCCTTTCCTCTGAGCGTTGATCGTCGGCCAGATCCCCTCGTCACGCCTCGCTGCCTCATTCTTGCCAGACCATGATGATCCATTTGTTCCTCCGAGGTGTACACATGCTCCCACAAGGCCGCAACTATGTTTGGCTTGTTATGCATCAATACTCCACCAAGTTTTGCAGAGCCAGTCAATCTGACCGCCTGTTCATTCCCCATCACACCAGCATGCCCCGGAGAAAAGATCCAGGCGATGCTTGCCACCCGGTGACCTTCGAAGCGAAGCAAGCCACTCTGCCAGAAGCTTGCCTGTCCTCACCCTCCTCAGCATGCTTTCTGAGTCAGTTACAATCATGATGTGTGTGTGTGTATCGTATTCTCCATCCAGTGGAAAGCTGCACTGACCACCTCCACTCTTAAGCTAGATGTTGTGGTATCATATGCCAGGCTCTCCTGCACCAAATGTCAACCATTAGCTTTTGCTAAGAACCCCCAGGCACTTCTCCTGCCTCTCAACACCGAACCATCTGTGTATATAATCACATCACCCGGGCGAGCATTATCCTGAATTTGTTGCTGGATTTCCCCTTCCATGTAATATAATTGAATATTAATATTAATGTATGCTTGTCTCCGTGGCAAAGACATTACGGATGCGGTTTGTAATTGTGCTTACCTGTGTTCGAAACACACTGCGACCGACTTGGCAGCAGACCACGTCACGCTGGGTTTTAACGTGTTGGTAGGGAGTCGGTCATTCAGAAAGCAGTGGCAAACTACTGAACGTAAACTTGCTAAGATATCAACAACAGCAGTGCTGGTGTTGACAGCGATGTCCTGTAAACAGGATATGCGAGGGGGGAAAATACTGTTGTATACAGCACAATGAGAAAACAATAGCTCTCATTGAAGTACCATACATTAGAAAGACGCAATGAAAGTCCACAAATGTACATATAGTCGTTACTTAGCCACTTGTGTGGTAAGGATACAGAAATATAGTAAGATACTATATATATACACAAAATGAGAAAATAAAAGCTCTCAGTGAAGTAACATGACTCGAACGAAAAGATGCAATGAATGTCTGCAAGAATCTGTCGTTACAGAGCAGAATCATTTTCATCAAGTGCCATACCGGCTGGCATAGGCATTAATGACTTTCCACAGATCTCAGTCTTTGGTATTCTGAATCAACTCTGCTAATGATATTCCTCCAACCCAACCACCATCATAAATAGCAAGAGAGGTATACCATTATTTAATCCATAACAAAGACTAGCAAGAAGGGCAGAATACTTTCAAGAACTACTTAACCCCACATATAATAACATAGAAAATCTCACTTTTGTGCCTAAAAGCTGTGAACAACAAGAACCAAACTTCATCCCTGCAGAAGTCAAATCAGTTATACAGAAAAGTCCTAAAAACAAATTACAGGGTCCAGATGGAATAACAACAGAAGCTATTCATGCCTGCTGGAAAACAGGAGTTAAATGGCTGACAAGACTTTTTAACATAGGATGGGAAGAAAGAAAAGTGCCAGATGATTTGTAACAGGCAGTAATAGTACCAATAGGGAAAAAGAAAGGCAATATGAGAGTGCGAAACATACAGATTATTGTCCTCAGTTTATCCCCTTAGATGATTTACAGTGTCACAATGATTGGTTCTTTGCTGCTAGAATATCAGCTCTCTCTTTTTCACGTACCACTTATGACCTGGACAACAGATCCACATGAGATGCTGAAGGTTTGGGGCCTCCCACACCTGCTAGATCAGTGGTTCTCAACCGGTGGGGAATTTCTCCCCCCCCCCCAGGGGGGAATTTTAGGGTTTCCAGGGGGGGGGGGGGGGAATGAAGACCATTTCAAGATCGCGTTAATACAAGAACCGTTTACTTGATATTGTTTTTCCCTTCATACTTTACAGTTAAGTACGTCTCATCCTTCTAAAATTCATTTTATAAAGTCAGTAGACCCACAAATCATGTTTTATGTGGATGTCTAGACTTGTTTTAGTATGTGCTATTAAATTTACCTTACATTTTCACGTATACTGTATAGGGGTGGGGGGATTTTTAGATAGGAAATATGAAAGGGGAAGAATGACGTTCTGAAAATATGGTGAAGGGGGGCACGGGCCAAAAAAGGTTGAGAACCACTGTGCTACATTATCTGGTGCCTGAAAATGAAAGTGTCTTTGTACATATTTTGAATCAATGATTTAGTTTTTTAAAGTACTAATGTCATGTATATCTTCACATGATAGTAACAACTTACCACAGTTTGTAGACCCAGCAAAGAAAGAAAGACTGATGAAAGTTGAGCTGAAGAAAAAAGCATTCAAGGAAGCATTGAAAAAAACAGGTATGCTTTGCTAATTTTAATAATAATTTTGCAAATGTTAGAAATAAAATATGATTTTAAAAATTGACAAATAACATATGACACTATAGGCATATCTTTGAATGAAAAATGTAGAAGTATAAATTTTTCCGCAGAATGTTTTTAAATCTAGTAGTTAATGAGTTACAGCACCTTTGTTTTTACAGTCTGGTTTTTAGTGTGCGACTAGTTACACATATAGCGCGACTTGCCATAGAGTGCATGCCACTTAAATATCATGAATAAAGTCATGGCACATTTCTTTAGATATTCTTAAAGCTGCTTTACTTAGTCTCTTTTTGATTGTATTCTTTTCTTACAAGTAGGATGTTGTGTCTGTAGCAGCATCAGTTTAGTTTCACTGTTAAATTTCCGCTGTATGGTACTAGAACATATTGTTTATAGTGTGGATTATAAATACAATGTTGTAGTCTCTTCTGTTTCTCCTGATTTTTATCGAGTATAGACCCTCAAGCAATTCATATCAAGCTCTCCTATCTTGTCCATCTCCAGCAGAACACTCCATGTCCTCCCCATATATCTCAGTCTGTAATTCTTACCTAGGTTTATTTTTAGGTCTCCCTATATTTCTTTTCTCGTGTGGGTTCCAGAGGGGAAAAAAATTTCTAGATTTGCTATGACAATTTGTTGTTTTTAGTGCCTAGTGTCTTTTATTTACCTCTTGGTTTGCTGGAATTTTAGTTTTCTTCATAAACTCCACGCTAGTGATTCTTTAATACTATTTTAGTCCTTTTATTCTGCACAAACACCAATTAACGAATGTTTGTAGTTTATTAGTAATTTTTTTTAGTTGTTATCCATGTTTCTGATTTATACAGCAGTACTGATTTGACGTTAGAGTTAATTATTGTAAGTCAGGTATTCATGTTACTTTCTTTTGATTTTCATAAATTTCAAAGCGCTTTGAAAATACCTCTTGCCTATTGTATACTTAATTAAAAATTTCTATGTCTGTTCCCCTTTTTCACACAGAGCCATCCATGTAGATGATTACTTTGCCTGAGTGCAGATTATCATGAATCAATTGTTACCCCTACTGTTCTGCTCAGTCTGCTGGTCAATCTCTGCACTCCCGATCCTATGTGATTATGATCCTGCACAGGTCTGACCTTTCCTCTTTCCTCTAGTATGAGTGCCGGTCGTTCAGAAAGCAATGGCAAACTACTGAATGTAAACTTGCCCAGGAATCACGAACAGTGTTCTCAAGCATACACACTTCTCTAATTGTGGCCACTGCTTGAGCCAGCCATGATTTTCCTCTTATCAGACTATCCCTTAACTATATCCAGGGCTTCATACAGGGGTGGGTAGGGGGGGGGGGGGGAGAATGTTCCTTGTCTGCGACCACTTGGAAATATGGCTTAGCCTGAAGCATCTAGAGCCTGTGCTCAGTCATTGGCAAAACTAGGATATATCTCATACACACTGCCAGCATGTTCCTTGTGCATCCTAGGATCACCCACATAGCTTAATTATGTATGCCATGAAGAACTCTACATTTCATGTCTCCATATCATTGTGTAGAAGGTCATTTGTATAATGTCACTGCCCACCGAAAGTTGAAGTCAGGTTTCTATAAAAGTTGTAAAATCTCATTCGTGACTACTTTAAGCGTGGAAGATGCCATAGACGTGTAACATTCGTGACTACCCTAAGCAGTAAAAGATGCCGTAGAGGTGTAACATTCTTGCTTCTTTGTGCAGGTCGATCCCTGCCTCTTCCCAGAACCATGGCTTCCATTGCTGTTCTTTCTAAACTACCGTGACGTTTAATACAGCCAAAGTATTTCAGTTTCTAAAACATCTGTTTATGAGCCAGTTTTCTTTGATGTTCAAATCTGGTAGAATGTCAGTTTATTTTCTTTTTCTTAGCCCATGGTATTCAAAGAATTTTTCTATAATATTTAAGTCAAAAGTCCCAATTTTCTTCTTTAGTCTTTGTATGTTTCTAAATGCCATATGAGATAACATTGACTTCTGAAATTGATGGTGGACCTCTGAGGTAGAACGGGCATGGAAATCAAAGATAGGAAGTGCGGCAGACACCCCAAAGCTCACAAGAGGAAATGGAGAAAGCTTCGAAAGAAAAGAAAGATAAGGTGGACAAATTCAAGTGCTGTGCAGCAGAGGCCAAAAGAGCGAAATAGGAACACTTTACAAATGAGATTAAAGAAGATAAGACACTGATAAAGTTCTGGAAATCGCACAGACAGATGCAAGGGAAAGATCTTCTTGCCACAGTAAGTACAATATACGGAGCCAGCGGTTCACCTTTGACAACAGACAAAAAGAAAGGGAAAGCTTTCCTGCAGAGATTTATAGCACAGACACATCAGAATGATGGGACGTCAGAGACTCAGAGAAGATCTATCAGGTACCATTAAAGATACCTACTGTGAAGATACAGCCGAAAGATATCAAAAATGTATTGAAAAAGGCAAAAAACATCTCACCAGGGCTTGATGGGGTTAGTGATGCCAATATGAGGGATTTCAGTGATGGAGAACCTATGGAGATGGCTGCTTACAACCTTAGCATCGGGTTGTCATCAATACCCCAGGATTGGGTGCACAGTTATTTAACACCACTTCCGGAAACCAGGCAAAGATCATGAGGGTGATTCAGGGATGTACAAGGGACACTCCAATAATGTGTATGCGATACATCCTGGTGTTGCCGACCGTTGCAGACAGACTGAAGGTGTTGCAGGCAAGATCATACCTCAAGGTAGCTGCGGACAAAGAACACCTTCTGCGTGATTCCCTGGATACTGTCAAGGGCCACAGGCTATTAAGGAAGATCCTGGATGGCTCAGGCAGAAGATAGCATTAGAGAAGTGTGCCCACATGAGAAGATTGGCAGAGGCAAAGAGTGGGTCACAGTGCCGAACAGAAATTCAAAATTGTGTGGGTTTATAATCACATTGGGCCGTGAGTGTAAGGAGTGTCCAGCAGGTGCTACGGAAGTAGAAATTCAGCAATTAATTCATGACTACTCTCGCCCTGGTGATGTGATTATCTATATGGATGGCTCTGTGTTAAGAGGCAAAAAAGTGCCTGGGGATTCATAGCAAAAGCAAATGGCCAATGGCTAGTAAAGGAGAGTTTGGCATATGTCACCACAATCTTAAGTCTGAAAATGGAGGTGGAGGCAGTAACTTTAGCTTTCCACTGGTTGGAGAACAAACTGTATATGCATGTTGTGATTGTGACTTATTCAAAAAGTCTGCTGACAAGGGTGAAGACTGGCATGCTTCGTGCTGAATGGTATGCGTCAATTCAGAGGTCATGGGTTGTGATTATTCGCTGGATATTTTCTCCAGGATACTCTGGTGTGGTTGGAACTGAACAGGCAGACAGATTAGCTGGTGCTGCATCATTGAGGGTTGATTGGATGCATGATAGGCTAGCAGGGAAGGCACCTCTTCGTGGAATTTTGCCTATGGACAGGGTGGAGGTGGTTGTGCGTTTGTGGGACCAGGTGGAGAAGGCAGAGGAACAGATTGAGAACCCATATGTGGAAAGAATGAGATTGCGGGGAATCGGCAGGGGTTCTGGAAGAATCTCAAAACTGAGAGGGAAGACCAGGAGAACTTTTAATCAGATAGTGGTGGGAACGATTAGTAGTGTGACTCTTCGCTGGCTGTTGAATGAGGGGACGGAGCACGTATGGGAATGTCCTGAGTGCAGTGATGTCGGTTCTTAACTCAACTCAACTCAACTCAACTGGATGCATGATAAGGCAGATGTGGTGAAGGTCGTCTGAGAGCGCGTGAATATTGCAGAAATATATAGAGACTATCATGGTCTATAGAGAATGCGGCAGCAAGAGTTGGTCAGAGGATCTGGTAGACAGTCGGCACTTAGAGGTAAAGCAAGATGGACATATAATCAGATTGCAACGAGCACCATTAGTATTGGAACTCACCGCTGGCTGTTGAAGATGAGGCCTGAGTGCTTATGGGAATGCCCTGAGTGCAATGATGTCAGTTCTTGACTTATCTCAACTCAACTACACCTAGAGCACTTCGAAGTTTTATGTAAAATTCCTCCTTAACTGATTCATCTTTATCAATTTTTAGCACTGTTAGTGTGTGACACTGCATCACATTCATGCTTACATTGTTTTTTTGTTTTATGTTTGTGCTCCCAAATTTTGCTGTTGTTATTCTAACACTTGTGTCCCGCTTGTTTAGTCCTTTCTTTGACCTTTAGATAGCATAAGTGCCACCCCTTCACTGTAATGTTGCATTTTCCTCCGTATGGCTTTCAAACAGCACTTTTTCACCTCAATTTAGTAACTTTTTGCCAGCTCCATTCAGTTTTTTTGTTTTTTTTTGCATAATCCCAAAATGTTAATATTTCATTTCCTTACCGCTTGTGCTGTTTTTTCCAGTTCAGGTGTAAATTCTGCTTTGCCTAAGTCAGAGGTCCAGACTTATTGCAGTTTTCATCGCTTCATTCTTCTTCTAGAGAAAGAGTGCTTTTCTCTTGGTTGGCATAGTTATTTTTCTTTAGACTTGTTCATGTTTGGTTAGGTATGACAAGATTTCTACGGGAAGAGGCCACACCAACCTTTAGTCATCTTCTACAGAATGCATGGTAGGTTACAGTGTTATTATTCTTTGCTTCCCTCAAGGACCTCATTAATGAACAGGTGATGCTGTTGTAGTACCTTAAAGTTATTTAAAAACAAAAGAAGAAGAAGTCCCAATGCAGGAGCCTGCTGTGGGTATGTGAAGTGTTAGAACCCTAATATGTTGTAGGCCTGAATGCAAGTAGGAATAGGTGGTCAGTCTTTTCTCTCTACATGGGAACAATGATAGCTGACATGGAACCCTGGTCTGAGCACGCCCGACCATTGCCAAACTGTCATCCTACAGTTAAAGTCGGGATTATAGACAAACATTGTCACACACTGACAGCCAGGCTTTGTGAGCACAGGAGTTGCTTTAAGTAATCAGAAGACAGGAGTGCATAACTATAGTCTGTTCACATTTGGGTGCCTCCATATAAACATCCATATCTCAGTAACCAACTGAGGGAAAATGATGAGATGTAGCATATAACTTTATCATTATGTCCACCCAACAAAAAAATATTTGTTCTGGAAATTGTACAGCAGATTTCAATTTTTGTTTATATGCAGTATATAATTTACGGGTCAGGGATTAAGTCCATATTTTAAAATTTATTGCACGTTCACCCAGACACATCCGCGTTTTAAAAAAAATTTCCTCGTGGTACACATTGTGGCAAGAACAGTGCGCATTTAAATGGGAGTGTTCAGAGGTGTCATCGTAATGTGGGTCCTTTCGTGAAACGTGATTATTTTATAAGTCTTACCATTTATCGCAAACATCGGAATGTGTGAATATTGTTAAATTGGATTGAATGTGAAATTTTGTACACTTCAAAGCATCGCTATGAAGTTGTACACATATTTTTGTCAAGAAGTTGAACGCAGGAAACTGTTTCATACTATTACAAATCCCGAAAAAAGAACATTGCATGCACTGGGTTTGAGTAAATGGCCATTTCATCGATGGGTGCAAGAATCTGGAATGAAACCACGACGCAATAAGCAAACTGTAGGTAGAAAGGCAAATGTAGACAGCTTTGACAAGGATGTCATAAGGCAAGCAATTATAAACATGCTGGATACCAAAGAAACAGTGACTGTAAGAAAATTTAGGGTTTGGTTAGTTAGTTAGTCGACAGATCATCCTCGCTGCACATCGAACCATTCAGTCCATAAGTGCTCGGATCCCCTCCTCAGCAAATCCCGCAGCGTGTAGCGGCTAACGACGCCAGTTCTGTGTTGGTTTATCAATCTTCTTTGGCTTCCTGCGTAGTGTTCTTGTTTGGCCACACCTCTTTTAATTTGATGCTCTAGCAGTCTGGCCATTGTTGTAGATTCACAGTCATCACTTGGTTCTCGCAAAAGTCTCACATCACGTAGAGCATTCAGAATGTCAGCCTGGTCCATGGCGCGTCCGCCCTCCACAGTAGCCTCACCTGCGAGCTTGTCAGCCCGCTCATTTCCTTGTACTCCCGCATGCCCTGGCACGAAGATGAAACTAATCTTTGCCAGCCGAGACCGCTTCAGAGGCAGCAACCATTCTCTTCGGATCGACCCCTCCTCTATCCTCTTGATCATGTTCATTGAGTCGCTAAGGAAACAAGCCCTGGTGAATGTCTGTGTCTCGAGCCATGTTATTGCTTTACTTACTGCCATGACTTCCATGGTCAGGCTACTTGTGGTTTCAGTGAAAGCACCAGAGTCCTCCTTCACAATTCTCCCTCCGGCCCGAGCTGTAAAGGCCCATGAGCTTCTCCCATGTCGGACGACCGACCCATCTGTGTAGATGACCGCGTCACCGTCTAGCGAATTCTCGAAAATCAACGCTTGTACTTCAGCCTCAACAGCAGCCGGATTTTCTTGTCTGCATTTTCTATCTAGTTGGATGCAAACTGAAAAGGATGTGCAGAAGTCTGTTGGCACTTGCACCCACTCCTCGCCAGGTTCTAAGTCCTCAAGTGAACACACCTGTTGAAGAATGTCTTCGGCTTGACCCATCCACGACCGTCCTCTTTTTAACCTGCTGCCCTTCACCTTCCTAATTTCACTATGCAGTGGATGTTGTGTGTTTGCGTTAATTCTGAGGTAGGCGCGTGCCCTGCAAACTTGTATTCTCTCTTCAATGGTTGGAAAATCAAGAAGGTAGCGCATCGCCCTGCATGCTGTATCTCTTGTACATCCAAGAATAATGCGCATAGCTTCATTCTGTATCCTTTCCATCCTTTCTATCTGCTTATGGCTGAGAGTCAAGATTGCCATTGCATACTCCAAAACAGACATGACCAGCCCCTCGTACAGAAGACATAGATGGCGCTGCTCACAGTTTGCTGCCGCCATCACCCGCATCGCTGCCAAACCCCGCTTGGCCTTTGTTATCACCTGGTCTATGTGCACATTATAAGCAAGGCTTCGATCAAACCGTATCCCCAGGTAATTCATTGCCTGCGTTCTTTCCACCGTCTCTGAACACAGCATTACTGTTGGTGTTGGATTGTTGACAATATGATTATTCAACGAGAACCAAGTCACTGTTGCCTTTGTTGGGTTGACCATTGCCCCAGCTTCATCACACCAAGTACTTATGCGATTGAGTTCGGTTTGTAGTTCCCCAGCAACCTCCTCTCTATCCTTACCCTGACGATACACTAAAACATCATCGGCATATGACAATGTCCTGCCAGGTCCAGTGATCTGCTCACTGGTGATTCTCACTGTGTAGGCGTTGAACAGTACCGGAGATAATGGTGATCCCTGTGGTAGGCCAGGATATATTGTTGTTGGTTCCGAAGTCCAACTGCCACATCTAAAAACTACTTTCCATTGGAAGAGGGCTGCAGCGATCCAACTAAGGAGGAATGGACTTACGTTTAGTTCAAGAAGCTGAAACATTAAAAAATCCAGTGGTACTCTGTTGTATGCGTCCTCAAGATCAATCGCTGCAGCAACGGTTTCAGTGCCTGAGTGGAAACCTTCATAGACATCCTGGGCAAAGACTGCTGCATTGGTCCAGGTTTCTCTTTTTGGACGGTACCCACCCAGGGTAGGTGGGAAAACACCTTGCCTCTCTAGTTGGCTTGATATTTTCCTCGCAATTACCTTCTCCAGCAGCTTGCCTATTGTATTCTGCATGGTTATAATTCGATATCCCTGAATTTTTTTGTGGTCTTTGTCAGGCTTCGGCAAGGGAATCAGATAGCTGTGTAACCATTCCTCCTTGATGCTAGCACTCCCTATACTGTTGTTGTACATGTCTGCTAGTTTCTCTAGCTCATTGTCGGTACACCTATTTATGTCGTCGTATCTTATGCCATCAGGACCTGGAGCACTGTTTTTTGATCGTCGAAGCACAGCCTTGATTTCTTTCACTGTCACTGTGTCTTCATCCGAAGTGTTCTGGGCCTTGCATCTGTCTGAGGTGACCTCCTTGGCCAGATTTCGACCTCCCATGTCTGTCTGGTTGCTCTGCTCAAGGTAGCGTTCAAAGAGGGCTTTGCCCTTGTCCTCGTCAGTCCTCTGCCAGATGAGGTCAGCACCTTGGAAGTCAGAAATGCTCTTATTCTTGACTACACCACTCATGCTTTTATGTAGTCGCCAGAACAATTTCAGTGACTTGTCTGTGCTTACCCTTTGACACACCTCTGCCCATTTTTCCCTTTTAACCACCGTGACCAGTTTTTTGAAATAGCTTACTTTTGTGTGCATCTCTCTTTCTAAGTGCAAGCAGGGACTAGGATGACCAGCTCTGTTCTTCTTGGCATTTTGCCATCTCCTTACAGCACTACGCTTAAGTAGTGGTTTGGTTGAGAAATAACAATGGCATAGAGCTATCCAAAACAACTTTGTGGAAAATTATAAGGACATTAGGCTTCACGTTTAGAAAGTACAAGGGAGGTAGAAATATCAATTGCGAACAACCGCATTTAGGAGCCATGAGAAGCAGATACCGACATGAAATAAGGGAAATGAGCAAAGAAATTTATGACATAGTGTATTTGAATGAAACCTGGATCAATGCACACCACACAAGTGAAAAGGAATGGCAATCAGTGGACGGAAACAAAAAGCAATATGTGCCCAGTCGTAAAGGACAGCGTTTGGTCATAGCCCATGTTGGTAGTACTCATAATGGCTTACTACAGAATGCTGGACTCGTGGTCGTATCAAAGCATACAGAGGGATTATCACAATGAGATGAATGGTAATGTATTTAGCGATTATATGGCTCCGAAGGGAAAACATACAATTTCCACAAATGTGTTTTAAGCTATAATTGTTGTCCCTTGTAAAACAGGCGCAAAAAAAAGCACGAAATATCAAATCGACAAGTTGATAGAAGAGCATGGCCATAGGTGCTTGAGACTTCCGCCGTATCATTCTCATTTAAACCCTATAGAGCTTGTGTGGGTTAAAATTAAAGGACAGACGGCAGCTGACAATACTACATTCAAATTGTCTGACGTCAAGATACTAACCCAGACCACGCTATTAAAAACTGATAAAAGTTGCTGGAAAAAATGTGAGGACCATGTGTTGAAAGAGGAAGATGACTGAGGAAGAAAGGATGGATTGAATTTTATGCAACCGAGAGCAGTCATCAACCTACTGGAATTGTCCAACACAGATTAAGGTCTGGACAGATCACAGACATTAATCCACATGCACACCTACTGGGATATTTTGCTCCAACTATTCAGAAGAATTGCAGGTCCTAAGCATTACAACATTGGCACAAACAATACAACTTGTCAATGGCAACAGTTTGTGTATTCCACAGTGATGAATTTTTAGTTCCGCAAGCCCTCAACGGTGACAAACAACTGGCGTTGAAAAAAATAATAACGACAACAACAACACTAAATGCATTGAATACTAACAGAAGAGTAATATTGCGGTGGAAACTGACATATTGTGGCATAACAAGAAACGTGAGAGCAAACACGATGTCAAATTAGGGGACAACACACGTACATATGAATCAATCTATAAACTTCAATGAAAAGAGGACCAACATCTTGGCCGTTAAGAAGAAAGCCCACTACAGAGACATTGACAACTATTTTCATAGTGCAAAATGGGTAATCATGTTCCATCTCTGAATGGTAAACAGCGGAGCAGACAATCTTTCACGAAGACTCAAAGCGGGTCTGACACCCATGTGTACGTGTGAACAAACTACACAGTCAGCTGAACAGATCCTTAAAAATTGACACATGATGACTAAATTGCGGTATCTTTTCTGGTCACTCCATATGCACATTAACGCACAGCTATTTGAAAGATGCCACATGGCATGGATGAGACAGGAACACTGAGCTGATCCACGACACTGGTGATCGAGTGAAATGGCGAGTCATGACCGCCCACGCTTTCCGGCATGGCACATGATTGATTGATTGATTGATTTGGAAGCTTTCACAAAATCAATATAAAAAGCTAAATGCATCCTAGTAACATGACTCCTTGTGTATACATTATTAACCAGCAGCTGAAGAAACAAGAAGGAAATGAAAAATAACATAAGAAATATATTCCTTCTACTTTCCTGTAAATTTACACATTATTTACCCCATGCCTCTGTAAAATTCTCTGTCTTTACTAATATTACTCATTGCATCCCTCTTGGGAGTCTCCGTAAAGAAGTGGTCAAGCGTCTGACTCGGGCTTCACAAGTTGTGTGTTCGATTCCGGGCCGCATCCTTCATTTCATGAGTGCATTTTTTCGGAGACTCCCGAGGGTCGTCACTGGAGCTATGGAGTTCGTGCTTTGTGCGATGGTTTCCGCTCTGCGGAAAGAGACTGAGCCATATGGGATAAAAACCCGGTGCAGTGCAGTCGACCCTGTGGACTTTTAAGCAACTTTTTTTTTATTGCATCCACTCCCATATGAATCTGGCTACGCCTGGTACTTGTGTCGTTACCCGAAATGACGTGCTTTACTGTAAAACTAGTTTGTTTGCATGTATTTACTACATTTTCATCAAAACATCAAAGAAATGTCGCCACTTTCGATGATTTTAGTTGCCTTTGGACCTATCAAAAACATATTCCTTGGGTGGGGGTAAATATAAGACGGCAGGAAAACTTTCATAATTATGCAACAGACAGTTTTCATAAATATTTATCGTGAATGAAGACATTCATTTCTGAACAGACTATAACTATTACCTCCCATGCACCAAGTCATGCATTCCAAACCTTTTAAACACGCAGATTATGATGCAAAGAGACATACACCTGCAAGAGAACATCCACAGAATGATTAAATTTGGAGAGATGGGGTCAACCTGGGTTCCAAAAATATTGAAATAAACAGCATTTTGAACAGTTTTGACAAATGTTTGTATGGAATTACCAGGCATGACATCATGCTCAAGTATGAATGAAGACAACATGAGTTCTTTGAAAAAGAGATGGCCAAATTATATCGTTGGAAGTGTGTGAGCTTTATGACAGAGATAGGAACTCCTTTGAAAAATCACATTGTGACTTTAGTATTAAGTGATCCTTGCCTGGCTTTGGGAGTGGGCAAAGTACTCAAGAAGATAGTAGCAGGCAAGCTACATCACCACTTGGAAAGATGTAAACTGCTCCCCAGAATGTTTTGGAGTTACCAAGCTGGGAAGGACACCTGAGCCAATAAGGCAACATTTGCATTTGATGTCTATGAGGGCTTCCAGAATAAACAGGAGTTGGTGGCGGTGGCACTTGACCTGGAAGATGCTTACAACAAGTCAGGTATGATCGTTTGATATACACTCTTTTGGACATGGAGGTCTGCCCTTGGATTGTTAAATGGATTGCGACAATACTTTATGAGTGTAAAATCACACTTCGCATTTACTTCTGACCCCATGTACTATTACACCTGGACTGCCACAGGGATCTGCCATGTCCCCAGTGCTCTTTAATGTATACACCAGCAAAGATGCAGCTATTGAGACACCAGGAATTGGTAGAATCTTGACATTCACAGTTGATGTGCTTGTGTACAGATAGGGCAGAGAAAGGGAAAGAATGGCTGAAGACTTACAGTAGGCTGTAAAAAGGGTGGTGGAGTGCTGAATGGACTCAGGGGCCATAATTAACCCAGACAAGGCATCGGTTGTATGATACTCCCTGGATCACTGAAGCAGATGTCCCATGATTACATTGAACGGATGTCCTCTCAGTAGAGAGAGTAAATTGAAGTTTTTTGGGAATCACCTTCGACAGATGTATGTCTTAAAAAAAGTCGCTTAAAAGTTGACAGGGTCGACTTCATTGCACCGGGTATTATCCTATATGGCTCATCTCTTTTCGCAGCGCGGAAAGCGTCGCACAAAGCACTAACTCTGTAGCTCTAGCGACGACCCACAGGAGTCTGAAAAATTTCACTTGTGAACTGAAGGACGCGGCCCAGAATCGAACCCACAACTTTCGGAGCCCGAGTCAAACGGCTTGACCACTTCGAGGGACTTAATGCATTAAAGGCAATAGCAGCAACCAGGGTGGATCAGAGGATGCTTTACATGTTCTTTCAGCAGTTAATAATTTAACTCATTGAGTATGGTTAAAGAATTCAAATATCTTGAAAGTATGATCACAGAAGATGGCAGATTGGACAGAGAAATCTAAATCAGATGTCAAAAAGTAAGTGCACTTACATATCAAGTATCTATCCATTCATCATGTGCCATGCCGTTAAGCGTGGGCGGTCATGATTCACCATTTCACTCAATCACCAGAGTTGTGGATCAGCTCAGTGTTCTTGTCTCGACCATGCCATGTGATCAAGCCATACAGGTATTTACTTCACTGTCTTCCCCTTGTTCTCTTCTCCTCAATCTTGTCAGTTGTCACAAAGTTCTCTAATTTATTTCTTCTCATAACATGTCAAAAAAATTTTGAGTGTCGACGTCTAATTTCTCTAATCAGTTTAAGATTTTTGTTTCTTTTAGGACTTGGTCATTGGTTTTTCTGTCTGTCCATGGTATTCTTTGCATTCTCCTCAGAAACCACATTTCCACAGCCATTAGATGTTTGTCAGCTTGACTGCTCATTGTCCACACTTCACATCCATACAAAAGTAGCACCTCAACACTCTTTTTCTTGTAGCATTTAACATCTTTTTATTGGTCAATATGTTTTTCATTTTGCAAAAGGCTACATTTGCCATGGCGATTCTTGTTCTAATCTCTTCAAGTCATCTTCCATCAGATGTTATGACTGTTCCAAGATAATTGTATCAATTTACTTGTTTAAGAATATTCCCATTTACCTGTATATTATATTGTGGTATTTCGTTCTTCCTAGTGTGTCCTCTTACAATTTAGTTCTAACCCTAGTTGTTCACTGTATGCAACAACCACATCTACTAAATGTTGCAGACCCTGCTCATTGTCTGCAATCAATACTGTATCAAAGCAGACTCCATGTCATTATAAAATTTCTCTATACTATCTTCACTGCATTCTGCTGTTGGGCATATATTTGAATGACGTTGATGTTTAAAGATCCGCCAATTAATTTTACCAATAGAACCCTGTCTGACACAGCCCAATATCCTTGAACAGATTTTGATGTTTCCCGATCCAAGATAATTGCTACACCTCTTTGCCGTTCTTCTCCCCCAGAATAAATAATCTTACAATCTTCCCCTGTCATAATCCCTGTCCCTTTCCATCTCACCTCACACATTCCTAATATATTAATCCTCTCTCTTTCCATTTCTTGTTTGATGTTATTTATTTTTCCTTTGTCGCTTAACGTTCAAACATTCCATGCTGCTAATTTCAGTGTCCCTGTCCTTTTCTTTTGATGATCTGTAATTAGGTGAATCATGATAAACTAGGCAACTTTAAAGAAGGTAGTTTGCTGTTGTTTTTCTTCTTAGCAGTGACCATACTGGCCAGGTGAACGTAGCCATTGTCTCGTTAAAGAGATCATCTGCCTACCGTCGGGAAACTTGAGACCATAACCAACAACTATCTGTTGGCTGCCCTCAAAATTTCATCCACTACCTGCCTTCTTGTTCTTGTGAACAACTTCCAAAAACGAATACGAAATAACCACACATCCTCCCCAGAAATACACAAACACTGTGTCCTCTGAAGAAAGAAGCGTTACATCGTCGCCATTTTTACTGGAAGCCATATCAACTATCACCCATACAGAATCATCCAAAAATATCCATGTCCGCATAATGACAGATAATAAACAGCATATTCACACCAACCCTTTGCTACCAATCTCAAACTTGGACTTTATCCAAATCACACTCTTGCAAAATCAACACCTGTGAAATGAGATGCCTGAGGAGAGATGCCAACTTAACAATCCGAGACCGATTAAGAAATGTTATCAGACAGATAGTGGGATCAACACCTTGTCCCACATATATTGAAAGACAGAAGATCAAGTGATTTGGCCATCTCATTTGAATGCTACACCAACTACCAGCACTGGCCCTACATCAAAGATCACCTGCGATGAGAGCAAGAGGACACCCGAGAAGAAAATGAATTGACAACATCAAAGACATTGTACAATCACACGGAATGACACTATCAAATGCCACCCATCGGGCACTGGAGCGCCAATTATTCTTCCCCACAACGCTTGACGGCAAAAGTGGAAGATGATGATGATGATGAGTATAGTTTGGGGCTGCTGGCAGTATCAAAGAGCCACCTTGAAAGATTGGAGCGCATACAGAATGCGGCCATGCCGGTGGTTCTGGTATGCACAAAGGACACCAATTGTATGCATGAGGCATAACCTTGCACTACCAAACATTGTGGACAGGCTCAGGGTCCTTCATGCTAAATGGGACCTGAGAGTTGCTGCAGACAGGGATCACCACCTGCATGAAGTCATGGATATGGTCAAGGGTCAATGACTGAGAAGAGGCAGGTCCTGGATGGCACAGGCAGAAATATCTATCAGCCAGGTGTGTGACATAGAGAACATTTATCGTGAACAAGAGTGTGTAAAAGTACTGGAAGTCATGTTGGATAGGCACACAGTAATAGTAACACTGGGTAGTAAGTGAGGAGAGTGAGCAGCAGGCCGGTCAGAGTTTGAGATGCAAAGACAGATCAAGGGCAACACACATCAAGGTGACATAGTTATCTACACCAGTGGATCAGTGGTGAGAAACAGAGGTAGTAGATGTGGTTTCATTGTGAAGGCTAATGGACGATGCTTGAAAAAGGAGAGTCTAGCATACGAAACTACAATCTCCAGCATGAGAATTGAGGTGGAAGCAGTAACAGCAGAATTTCGATGGTTGGAGGTGACCACTGCAACACACATTGCATTCATTACGGACTCATGGTGTATGCTTAGTAAGGCGGAGAAAGGTACATTTCATGTGGAATGGCTTGCCTCGCTTCAGAGGTCAAAGATTATGAGAATTGTATGAATCATCTGCCCTGGTCGTGCGGGGGGATGAACAGACTGATATGCTGGCAGAAATTTACATCTCAGTGCAGAATTGCATTTCACATCAATTACTTCATGCTGAAGGTTTTGCTGTAATTGACAGAGCTTGGCATCAGGAAATACAAACGGATTTATGAAGAGGACAACATTATCCTCCTCTATTTTGAACTCTTGAAATCGCAACTGAAAGATATCCAGAAGACTTTCAACTTTTAATTTGTACTGTAACAAGTCACATTTATTTTCCATCACAAGCGTCTTTAGGGTTGGAAACGTCTCTAAAGTCCCTTCAGTCAGCTGTTTGATAAACAGCCGTAATCTCATTTTAAATGAAGAAATGTCATTGCATAAATTTGTGAATAGTTTGTTTTTTTCCTCTGGATCCTCGCAATTAAAGAGTATAAATGAGACATGATGTCCACCAAAAATTCCAGATCATTAAGCCAGTCGTCGTTCAGCAGACATTCCCGTTCTGTAGGCAATTCATTTATTTTAGACAGAACCATCTGACATCACAGTGTTACAGTAGCTCACCATATTCCTCGTTCAGGTCTAATAGAAACTGTCTGAACTCACGTCTGTTCAGCGCCTTACTTTGAATTTTGTTGACACATCTCAGAACAACATCCATGACATGTTTCAGATTTAATGTCTTTCCACACAGAGCTTCTTGGTGAATGATACAATGATATTTTAATATAGTGCGGCCAAGAAACTGTTCCAATAATGCTAAATATCCTACAAATACAGGCGGTTAGAGTTCAATCCAGTCTACCATTCATGTTGGTTAATGTTTATGCCCATAACATGAGTGTTGATTCCCAGAAGTGACAGTGCTTAAGTGACATATTAGGTCACGAGAGAAATGTTATTTTCTGTGGCAATTTCAATGCTAAAGGCAGATCATGGGGAAACATTTCCTCCAACACACATGGGGAGGAGCTCGAGACTGCACTTGAAATCATTGACCAGGTTTGTATCAACAGTGGCTGTGTCACCAGGACAGCAAGTCGTCCAGGTGATGAGGACAGTGCTATTGATCTGGTGCTGGTTTCTCCTTCACTCACTACAGTGTGTAGATGGGGTATCCTAGGGTACCACGGCAGCGACCACCACCCTTGCAGCATATTGGTGGAGAAAGGCAGAACCAGGCAGCACAAGTCAATGGTCAAGACTTTCCAGTATGACAGTACAGGGCAAGATGTGGTAAGCAAAATAACGCGTGACAAGTGCAGAAAGCTTCAGGGCAGGAAAAAAAGCTGGGAGCAGCCACCTTGGTGGAATTTTTAGGTGGAGAAGGCTTGGGTGGATAAGCTTAGTGCTGTAAAGAAATGACAAAAAGCCAAGAAGAACAAGTTTGCCCATCCTAGTCCCTGCATGCACTTAAAAAGAGAGATGCACACAAAAGTAAGCTATTTAAAAAAACTTGTTAAGGTGGTTAAAAGTGAAAAATAGGCAGAGGTATGTCAAAGAGTAAGCACAAACAAGTAACTGAAATTGTTCTGGCGACTACATAAAAGTATGAGTGGGTTAGTCAAGAATAAGAGAATTTCTGACTTCCAAGGTGCTGACGTCATCTGGCAGAGGACTGACAAGAACAAGGGCAAAGCCCTCTTCAAACGCTATCTAGAGCAGAGCAACCAAACAGACATGAGAGGCCGAAATCTTGCCAAGGAGGTCACCTCAGACAGGAGCAAGGCCCAGAACATTTTGGATGAAGACACAGTGACAGTGAAAGAAATCAAGGCTGTGCTTCGATGATAAAAAAACAGCACTCCAGGGCCAGATTGCATAAGATATGACGAAAGCAATATGTGTACCAACAACAAGCTAGAGAAACTAGCTGACAACAACAGTATAGGGAGCGCTAGCAACAAGGAGAAGTCAGGTCAGGCTGCGAGAACAGCAAGTTGAAAGAGATGTGGCCAAACAAGAACACTACGCAGGAAGCCAAAGAAGAGTAATAAACCAACACAGAACTGGTGTCGTGAGCCGCTACATGCTGTGGGATTTGCTGAGGAGGGGATCCGAGCACTTATGGACTGAATGGTTCAATGTGCAGTGAGGATGATCTGTTGACTAACTAACTAACTAGCTGGGATATGGGAACTTCATAACGTTTCGTTTGCGAACTGAACAGGCGCATTTGATAATATCTGAGCATAACAACCACGAGCAGAGTAAATTATTGCTCGCTGACGGGGCGTTCCGAGTGCTTTTTTGAAATTATTAAAATATATTATATTAAATAATGAGGCCTCATGTGCCACTTTCTGACAGCTGGTGGGCCACATGTGGCCAGCGGGCCATGGTTTGGGAACCTCTGCTCTAAACAGACATGTCTGCTGACCAACAAACACCTTACTGCATTAAAAGCATTAAAGGCTAACAGAACCCTCGTATTACTGAAACCAGACAAAGGAAGTGGTGCAGTACTGATGGACATGTCAGTCTACCAGAGTAAAATGGAAGAGATATCGGATAAATCTAAATTCAGGTTAGATCAAAAAGTAAACAAGTCAGAGGACCTGGATGCACAAATTAGAAAAAAGATCCAGTCACTTGTCAATGAGGGACTCATCAGTGAGGCCACTGCAAAAAACACTCATACCACGTAGCTCCCAAACTCCTCTAATGTACAGTCTATCCAAACTTCACAAGCACAGAATTCCGCTAAGACTGATCCTGTCCATGGTTAACTCTGCACAATGCCGGATGGCTAGCTGAAATTTTAAAGCCAGTATGACAGTCATTTGATCCAAAAATACTCAGAGATACATTCAAATTGGTGGAATTATTGGATACTAAGGAAATAAATAATAAACACATGGCATCCATGGATATAACATCCCTGTTCACCAACGTTCCATTAGATGGGACAGTGAAAATAATAATTGAACACATTAGAGACAAACAACTAAAACTAGGTATACCAACATCTATTCTGGAAAGGCTACTATTACTATGTACCACCAACATAAAATTCAATTTTCTAAAAAAGTCATACCTCTAAATTGACGGATTGGCTGTGGGGAGTCATCTTGGACTTATTCTTGGGGACATCTTCATGACACATTTAGAAGAAAAGAGATCCTCAGGCATTAAAAACTTGGTTTTCTACCATCATTATGAGGACGATATATTAAATATCACCACAGACAAGCTTCAAGCATCATCGTTCCAGGCCATAATGAACATGGCGCATAAAAACATCTCTCTATCTATGGAATACGAACACAATGAAGTGTTGCCCTTTCCTGGATATCCTAATGAGACGTAGAGCAGACAGCACAATTCAAAGAAACATGGACTGGCCAATACTGAAATTTTCAGAGTTTTGCACCTGTCCAGTACAAACGGGGCTTAATACGGATCCTGTTTGACCGTGCTAGAAAGATATGTATCCAGGACACACTGACAGAGGAAATTGAAACTCTGAAGAATGTCTTACACTTGAATGGGTACTCCACATGTTTTATAAAGAGCCACTGCCAACAGCTGAAACCAAAACCAGACGAAACTACAGTCCCTAAGCTCAAGGTATTTATCCAGCTAACCTTTCGAGGGTATGACGTAATGCAATGTTTACAGGACCGGCTCATTACAGCAGTCGGTCGAACATTCTGTGCTGCAACTCCAGTTATTAGGTAACAGAACCACACCTATTTCCACCCAGCAGTAAAAGAATCTGTTAGTTAGTTAGTCGTGGTTCCAACTTCACGGCAATGGGTCATCCCCATTCCTATGCCAGTGAATATCACACAAAATGCTCCTCACTGTCCAATGTGAAAAGTGGAAAAAACTGGAGTCTCTGCAAGTCAACAGCCCGCACAGGTACACTGTGCATTATGCCGCTGCCGCCAGAATGCCAACACAAAAGTCCTCTACGTAAAATACAGTTCATCGTCTATGGAATCGGCAGTAAAAGAATCTGTCCCTCTGTACTCTAAATCCAATTGAATTTACCAATTCACATGCAGGTGTGAGTCTACCTACATCGGCAGAACAGTGCAATCTAGTTAGTTAGCTCTATGTTATGTGAATTCTGCAGTATAGTCGTTTAGTCGTTGGATCAACATCACGGCACACAGTTTAACCCATAAGTGCTCCGTTTTCCTCCTAACTCAAACCTAAGTCTGGAGAAACTCAGCTCAATGCACAAACTCCGTTGCATTGGCGAGGATCCTGAAATACTTTGGGTAGATTTTTAACTCGAAATTTTGCCCGGGCAGCGCCGTTAGGCTACTCTTTTTCAATTTCCAACTGCCAAGGGATTTTTTACTTGCGCAGCAATACACACGGGCGTCCGATCTCACTACCCAGAGACCAGGGGAAATTTTATTACTGGAAGTCCAGGTGGATTTTTAAAATAAATCCCGGTCCTCACCGGGGCCTGAACCCGGGACCTCCAGCACTCGAGGTGGATACCATACCTCGAGACCACTCAGCCGCCCAAATGCAGTATTTTGCATTCTGCAGTATGTTCTTGACCAGATGCAGCGAAATATGCCAGACAATAAGTCGTACAATCTGAAGTTTGTGATTTCGTTATTCAAATTCACTACAGGAAAACATTGCTTTGTATTTCTAATGTGTCTGACAATGCTAAGGAGATGTTTTATAGTTACTAATTATATTTTTCTTTAACAGATTGTGATAAAAGAAACTTAGAACCCAAAGAAAATAAAGAAGTTTTAATTGCAGAGGATAACTATGGTAGGTGCAATTTGTTTGCTTCACAAGTTTTACTAATTCAAGACTTATAGGTCTTCATCACCAGTTAACAATAATTTGAACTGGCATGTAGTTTGGCATAGAAATTGCTTCACTGACATAGTGCACATACTTAAATGTAATGGACTTTAATTCCATGCTATCATTCAGTAGCATGTTCATTGCAGAACCTCGCACCCATAACAACCTTCCAGAAAACCTCTCGATCATAAGCAAGATATCCCACATCTGATACACCCATCTGGAGATCATCCGCCACATCCTGCACCCATCTTCTCTTTGACCTTCCTCGTCCTGTCTTCCCAAGCATAGTTAGTTAGTTAGTTAGTTAGTCGACAGATCATCCTCATTGCACATCGAACCATTCAGTCCTATAAGTGCTCGGATCCCCTCCTCAGCAAATCCCGCAGCGTGTATCGGCTAACGATGCCAGTTCTGTGTTGGTTTATCAATCTTCTTTGGCTTCCTGCGTAGTGTTCTTGTTTGGCCACCCCTCTTTTAATTTGCTGCTCTCGCAGTCTGGCCATTGTTGTAGCTTCACAGTCATCACTTGGTTCTCGCAAAAGTCTTACTTCTTGTAGAGCATTCAGAATGTCAGCCTGGTCCATGACGCGTCCGCCCTCCACAGTAGCCTCACCTGCGAGCTTGTCAGCCCACTCATTTCCTTGTACTCCCGCATGCCCTGGCACATCCCAGGCATATACCCCTCCATTTTTGTTCTCTCCAACTTTTGTAATGCTTCAAGTGACCAAAACATTTCAATTTTCTTTGTTTTATCATCTTTAATAGCAAACCCTTTTCATTATTCAGCTCTTGAAGTATGGATGTATTTGTTCTTTTCTTTATCCAAGATATTCGTAGAACTCGTCTATAACATCAGTTATCAGTTGGGGTATCTTCATTGCACTCCGGCCAGGTCCATAGGTGCTTAGATCCCCCCCCCCCCCCCCAGCATATGCATCAGCATCCGGTGGCTAATAGTGCCAGTTCTGTGTTGGTTGACGAGGCACCTCTTTTTCCCGATGTACCTCTCACGTCTGGCAGTTACAATTCTTACTCGCAAGTCTTTCATCCTGGACAGCGATGTGGATTCACTGACGTCAAAGTCCTCTGTTCTTGACATATCTTTAAGGACGTTAATAACATCGGCACGATCCATGGGCTGGCCATCTACAGGGGGTGCAGAGCCAGCCAATTTATCAGCTCGTTCATATCCCTCGACTCCTGCATGTCCCGGGACGAAGATGAAGGTGACTTTACGGACAACAGGCTTCTCAGTGACTCGGTCCACTGTCTACGTACATATCCAGCTTTGACCTTCCGAATCATGCTCATTGAATTACTTAATTACACACACGTTGGTATAATGCTGTGATTCCAGCCATATGAAAGCCTGTGTAACTGCCATCACCTCCATTGTCATGCTACTCGTGGTCATAGTGTGGGCACCACTGGATTCTTGAACGGTTCGGCCCGCTGAACGGGCTGTAAATGCCCACGCACTTCTCTGCTGCTTTACAAGAGATCCATCTGTATAGATGAGCACTTCGGGGCTATCTGAGTGTACATATACAAGCGTATTGTACTCTGCATTGACAGCGGCAGGGTTCTGCTCTCTGCACTGTCTGTCGAGTGTGAAAATGCAGGAGAAAGTGCACTTAAAAGCTGGAGGCACTGGCAACCATTCCCTGCTGGGGTTGATACTGGTAAGACTGC
This sequence comes from Cepaea hortensis, assembly GCA_963921405.1. NCBI lineage: Eukaryota > Metazoa > Mollusca > Gastropoda > Stylommatophora > Helicidae > Cepaea > Cepaea hortensis. The sequence goes on from OY992882.1 coordinate 65,772,464, forward strand.
AGACCTGTCTGATGACATCTTCCGCCCGACCCATCCATGATTTGCCACTCTTTAGCCTGTTTCCCTTTTCTCTGAATATAGCGTCATGCAGAGGGTGCTGCTCATCTGCACTTATTTTTAAGTACGCACGAGCTCTCCAGATCTTGATATAGGATATATCTCATTGCTACAAAGCTGGTGTCTCTCGTGCAGCCCAAAATGATGCGCATGGCTTCATTTTGTACCTTTTCAAGTCTTCCAATCTGTGTAGGGCTGACAGTGAGGATGGCCAGGGCATACTCGATGGGTGAAAGCACCAGTCCTTGGAACAGAAGTATTAGCAGTTTTTGCTCGATATTGGCAGTCCCCATGATTCTCATTGCTGACAAACCTTTTCAAGCTTTCGTTATGACATCATCAACATGATCTCTGAAAGACAGGCTATAATCAAGCCTCACGCCAAGATATGTAATTGACTGGGTTCTACTCAAAAGCTCTGTACTCAACCACCTGTCTATCTCGACTCTGTCGATACACGAGAATGTCATCAGCAAATGATAGAGTCCTACCCCTCCTGTCCAACTATTGTTCAGTGATGGGCACCGTATACGCATTGAATAGTACTGGTGACAGTGGTGAACCCTGTGGCAATCCTGGACATATCGTTATCGGCTCAGAAGCCCAACTCTCAAATCTTAGCACCACCTTCCTTTGGAGCAGAACTGCAGCTAGGTGAGGGTGCACTTTCAGTCTGAGGAGGGTTTGCATCAAGTGCTCGAAGGATACTCTATTGTATGCGTCCTATAAGTCTATGACGGCCGCACATGTCTCTTCTCTGACCTAAAATCCTTCGTAAACATCTTGAGCAAAGACCGCTGCATTCAGCCATGATTCTTTGTTACATCTGTATCCTCCAAGTGTGGGCAGGAAGCAGCCGAGTTGTTCCAAGTCACAAGCAAGTCTGTGTGCTACAATTTTCTCCAGTAGCTTGCCAGCAGTGTTCTGCATCGTAATAATTCTGTAGCCGCTTATCTTGGAATGGTCTCTGTTCAGTTTTGGCAGTGGCAGCAAGTAGCTGTGTAGCCATTCCTCTTTGATCTGACCCCTCTGGATACTGGTGTTGAATTCTCTGGCCAGTTCTGCCATGTCATCATCTGACATCACCAGTAGGTCACCATATCAGATGCCGTCTGGGCCTGGGGTGGTGTTAGGTGATTTCTTGAGCATCGCACATATTGTCTCAGATGTGATTATGCATTCTTCGTCTGTCCCGACCCCATCGCACAACTGATAGAGTGTCTTTGTGATCCTCTGTCTGGCGGGCTCGTCTTTCTGGTCAGTCTGCTCTATGTAGCCTTACCTTTATCCGCATCCGACTTTTTCCATGTGATGTCTGTGCTTTGAAAGTCTGGAATACACCTACGATGTGCAGCACCGTTCATGCTCTTATGGAGACGCCAGAATGTCGTAAGAGGTCGCTCGGAGCACACCTTCCTACAGAACTCGTCCCATTTCTCGGGCCTTGGCCTGTTTGGTGCAGGATTTGAATAAAATCGTCCTATGGACCTCAGTTTTCAGGTTCGCCAACTCAACCTGTGGCATGTTAGCCTTCCTGGCTTTTTGCCAGTCTTTGACAGCCTGCCTCTTTCCCAGCCATGCCTTCTCGATCTCTCCATTCCATCATAGTGGCTGCAACCATCTTTTTTGTCTCCTGCGGGAGGAAGTTAGTTTTCTTCTTCTGATCATGCTTATGGCATCTTGTCCAGTGTTGTCATACGGGAAGGCATTTGTCTTGTTTCCTTGACTCCTGGCCCTCTCTTTCTCAATCAGGATGATACAAGGGTAGTGGTCACTGTCATGGTATCCCAGTGTGCCCCACCGGCACCTTGGTGCGATGGTAGGCGACACCAGGGCCAAGTCAATGACGCTGTCAGATTCACCTGGTCGAGTGGCTATTCTCGTAACCTTCCCATCATTCAGACAGACTAGGGCAGCAGATGCCAGGGCATCCTCTAGATCTTCTCCGTGTCTATTGGTGATGCAATTCCCCCATTGACTGCCTCTGGCATTGAAGTCCCCACAGTAGATGATATGCCTTTCATCCATATCGAACAAACTCTGCCATTGTCGCACGTTAACCTTCCCATTACACGCATAAACGTTCACGATTAGAAGCTACACTGGCGTCATTATTCTTCATGCCTGCACTTGCAGGGCTCACTGTTCCAGGTGGATATATCGATCTCAGACACCAGTATGCTGTTGCGGACCGGAATGGCCTGTCCTAGTTGCCGCCTGTTAAATAAGCTCTGAAACCCCGCGACATTGACTGTTCCGTCGCCGAGCTGTGTTTCTTGTAAGACTACAATATCGTTTCCTTAGAGTAGTTTTTCAAGAATGGGTCGGCGTTGACTAAATGATGCACAGTTCCAGTACAGTACTCGAACGTGTCCGATGCCCAATCTGTCACATTTTAATCGCCTTTTGTATGCACCTGCTCTCTTACCATGCTGTGTCCTTGCCAATCATCTGGTCGTCATGTTAGGCTTAACTGTCACCACCGAGCGCCGATGATACGCCGAAGGGAGTCCGGGCACGCGTGCACAAACTCCGTTGCACAGTCTGAACTCCATTTCACCATGAAAACACACTTAATCCATAAACATTTAGGAAAATATATGTCCAGCTTTCCGCTGGATGGAGAATACGATACACACACACATCGTGATTGTAACTGACTCAGAAAGCATGCTGAGTAGGGTTAGGACAGGCAAGCTTCGCGCAGAGTGGCTTGCTTTGCTTCAGAAGTCATGGGTGGCAAGCATCATCTGGATCTTTTCTCCGGGGCATGCTGGTGTGCTGGGGAATGAACAGGCAGACAGATTGGCTGGCTTTGCAAAACTTGGTGGAGTATTGATGCATCATAAGGCAGGCGTGGTTGCGGCCTTGTGGGAGCACGTGTACACCACGGAGGAGCAAATGGATCACCATGGTCTGGCAAGAATGCAACAGCTAAGAGTGACGAGGGGATCTGGCCGATGCTCAACGCTTAGAGGAAAGGCTAGACGCACATATAATCTGATCGCTACCGGTACTATTGGGATTGGAACTCTTCGCTGGCTTCTGAGAATGGGGACGGAGCGCCTATGGGAATGCCCCGAATGCTGTGATGTCGGTTCTTAAATCAATCAATCAATCAAACATTTCGTAAAAAACACGTTCCATTTTACGGGACGAAGAAATGTCCCGCCATCTTGCGTCTATAACATTTATATTCAAAGGTATTTATGTGCTGTTCAGCTTGTTTAGCAAAGGTCCCGATCTCGCAGGGGTATATTGCAATGGGAAAGATGCATGCTCTTAAAAATCTAATTTTGAAGTTCTATCTTTCCCTCTCTACAATTTCTTCAGATGTTATGACTTTGAAGAGCAATAGATATTCGTCTTTTAACTTCTTTCATTGTGTCACCATTGTAGGTAATTAATGTCCCAAGATATTCAAAATTTTCCATCACCTCCAATTTTTCCTCATTAACATATATTTCTTTCTCCATAGTAGTTTTAGCTGTATGCATTACCTTTGTTTTCGGTATGTTAAGATATAAGTTGCGATTTTTACTATTCAATTAGGTTGATGTTATTAGGTTTTCTATACAATTCTGTGATGTGGATAGCAATATTGTATCATCAGCATATCGAATCTATGGTATGTCATGACCACCAATATTTAGGGCATCATATAGCTCCCTGTTTATATCATCTCTAACATTGCTCATATTTTTAGCATACAGGTTAAACAAATAGGGGGACAGCACACATCCCTGATGGACTCCTTGCTTGATGTCATACCAATCTGATGTCTCACCATCTATTCTAACCACCGCTTGTCAGTCTAGGTAAAGCGTTTTTATGAGTTGTATTACATGTGATGGAAAGCCCATAGTCCTCATGATTTCCCAAAGTTTCTGATGTTGTACACAGTCAAATGCTTTTGAATAATCCACAGAATGAGAATAGGTTTACATTAAATTCTCTGCACTTCTCTATTATTAAACCATGTTGAGTATGTGATCTCTTGTTCCTCTCTTAATAGGCTATTATTGTCCCACTTTATTATCAATCCTTTTGGCAGCTTGTTGTTTCCAATATATGTTTTTTATAAGTCTAATGTCTTTTCCATCAATTTGTAGATCTGCAAGCATATCCACCATGTTGACATGTCTAACTCTATCAAAAGCTTTTGCGTAGTCAATAAAGCAAAGATGTATATCCTTGTTTACTTCTATAGCATGTTCAATAACTGTTCGCAGCATATACACAGCATTTACTGTACCCTTTCCTTCTACAAACCCACATTGTTCTTCCCCTTTTTCAGGTTGTAATTTCTTCCTCACTCTTTGCATGATAATTCTTAGCAAAATCTTTGTGATGTGACTCATTATACTAATTGTTCTATGTTGATCACATTCCAAGGCTCCTGATTTCTTTGGAATTGCAATAAATACAGAGTTACATAATTCAGAAGGTATATCTCCAGTATCATATAATGTGTTCAGCGGTCTGGTGACTTTATCTAGTCCATATTCTTCTAAAGCTTTAATCATTTCTGTTGTGATGTTATCTGCACCGGGGTCCTTGCCAGCTTTCATATGCTTAAGAATATTTTGAACCTCCATCTTCAAAATTGGTGGTCCTTCATTATTAAATCTAATATCATACGGTTCCTCTCTCTTATCCTCATAAAGGGTTTTCACATAATCTGTCCACACATGTATAATCTGATCTTTTTCTATTATGATTTTGCCATCTTTAGTTTCTAGACAGCCTGTTGATGTACTTGTTCTTTTATTAGTAAGTTCCTGAATTCTTTTTTGCACTAATTTGGTATTTTGACTGTTGTGTTGTTTTTCAATTTCTAAGCACTTTTCCTCAAGCCAATGCTTCTTTTGACTCCTTACATAATATTCTGACTTGTCTGTGGATTTCTTCATATTTGGCAGAATTATTTTTGTTGAGTCTTCTTGTTTCCATTAGGTGTAAAATTTCTTCAGTCATCCATTTCTTATGACCCACTTTCTTTAATTTTGGAATAGTTGATTCTGCAGCCAAACTGATTGAATTCTTCAACATTTCTCATTGATCATCCACATCCTGGAATAGGATCTCTAGATCAGACAATATATCACATCTCTTCTGTACTTCTATGTTGAATTTGTTTTGTATTTCCTTGTCATTACTCAATGTACGCAAATCATATTTAGTGTTTCCTGTTATATCCTTGACTTTCTTCAACTTTATCCTCAATGTTCCTGTAAGTAATCTGTGGTCACTATAACAATCAGCAGTGGGAATTGTTTTTGCTATTGTTAACGCATTTCTAAATCTTCTGCTAATCAGAATATAGTCAATCTGGTTTCTAATCCTGTTATCAGGACTCCTCCATGTCCATAATCTTCTAGGGTGTGGCTTAAACCAGATGTTTCCTACAATCATTTCCTGTTCTTTTGCCCACTCTACGAGTCTGTATCCTCTTTCATTTCTCTCTCCTAAACCATAGTTTCCTACTGTGTATCTATCACCTTGATTTCCTATTTTTGCATTGAAGTCCCCTAATATGATGTTTATTTCTGAATTTTTACATTTCTTTAAGGCAGACTCTATGTCATTATAAAATTCCTCTACACTATCTTCACTGGATTCTTCTGTTGGGGCATATACTTGAATAACATTTATGTTAAAAGGTCTGCCACTTAATTTAACTAGTAGAACTCTGTCCGACACGACCCAATATCCTTGAACAGATTTTGATGTTTTCCGGTCCAAAATAATTGCCACTCCTCTTTGTCGATCTTCAGCTCCAGAATAAATAATCTTAAAATCTTCATCTATCTTGATGCCTGCTCCTATCCATCTCGTTTTGCACATCCCTAAAATATTAATTTTTTCTCTTTCCAGTTCTTGTTTTATGTTCTCTAATTTGTCGTCGTCGTTTAAGGTCCTAACATTTCATGTTGCTAATTTTAATGTCTCTGACCTTGTCTTGCGATGATCAGTCTTTAGGCGAATCATAATGTACTAGGCACTTTTAAAGAGGTAGTTTTCCGTTGCTTTCCTCTATGGCAGTGACCATACTGGCCAGATGACCGCAACCATTGTATCTCGAAAGAGATCCTCTGCCTGCCGTCGCGAAACTTGAGACCATAACCAATAAATATCTGTCGGCTGCCCTCAAAGTTTCATCCACCACCTGCCTTCTGTGGCTTCTTTTGAACACTTCCAATAAACGAATACGAAATGACACCACATAATCCACAGGAAAACATTAAACTGCGTAAAACACTAAACAGCGTAATACTCTAAACAGCATCTCCGAAGAATAAACACGTCACGTCGTCGCCATTTGTACCGGAAGTATATATATATATATATCCCTTTTTTTTTACAACACAATGCACACTCTCACCCATGCATTCAAACACTCACAGAGAGAGAGAGAGAGAGAGAGATACTCTCAGCCTCTTATTCACATCCATCTCTATGAGGCTTGCCTATTCCTGTATTATTGATCCCAGTTTTCTAGGTCTAGTCAGCCCTTATTAGAGTTAGTGAGCAAACTGAATCCTGTACACTGCTCTGTTCTATTCTACCGTCAGTTGTATACTACTGTTTGGTTCCAGATACCTTAGTTGTCGATTTAAATCGTCAAATTTGTTCGTGTTAGCGTGTTGAATCTTCTCAAATTTATAGGTCGTTGATTCTAATATAAATTTGTTAACAAACTTCACTGTATTTTAGACTGTAGTTAATGGTCAACTATCTTCCACTCAGACTTGTAGATGTAGACATGTATTCTTTCAAAAAGAGTACTGTAGTAATCATATCGTTTATTAGTAGATGTTGATCACAATCATGCTTTCTCATTAGTTCATTTACACTTCTGGAATTGTCGTCATCAGGATTAATTAGAATTCTCTCTCCCTTTTGCTCCAGTGTGCATTACTGAGTAGTATTCTTAAGTTCAGTCTTTGTCTTTTCCCTGCAACTACTTCTCACTGTAAATAATCAACTTTCTCCCACTTGCTCTTGCACCACTGGGTGCTACGTCCATTTATAAAGATTATGTTTACAGTTGCTCAGTTATTGTGGCCAAGTTTATGTCTTTTTTGTTTACTATTTACACCATATTTTATATTTTGTCTTTCTATCCCGTCCGAGTCCCTGATATGGATTAAATCCAGACCACTGTCTTTGTAAGTAGGTGTGCTGTGTATATATTCATGTCAAAGTACGCAATCGGGCAAATCTTGAGCTACGGCCTACGATGGGTGACGTTGTAATATTCTGTTGTGATAATTTGGCCATGTCCGGCGTGTGCTGCGTGGTCTAGTGGTTACACTAGTAAGGATGGCTCTCATGTCCTTTCAGGACCCATCCCCCACTGGTCCAAGTCTGACACCCAGCTCGTGCCTGTGGCTCCTAGTAGCTGTCAGCATGCGACAGCGGCCACCCCCCGGGCAACAGCTGTGAGAGGCTGGCTAAACCAGGCATGGGTATCCGATTTGGTGTCAAACCAAGAGGTAAATTAGGGTATGCCAACCCAGCATGTGAAGACAGGATTCGGCAGACTGCGCGGAAGAAATCATTCCTGATTCAACGGGCAAGACGGCGTTTACCTGCAAAGCGTTGTGGAACGTAATGAGCACGGCAAGGCACGTAGAGCGCCCTGGTCATCCACTGCACCTGTATTCGTCTCCAATCGTCTCGACTTGTCTTGCCACTGGACTCAGATGGACTCAGGCGAGAGAGTGAGGTCGACGAATTGCGCAACTCTTCCTCACTTTAATCCAAGTCATCGCGCAAGTCATTCTTCATCCAACGTCACATATCACCTTCAAGCCCTGTGGCGATGGGCGAGCGGCAAAGCGGCAGGCGTGGGTACGCTGGCAGCCGTAGTCGCAGACCTGCACACAGGCGGCTCAGGCCATATGGTCGTCTTCTACTGACCGGAGCAGCAGTGGGATTCGGCAGCCCCCTGAGCGACTGAGCAGCCCTCTATAGGAACACACTGCTCACCTCCATAGCATGAGGAAGGGGCTAGAAAAGGTGCCCTAAACATTGTCTGCTTCATCACTACCTAACCAGCTAGCCGCGGTTGGTGGGTACCCTTAACTGCGGTCGACATACAAAGAAAGATAAAACAAGCAAAGCTAAAAGAGTAAACCATATTCCCTTAACAATTGGAACTTGGAATGTACGCACCCTACTTGACAGAGACGGCGCGTCGGGTCCAGAGAGACGAACAGCACTGATTGGGAGAGAGCTGGGCAGGTACAACATCGACATTGCAGCCTTGAGCGAGACACGACTTGCAGAAGAAGGCCAAATCTGTGAAATTGGTGCCGGCTACACATTTTTCTGGAGTGGAAGGAAAAGCGTGGAAAGACGCCAATCCGGTGTGGGATTTGCCATTAAGTCGGCCCTGGTCGGTAAATTAGCTGGATTTCCAAAGGCTATAAACGACAGGCTCATGACCATGAAGTTGCCTCTGCTGAATGGAAGGAAGCACGCAACCATTGTGAGTGTCTACGCACCAACTATGACCAACGAAGATGATGTCAAGAACAAGTTCTATGAGGACCTGCACAGTGTATTAACATCTGTTCCCAAAGGAGACAAACTTATACTCCTTGGGGATTTCAATGCCAGAGTAGGCACGGACACCACCTCTTGGAGTGGCATTATTGGAAAGCATGGAGTCGGAAATTGTAACAGCAATGGACTCCGCCTCCTTCAGACATGTGCCGAACATGATCTCGTGATTACGAACACAATTTTCCGTCTCCCCATGAGAAATAGGACATCGTGGATGCACCCTCGCTCGAAACACTGGCACCTCATTGACTATGTCATCGTCAGGAGGAGTGACAGACAAGACGTTCGAGTGACAAAATCCATGTGTGGTGCCGAATGTTGGACAGACCATCGTCTCATTGTCTCGAAAATGAACATCCACATCAGGCCACCACGGCGCCCTCAAGGGGAAAAAATGCAAACAAAGCTAAATGTCACCCGCCTAAACAGCAAGAAAATGCAGCAGTCGTTTGAAAATATGCTGGAAGACCGCCTCAAGCCCAATGCTGAAGCTAAACAGGATACAGAAACAGAATGGAGAGCCCTAAAGGACACAATTTACAACACTGCTATGGAAATCCTGGGTCCAGCCCCCCGAAAGCATAAAGACTGGTTTGATGAAAATTCCGAAGACATCAACCAATTGCTGGCCGAGAAACATCTTCTCCTCAAGGCACATTTGAATGACCCAAAGTCAACATCAAAAAAAGATGCTTTCAAGAACATTCAGAGAGTAGTGCAGCAGAAACTTCGGCACATGCGGGACTCCTGGCTGAGCAGCAAAGCTGATGAAATTCAGGGCTTTGCTGACAGACATGATATGAAAAACTTCTACGACTCACTGAAAGCGGTCTATGGTCCTTCATCACCAGGCATAGTTCCCCTCCTCAGTGCAGACGGGGGAACATTGGTCACCGATAAGAAAGAAATCCTCCAACGCTGGGCAGAGCATTTCAGCAAAATCTTAAATGCAACTTCCTTCTTCGATGATGAAACCATCAACTGCCTTCCTCAAGTTCCCACCAATGAGACACTTGGTGACCTGCCAACCATAGTGGAAATAAACAAAGCCATCCAGCAACTCTCCAGCGGCAAGGCACCTGGTCCTGACTCCATCCCAGCAGAGATATACAAGGCAGGTGGGCCGGTCCTAACAGAGCAGCTTCACCAAGTCTTCACAAACATATGGATGAACGAGACCATGCCACAAGATTTTAAGGATGCGTCAATAGTACACCTTTACAAACGTAAAGGAAACCGTCAATCCTGTGACAACCACCGAGGCATCTCCTTGCTTTCAATTGCAGGGAAGATACTCGCCAGAATTCTTCTCAATCGCCTCACAGCCCATCTCGATCAAGGTCTTCTTCCTGAGAGTCAATGTGGCTTCAGAAAAGAACGTGGAACTGTTGACATGATTTTCGCTGCAAGGCAGCTGCAAGAGAAATGTCAGGAACAGAACTGCGAAATGTTCTCCACTTTCATTGACCTTACCAAGGCTTTTGATACAGTCAGCAGAGATGGATTGTGGAAGATTATGGCAAAATATGGCTGTCCACGAAAGTTTGTCCAAATAGTGCGGCTATTTCATGACGGCATGCAGGCAAGAGTACAGGAAAATGGTGAACTGTCTGAACCCTTTCCTGTCACCAATGGAGTGAAGCAAGGATGTGTCCTGGCGCCAACACTGTTCAGCCTCATGTTTTCAGCCATGCTGATGAATGCCTTCGAGAACGACGACATTGGAATAGACATCAACTACCGTATGGATGGAAAGTTATTCAATCTCAGAAGGCTGAAAGCTAAAACCAAAATTGACAGCGGCACCGTCAGAGAGCTCCTGTTTGCTGATGATTGCGCTCTATACGCCAACTCAGAGGCGGACATGCAACATAATGTTTCAGCTTTCTCACATGCCTGTGCCAAATTTGGGCTCAATATCAACTTGGAGAAGACTGTAGTTATGTACCAGCCAGCTCCAGGGAATAATCACACTGTGCCGAATATCAAAGTGAATGATCATAGACTAAGTGTTGTGGACAAATTCACCTATCTTGGCAGCACTGTGTCACAAGCTGCCACAATCGATGACGAAGTGAATGCAAGAATCTCCAAGGCCAATGCAGCCTTTGGCAGACTGTACAAGAATGTATGGGACAGAACTGGAATAAGCCTGCAAACAAGGCTAAAAGTCTACAAAGCAGTTGTATTATCCACACTGCTATATGCTTGTGAAACCTGGACTGTTTATCAGCGACACGCTAGGAAATTAAACCACTTCCACACGGTCTGCCTAAGGAAGCTACTGAAGATTAAATGGCAAGACAAGATTCCAGACACTGAAGTCCTAGAAAGAGCATCCATGCCCAGTATCCACACTCTACTGATGAAGAATCAGATTCGCTGGGATCTTCACTTGACCCGCATGCCAGATCACAGGCTCCCTAAACGAATTTTCTACAGCGAACTGCGTTGTGGTAAACGCTCCCAAGGTGGCCAGAGGAAACGTTTTAAAGACACTCTGAAAATTTCACTGAATGCTTTTGGAATTCATCATGACACCTGGGAGGCTGCAGCCAGAGACCGAAATTCGTGGCGTGCATCATTGCGCAAAGGTGCAGTCATATGTGAGGCAACCAGGACTGCAAGAGCTGTGAAGAAAAGGCAGGACAGAAAAACCACTGCAGGAAATCCTCCTCCAGAGACGTCAAGCATTCTTTGCCCACATTGTCAAAGAACATTTCGAGCCAAAATAGGCCTTATCAGCCATCTTAGAACCCACGGCTCCACACCTTCAACCCCACTGGATGAAATGAATGGTCATCATCATTCTTGATGGACAAACAACAGTGGTTACACACCCGCTTCACATGCCAGGGATCCGGGGTTTGTTTCCGTGTCCGGTCAAGGATATGCACTACTGATGAGCTCAAACGAGAGCAAAACTCGAGTCTAGTGCTTCCACATTGACGTGGATAGGCCTTAAGTTCATACCAGAATATGATCAGCGTTGCAAGTAGTGGGTTGTGCTCAATATTTAAATCTCAAATCCCGAAACAACCAAGTAAATCAATGTCAAATATGTTAGTTTTCATGATAGTGCTGTAGTTAAGCATCTTTGCTAACACATAAGTTCTCAGTTATTACATACAGCAGTATATTATGTGCACTAATGCTCACAACATGACTATAACTAGTTTATGCAGATAAAGGGCTGGACTGGATAGTATCAACAAAATGAGTTGTATGAGTAGACAAAATAAATGTTTTAAATATGGCACAAATGGGATTACTAGAACCAGTCAGCATTGCAAAGTGATGTTGAACAAATATAAGACAAAGGCACTTTTAACATTTGTAATAAAACATGATATTTTTGGTTTGTTCAGATGAGCTAGAAATCTGGAGTCAAGGAATATATGGGGATATAAAAGTTCTTGAGAGGTTATGCAATCCTAAATTGAGCAATGACCCATGTGTTTCTTCTTCTGCTAAGCCAAGCTAAGTAAGTTGTCATGGTAAATATGCATGGTTGACAGACTTTGATCATTTTTCTCTCAAGTAGTATGCATGGTTGACTTCTATAATGTTCTCTTGAATTTGATGTTTTAACCTTCTATATCACATCACACACTAGACAATAATACCATAATCCTTCTGCTTACTGCTGGCATGTCATCCTAGTTATAGTCAAATGCTAATATACTAAGTGTTGAAGTTGTTTACAGTTAATATCAATGTCCAACACAGTTTCATTTAACTTCCAAACCCCACCCCCTCCCATCCCCTAGTTGTATAGTCCACTACAAAGGTAGTTGCATCAACCCCAGCATTATTTTTGCTGTTTGGGACTTCTTGGTAGGTTTGCATTCTGTGGTTTGGAGTTGTTTTCTGAGTGACCGGCACTCATGCCCTTCCGTGAGGACCAATGCAATGGCGGTCTGCATCCAGGTCGCATGCAGCTGTCTTTCAAGCTTGGAACAAAAAATTGTGAACTGCGTCCGTGACATCTTCGCCTATCCTAATTTTCACCTTCCGCTCACATGGGCACCTGTCCATCCCCACCCCCTTCCTGTTTGTTCTCCCACCATATGGCTTAGCCAATACCCGAACTTCTAATGGTATTGACCTTTGACCCATTGACTATACATCCGGTTTATACAATCCACTGATAGTTGTCTAACGTGTGTCAGTCGCTCCCAGCAAGGATACAGATTCAGATAAGTACCCTTAATATTTTCATGTAGTGTGTTTCATGTAGTTTTGTGTCAGTTTGTGTTTGTTCTGTGCTGATGAAGGCTTTGGCCACAACGTCCAATTTGTTTCTTGTAATCGTGTTTCAGTAAAGCTCACAATCTAATTCTGGTTTTTTGGTGATTCATTCATTGCCTAAGAAAAACACATGGCATTGGTTGCATGATAGCATTAGCAAGACTGACACTTTTATCATTCTAAGAAAACTCCATGGTGTTGTTTGCATATTAACACGAGCAAGTCTGCCCCAGTTATTACTCTCACACACTGTGTCACTTCCTGGAATAATAGTTACAGTGTAGTGTTAAACATAACAACCCAATATTATGAACTTAAGTAACATAACTATTTGTGGAAATATGGTTATTGTAGAATTACATTCATTCCCTCGATTTTATATTATTCACATCCATATAGATGTTGCAGTAAGACTACTCTAGATGCAGAAAATAAAATGTTCTAGCAATGAGCTGCAGTGAGCAGCAGCTTGCAGAATGGCGGAAGTATACTAGATATCCTTTAATGGAACTCTTCTGTGCAACTTGTCTGTGCGCTGTTCTACTACTAATTCTTTAGATTGATTAGAGATAGCCTGTTTGGGAACACTGGTGAATTTTGCTTTGATCTAGATCTACCTGGTGTTGACATCTAGAAACAAATTTAAAAGTCTTATGCTTATGCAAGTGACGATTCTAAAGGCCTGTCAGCACAAGAACTGTGAGCAAAAGTACTTTGTGATGGCTGCTGCATCGGAGGACTGGGCATGCATGGAATCTCCATGGTGTTATTTGCAATGTGCAGTGATGTCTTTTGACATAACATAACATCAGAGTAATTCCTGTTTCAACTTTTGTGTTTGTTTTCAGACATGAATTCTTACTCTGTTTGGAAGTCTTTCTCTTGTCTCCTGTACTTTTCTACAGCTTCAGTCAGTGCTATCTAATATGTGATGTCTAGTGGCTCTATCATCATCATGCCGATAAGCATGGACAGTCATGGTTTGTCATCTTACTCAATCACCAGTCTTGGATCAGCTTTGTGTTCTTATCTCAATTATAGGGCTTCCGATCCTCAACATGGGGTATAGGCATTTAAACCGTTAAGGCCTCTGGAGTGTTTACGCTTGTGGCTACAGTTTGCATTTGCATTTTCCTCATGTTGGACTGGTAGTGCATGGTTCCATCGCCCTGCTACTGAGTGAGTGCGTGGATTAACACTGAGAGCTGTGAATTTTGTGTGGAATGCTTTTTTACATTTGTCCGCGATTGTTTGTAGCTTGAACTGCATGTTCGTAACAATGGAGGCCGAATGTTGCTGAATTTACTGGTTTGTCTTTTCGGTTCTCAAGTGGATTTTCTCAAGAGACTCCTGGGAATTGTTGCTGGAGCTACAGAGTTTGTGCTTTGTGTGGTGCTTTCGATAAATCGCCCTGCGGAAAGAGACCGAGCCATAATGGATAAAAAATGGGTCAAGAAGTCTTTCTGGTGACTGCCACTTCCATCAACGATGAACTGTACTTTCTGTTTAGGACTTTTGTGTTGACAATTTCTGACGGTGGCATTATGCACAGTGTACCTGCCAATGCAGGAGAAGGTGCAATTAGGCACTGGAAACATAAGCACCTATTCCCTGCTGAGGTAGATACTGGTAACACTGCAGACCTGCCTAACATCTTCCAACCAACCCGTCCATGATTTGCTGTTCTTTAGCCTGACACCCTTTTTTTAAATACAGCTTGATGAAGAGGTTGCTAGCCATCTGCATTTATTTTCAGAGGTGCATGAGCCCTCCAGATTGTGTGGTTCATGGTTGGAAAGTGAAGGAGGTATCTCACGGCTGCACACATGGTGTCGCTCATATAGCGCAAATTAATGCGCAGGGCTTCGTTTGTATCTTTTCAAGTCTGCCAACCTGTGTAGCATTGACAGAGAGAATGGCCTCAATGAGTCTTATTGCTGACAGGCATTTTCAAGCTTTTGTTACAACATGATCATGTTCTTAGAAGGACAGACAACAATCCAGCCTCACCCAGAGATGTCAACATAATTTCTGGTCATAATTTGTCCATCTATTCTCATTGCTGGCAGGTCTGTTCTAGCAATGTGATTATTTAAGGAAAACCATGTAACTGATGCCTTTGCAGGGTTGACAGGGGCATGGGATCAACACACCAGAAGAAAATGTGATCAAGTTCACCCTGCTTATCACTGCCAATCACCTGTCTATCTCTACCCTGTTTATTCACCAGAATGTCATCAGCAAATGACATAGCCCTGTCCCTCATATCCAGTTATTGTTCAGCAAATGAAATAGCCCTGTTCCTCACACCGAGTTGTTGAGTAATGAGTATTGTATACACATTGAGTAATACTGGTGACAGCAGTGAACCCTGCAGCAGTCCTGAACATATTGTTATTATGTATGTTATGTATAATATTTTTCCCATATTTTATTCCATTTTTTCCTTTTTTGTGAGGATACCCACGATAATCGTCACCAGACGTATTGGTTATCCATGCCTCTGGATCAAACAAGGCAAGGCCGAGAGAGGGAACATGTCATTTGGGCACCACATGTTTTCTGAAGCTCTGCCCAGGCATTGTGATGGAATTTTGGCCAAATTCCAACTCACATACTTTGGTCTGTCAAGACTGTAAGGTGCCACTCACTCATGTGAGTGTAAAGTGTGGGAGTTAATATTAGTTTCAGAGATTATGTGAGGCAGCGTGTGTGTGTCTAAATGTGTGAGTGTGTGTGTGTTTGTGGAGGAATGGGTGTACGTGGGTATGTATGTGTGTATGTATTTGAGTATGTATGTGTGTGCGTGCATGCATGCGTGCATTCATGCATAAGTAAATTTTTGTCAGTGAGTTTGTGATTGTGATTGAGTGTATGCAAGAGAGTGTGTACTTGTGTGTTATTGAGTGGGTGCATAACTGTGAGTCTGTGTAAATGATGTATGTATGTATGCAGGTGATAGCACAGTATTGATGGCAGATAATGCAAAAGATCTACAACAACCATTGGACATTGTAGTAACAGAAAGTGCAAAGAAAGGACTCTCCTTGAAAATCAAGAAAACAGTAACAATGGTGATATCAAAGAAACAGGTAACACCCAAATGTGAAATAAAGATAGAAGGGAAAATTCTTCACCAAGTGGATAGTTTTAAATATCTAGGGACATTTATAACATCAGATGGAAGATGCACAACAGAGTTTAAGAGCAGAATAGGACAAGCAAAGGCTGCATTAAAAAAAATGAAGAATATCTTATGCAATACGTCAATATCATTGATTGTAAGAAAGAGAGTGCTAATGAACTATATAGAACCTGTTTTGCTGTATGGCTGTGAATCTTGGAATGTAAATGAACACATTAGGAGGAGATTGGAAGCAACAGAGATGTGGTTCCTGAGACGAATGTTGCAAATTCCTTGGACTGCGAAAGTAACTAACAACGAATGCCTGAAAGAGGCTAATGAAATTAGAACATTATATACAACAATAAGAAAGAGGCAAACAACTATTTTTGGTCATGTTATGAGAAGAGAGGCGTTGGAGAACATCGTGACAACTGGAAAGATCGAGGGGAAGAGAGGTAGATGCAGACCAAGAGAAATGATGCTGGATGGATTGCGACGGTGGCATGGAGGAATATCAATGTAGAGTTGATCACAAAACCAAAGACCGAGATCTGTGGGGAGCCATGAACGCCTATGCCAGTCGGCGTGGCACTTGATGATGTATGTATGTGTGTGTGTGTGTCTGTATAAATGTACGTGTGTATGTGTGTCTGCCTGTCTCATAACATGGTAATATGCATTGTTTATGTTTACAACATTCATTTGACAATGTGTTTTTTCCTATGTGAATGTAACATGCACAATTAATGAACGAAAGATGAGTGATTGGAAGGGCCGAATGTAAGTCGGGCCTGCGTGCCCAATTTGTGACCCTTTGAAAATACTGTTTGTTCGTTCATTTGTTATTAGCTTGGAAGACCAATTCCCATATCTTAGCACCACCTTTATTTTGATCAGGGATGCAGCTATCCATCGTAGAAGTTAAAGATATACTTCCAGTCTGAGGATGATTTGTATTAAATACTCAAGGGATACTTTATTTTATGCATCCTCTAAGTCTATGGCAGCCGCACATTTTACTTGAAACCCTTCATAAATAGCACTGTTTGTCTATTGGGAAAGAAATCTGATATACACTCTGTTGGACATGGAGGTCTGCCCTTGCCTTTTCAGATGGGTTGTGGCAGTCCTTTATGAGCGTAAGGTTGCATTGCGCTTGGGTTCCTGGACTTCTGACCCCTGTATGATTACACCTGGGTTGCCACAGGGATCTGCCATGTCCCCAGTGCTCTTTAATGTCTACACCAGCAAAGATGCAGCTATTGAGACACCAGGTGTTAGTAGAATCTTTATATTTGCAGATGATGTGCTGGTGTACAAACAGGGCAGAGACAGGGAAAGTTTGGCTGCAGACTTACAGATGGCAGTAAACAGGGTGGGAGGGTAGTGCAGGGTCGCAGAGGCCATTATAAACCCAGACAAGGCATTGGTTGTGAGGTACTCCCTGGATAACCGGATTGTGAAGGCAATTGCCCCATGTATTATATTGGATGGATGTCCTCTTAGTAAATAAATAAATAAATGTTTGCATATCCTTTACAGGACATCACTGTCAACATCAGCATCTTTCAGCTGATTAGTAGAGAGAGTAAATTGAAGTACTTGGGTATCACCTTCAACAGGTGTATGCCTTTTAAAGATCATGTGGAGGCTTTGGTGATGAAGACTGTTAGGGGACTTGATGCATTGAGGGCTATGGTAGCAAACGGGGTAGAGCAGAGGATGCTTTACGGGCTCTTTCAGCAGTTAATAAATTCTGTTATTGAGTATGGTTTGGGGCTGCTGGCTGTATCAAAGAGCCAGCTTGAAAGGTTGGAGTGCATACAAAATGCGGCCATGCATCCTGGGGTGTACAAAGGACACACCAATTACATGCATAAGGCATATCCTGGCACTACCAACAATGATGGATAGGCATAAGGTCCTTCAAGCCAAACGGCACCTGAGAGTTGCTGCAAATAGGGATCACCCCCTGCATGAAGCCATGGATATGGCCAGGGGTAATAAACTAAGACGAGGCAGCTCGTGAATGGCACAGGCAGAAATTTCTATACATCAGGTGTGTGATCTAAAGACCACCACTCATGAAAACGAGTGGGTTGAAGTGCCAGCAAACAGGACGGACTGGCACAATGTAATAGTAACACTGGGTCGCGAATGCAGAGAATGGGCAGCGAGCCCCACAGAGTTTGAGGTGCAACAACTGATCCAGAGTAATACACATCAAGGTGACATAGTGATCTATACTGATGGGTCAGTGGTGAGAAACAGACTTAGTGGTTGGGGATTTATGAACGATTCTTGAAAAAGGAGAGCCTGACAGATCAGTCTACGACTTCTAGCATGAAAATGGAGGTGGAAGCAGTCACCGCAGCATTCCTTTGGTTAGAGGAGACCACTGCACTCCACATTGTCTTTATCACGGACTCAAGGAGTATGCTAAGTAAGGTGGAGAAAGGAATGTTTTGTTGTGAATGGCTAACTTTGTGAGAATTGAATGGATTTTTTGCCCTGGCCATGTGGGGGAATGAACAGGCTTATAGGCTGACAGGGAATGCACATCTTGGTGGCAGATTACCTATGGACAAGGGAGAGGTGGTCGTGTGCCTATGGGACCAGGTGCAGAAGGTGGAGGATTGAGAACCCATATGTGGAAAGGATGAGATTGCGGGGGATTGGGAGGGGTTCTGGTAAAATCTGAAAACTGAGAGGGAGGACCAGGAGAACTTTCAATCAGATAACGGTGGGAACGATTAGTAGTGTGACTCTTCTCTGGCCATTGAACGAGGGGATGGAGCGTGTATGAGAATGTCCTGAGTGTAGTGATGTCAATTCGTAACTCAACTCAACTGGGAAAGAAATTTATTTAATGAAGCAATTAAAATACTATAGGCAGCAATTGTTACAAGATTTATGTATGAAAGAAATTTATCAACAAATATCTAATTTTTCAATGTAACAGTCAAGAGGTTAATGTAGACTTTATACCTAATATTTATATGTAAGTGTTAAGTTGATGCTATTTACAGCTGTTAAAATATAAATATTCATAAAAAATTCATTTGGCTGTTAATTTTTGCCAGTAATTGTTATAACTCAAGTCCAACATGTGTTATCTTTAATTTGTTGATTGTTTACAAGTTTTGAATTGTTACTATTTGTTTGTATTATAAATTATAAAGCTCAGATGAAGAATAAAGCAGTGATAGAAAGTGTCTTCAGTACAGAAACAGCTATTTGAAATTACTTGATTTGATTACTTGCTTACTTAAATAAGACAGGAATCATTATACAGAAGTGAAGCATGCACCAATATATATGAGGGGCATTCAGAAAGTAATGCACCACATTATTTTTCTCAGCTAATAATGAAGATAGAAGCATGAATTATGCATATTTCAAATACAGCATGTGCCAGTTGTGTGTACCAAATTGCAACCCAACAGGCCAAATAATGTGGCTGCCCTAACCGTTAAAATGGAGCATGTTAGCAACTTGCGTTATAAGCAGCAAATTGTGATAGAATTTTTTGTTGCAGAGAAGGAAACTGTTGTGAACATTCACAAGCGACTATGTGATGTGTGTGGAAGTGTTGCAGTCGACAGGAGTACAGTCAGTCGCTGGGTTCAGAGAATCAAAGAATCAGGAAGTGGAGATATGGAGCTGCTTGATCGGCTGTGCTGTGGACGTCCTGCCAGAGTCATCAGCGCATAAATGTTGAATTGCACTGAGGGCATTATTCTTATTGATAGGTGAATCACTACTCAACAATTGGCCTTACAGTGCAAATGCAGTTATAAAAACTCGAATTTTCTAAGGTTTGCGCAAGATGGATTCCTCGAAGTCTCACAAATGACCACCAATTGCAAAGGAAAGCAATTTCTTCTGAATTATTGGAGCATTTCAATGCTGTTGGAGATAACTTTTTGGTTACGATCATTACAAGTGACGAAACCTGGGCACATCATTTTGAATCTGAGACAAAAAGACGGTCACTGGAGTGGCATCATTCGCATTTACCACGAAGAAAGAAATTCAAGACAACTCCTTCAGCTGAAAGGTCATGATCACTGTCTTTTGGGACATTGAAGGTGTGATTCTTGTGGATGTTATGCCAAGAGGAGAGACAATCAGTTCGCAATCTTACATGAAGACATTGAGAAAACTCAGTGTTTTTGCAGAGTTCAGCCGCACAAGAATCCAGCAGACCTGCTTCTCCTTGATAAACAATGTGCGCCTCACACAAATCTGGCAACACGGGAAGCAATCACCAAATTGGGTTGGATGTACTACCCCACCCATCCTATAATCCTGATTTGGCACCCTCAGATTTGTATCTGTTTGGTCCACTTAAAGATGCACTCCATGGGACAAGGTTTGAAGATGCTGAAGGAGTGATTCATACAGCGAAGAAAAGGCTACATGACAGAATCTGGTATGGGCAAGGAAAACATGCACTTGTTTTGCGGTGGCATAAAGCCGTATATGTTCATGGGGATTAAATTGAATCATATTAATACCTATGTTTACATGACATATCCATTTTTATTATATATAAATTTCATGCTTTTTGAATAAACAGCTCCTGAGAAAAACAATGTGGTGATTACTTTATGAACGCCCCTCATGTAAAATGTGTGTTACTGCAGTTTGAGACTAGATGGCTAAAACAGGTCAATATAAAATGAAATGTATTTGTTTACAGAGCACCACATATGGGAATCGTGAGCTGGATACCGGTTTCGTTATCAAGACACAAATGTTGGGCTCTTAAATTTATATGCAGTCAAAGAAAGAAAATGCAAACATAACATTTCCATGCATCAATTGGGGAAACAGATAAGCAGAAAGGAATTTGTATTAATATTCTGGACAATTTACTCCATCATGCACACATCATGGCATGTTGTTTGTGTTAGGTTATTTCAATGGAACAATTAGCATAGCATCAGAGTTAAGAATAGGTAAATAAAGTTCACATAAAGCATGACATACCATTAGGAAAAGATTGTGAAATATAATCTACCATGGAGGGTATAATTATACACTGAACAGTAAATTTAGACTGAGTGTATCTGTTATTAAACTGACATGTCTTTATGTTGTTTGGGCTGCTGAATATAAAAACGGTTGTTTAAACACCAGAATAGCTCTAGTTTTTTAATATATCTATAAGAATTTTTACACATTTGCATGTTCATATCATTGCACATAACAGACTGATTCACAGCTGCAACACTTGCCTGTTTGCAGTGTTTCTGCAGCATTTCTGACAATATCCAACAATAGGCTTTTAACATTACTGCATTCTATTTCCCTCGCTGCCTTAATTTCCAAGGAAAGCAATGTCCTGATGAAATTTTTTCACCAAGCTCTTCATTAACACCATAACTGTTAACAGGGAAGAATTTCAGTTAAGAATTAAAGTGTGATTTTGAAGGTATGTTGCACTGTAGTTTCCAGTAGCACAGCAAGAGATGTTCTACAAGCTCTGCTGGATTGGTAATTGTCTTGACTTCTTTAATTGACATTTTTTTTAACAGTTCACATTGTTGTTGATTATAGATTATGGAGCCGAGATATTAAAAGTTTGTGACATTTTCAATTTCTGCATTGTTTATGATGTTTGGTTGACATGTATTTGTGTCTGTGGACTATTGTTATTTTAAGTTTAAATATTCAGATAGAGATTTAGTCTTCACTGTGTCTCATGACTGATCAGATTAACTCTTTTAAACAAGGAAACCATAAATAATAGGGTGCACAGTTTGTTGCCTGACATATTTCGCTGCATCTCATCAGGTGCATACTGCAGAATTATATATCATATGAAGTGAACAGATGAATCATATTTTGACTGAAATACTTCACACACATAATCACTGATACTGTTCACAAGTGAATCATTCGTGACCCCTTGGTAATCACAGACTCAATATTAAGTCTTTCTGTCTGCACAATATTTTTATTAGGCTGTAACATCTAATTGGTGAGACCTAAATGTATTTAAGCAATAATTTATTGGTTGTCAAATATAATATATGAAACACCTTTGTTTTGCTAACTTTATGGCCGCAATTTAGGTGGTGTTGAGAGACAGCTGAGTTTGGCACACGGTTTCCAAAAGACTAACTCCCTTTTACACCCATACTGGTATATGTTCAGTTAATCAATTTGCTAATCATCATTCTGTTCTACCCATGTAAATTTCTTGACATTCACACTGGAATGCAACAAAATTATACCAGCCAATAAATTGTGCAACTTATTGTTTATAGAATTACGATAGACGAATTAGAAGTAATGTGATAATTTGGAGTAGGTATATTAACCAAAATATTGAATTATATTTACAGCCGTGGATATTTACCCAGTGATATGCTGAAATCTGTATTTATAGCTAAACCAAAAAGACCAGGAGCAATTGAATGTGAAGATTTTAGTACAATTAACCTGATAAACCATGCCACTAAGCTTCTACTTGGAATTATAATGAGAACAAGAAAGAAAATAAAAATGGAAATTAGTAAAGAACAGTGTGGAATTTTGGAAGGAAAGGGTACAAACAATGCAATATATATATATATATATATATATATATATATATATATATATATATATATATATATATATATATATATATATTGCTTAGTGGCATGAATATCATTCGGGAATGTCCCGAATGCTGTGATGTCGGTTCCTAAATCAATCATATATATATATATATATATATATATATATATATATATATATATATATATATATATATATATATATATATATATACGGACACTAATAGAAAGATCAATAGGGACACAGAAAGACATATATTTGTGCTTCACATGTTATACTAAGGCATTTGATAAAATAAAATATGATGAAATGATTAAAATGTTAGAAATTAACATTGATGGGACAGATTTCAGAATAATAATACAAAAATATTTACTGGAACCTACTGGATCGCAGACTTACCTACTATTACTGGAATTTACTAAATCAGCAATTTAAATGGGAAATTATGAACAAATAAGGCTTGGAGTACTACAAGGATGTTTTTTGTCACCAGATCTCTTCTCCCTCTATAGTGAAGTTATAATGAGAGAGATCAAATAAAAGCCAGGAATACTATTTGGAGGTTAATAAACAATATACGCTAAACAGATGACACAGTATTGGTAGCGGATAATGCAAAAGTTCTACAACAATTGTTGGACATTGTGGCAACAGAGAGTGCAAAAAAAAGTACTCTACTTGAATATTGAGAAACAGTAACAATGTTGATATCAAAGAAAAAGGTGACACCCAAATGTGCAATAGAAATAGATGAGAAAATTCTTCGCCAAGTGGATAGTTTTAAATACCTAGGGGCATTTATAACATCATATGGAAGATGCACAACAGAGATTAAAGAGCAAAATAGGGCAAGCAAATGCTGCATTTCAAAAAATGAATATCTTATGCAATACGTCACTATCATTGAATGTAAGAAAGAGAGTGCTGAGGTGCAATATGAACCTGTTTTTCTGTATGGCTGTGAATCTTGGGATGTAAATGAACAAATTAGGAAGAGCTTGGAAGCAACAGAGATGTGGTTGCTGAGACGAATGCTGCAAATTCCTTGGACTGCCAAAGTAACTAACATCGACTGCCTGAAAGAGTCTAATGAAACTAGAACATTATATACAAAGATAAGAAAGAGGCAAACAACTTTCTTTCTTTGATCATGTGATGAGAAGAGAGGTATTAGAGAACATCGTGACAACTGGAAAGATCGTGAGAAAGAGGCAGAGGCAGACCACGAGAAATGATGCTGGATGGATTGGGACAGTGGCATGGAGGAATATCGGCTGAGCTCTGTGGGAGTCACGAACGACTACGCCAGCCGGCATGGCACTTGATGATGATGATAGTTTATGGCTTCTTTTGTTTAAAGTCACTACGTGAATACATTGTTTTGAATTCACTCTTTTAATCCCTTAGCAATATTTGAGAGTAGGGCATTTATCTGCATATCTGAGTTCTGGAATTGGATTTCCACCAATGATTTGTGAATCAAAATTGTAACTGGTCCCATTACATTTTGCTTAGATATTATACAGGTAAAGGGGCTACATGTAGCTCTGTCTTTCCAATACCCTAAATCAGTTTGATGTTCTGGAAACCCCCACATTTCTCTTGTTCCACAATTTATGACTACATCAATGGATGGCATTACAGTAGCCTACAAAACAAGCATGAAGATCTTCACAGGATCTACAATTCTCAAAGATGGTTCTCATGTTGAAGAGAATGTTCCTCAACCCTGTCTGAAGTCTGTCTGCACTTGTTGTAATTGTGATTCTATCTTACTTTTAACCTGCTTCATAATGATTCATAAACGATTTTGTCAGCATGACTTAGTACAATAGTTTGTGGACAGTTTTAAGTTAAGTTTTTCTTTTCTTTGGAGAGATGTAGATTGTTCTCTTCCAAACTCTGTGCCAAACATCGCTGCTTCAGATTTTCACATGGGAATGCTTGGTTTGAGAACTGTAGCTCGGGATAACTAGCTGAGAATCTCAGTTTTAATTACTAGGCAACATTACCTTTTGAGCTGAGCTCTGATACAGCACTATAGTAGGAGCACTCCGCGAAAGAACTGGCGCCACAACATTGCTATGTCGATGAGGGCTGTCAAGCGACTGTACTGCGACATATGAAACAACTGTGCGGCCTGAAGGTACGTCCAAGGTCGATTTTGTTGTCATCAGTTCTATCAACAACTGCATGTGTTCTATCATGGCCGGAAGCTTGCACCTCACAGAAGTATACACACACACACACACACATCGTGAATGTAACTGACTCAGAAAGCATGCTGAGTAGGGTGAGGACAGGCAAGTTTCGTGCAGAGTGGCTTGCTTCGCTCCGGAAGTCACGGTGACAGCATCGTCTGGATCTTTTCTCCGGGGCATGCCGGTTTGCTGGGGAATGAACAGGCGGACAGATTGGCTGGCTCGGCAAAACTTGGTGGAGTATTGATGCATGATAAGGCAGACGTGGTTGCGGCCTTGTGGGAGCACGTGTACACCTCGGAGGAGCAAATGGATCACCATGGTCTGGCAAGAATGCGACAGTCAGGAGTGACGAGAGGATCTGGCCGATGCTCGACACTTAGAGGAAAGGCTAGACGCACATATAATCAGATCGCTACTGGTACTATTGGGATTGGAACTCTTTGCTGGCTTCTGAGAATGGGGACGGAGCGCTTATGGGATGCCCCGAATGCTGTGATGTCGGTTCTTAAATCAATTAATCAATCAATCAAACATTTCGGAAAAAACACGTTCCATTTTACGGGACGAAGAAATGTCCCACCATCTTGCGTCTATAACATTTATATTCAAAGGTATTTATGCGCTGTTCAGCTTGTTTAGCAAGTGTCCTGGTCTCGCAGGGGTATGTTGCAATGGAAAAGATGCAAGCTCTTAAAAATCTAAATTTGAAGTTCTATCTTTCCCTCTCTACAATTTCTTTAGATGTTATGACTTTGAAGAGCAATAGATATTCGTCTTTTAACTTCTTTCACTGTGTCACCATTGTTGGTAATCAATGACCCAAGATAGTCAAGATAGATAGAAAGAAAATAAAAATGGAAATTAGTAAAGAACAGTGTGGAATTTTGGAAGGAAAGGGTACAAACAATGCAATATATATATATATATATATATATATATATATATATATATATATATATATATATATATATATATATATATATATATATATATATATATATATACTAGCTGACCCTGCCCGGCTTCGCCCAGACCCTGGTGGGGAGCATCTCATTTAATTCATATAAGTAGTCATATAAGTTCTCGTTCCCGTTACCGACTGACTGTCTGTCTGTCTGTCTGTCTGTCTGTCTGTCTGACCCGGCCCGGCATTGCCCAGCTCCTGGTGTGGAGCATCTCATTTAATTCATATAAGTAGTCATATAAGTTCCCGTTCCC
Organism: Cepaea hortensis; assembly: GCA_963921405.1. Lineage (NCBI taxonomy): Eukaryota > Metazoa > Mollusca > Gastropoda > Stylommatophora > Helicidae > Cepaea > Cepaea hortensis. Next base: position 65,798,471 of record OY992882.1, read on the forward strand.
GACTGTCTATCTGTCTGTCTATCTGTCTGTCTGTCTGTCTGTCTGCCTGACCCTGCCCGGCTTCGCCCAGTCCCTGGTGGGGAGCATCTCATTTAATTCATATAAGTAGTCATATAAGTTCCCGTTACCAACTATCTGTCTGTCTGTCTGTCTGTCTGTCTGTCTGACCCGGCATCGCCCAGCTCCTGGTGTGAAGCATCTCATTTAATTTATATAAGTAGTCATATAAGTTCCTGTTCCCGACTGTCTATCTGTCTGTCTGTCTGTCTATCTGTCTGCCTGACCCTGCCCGGCTTCGCCCAGTCCCTGGTGGGGAGCATCTCATTTAATTCATATAAGTAGTCATATAAGTTCTCATTAAATTCATACAACAAAAAAAGTAACTTAAAAGAATGTCCTCACCATCCATTATTTTTAATGAAAACTCTTTCTAATCACCTGCATGACTACAGTAACTTATTAAGCAAAAAAAGATGAGTTACAATGTTATGCATTGTGCATCATTTTTATGAAAACTTTGAAAATGCCTTACAGATTGTATCATTATTTATTATAACTCATATGCCGGTACATAACTATGGACAAAGAGTTTATAAATCTTTGAAAACGATGCCACAATATGACTATAAGTTATACAGAAAAGTTATGCCCCTTGAAATAACTTTTACAGAGTTAGGTCCCCTGAGATATATGAAATTATGATGAAAAATGAAAAATGAAATAATACTGAGTAAGCAGGCGATTTCACACTAACAAAATATCACAGTTGGCAGCGCTGGATTAAAAGGAAGGCGTGTAGAAAATTTCATCTCAATCGGATGGGCCGTTCGCGAACAAATAAAGGCCATACATACAGACAGAGATACATAAATACATACAGAGATACGCACATCCTAATCTTATATGCAGTCTTTTTCGGTAGAGATTTGTTCGCAGCAGACGAGCAAATCTCCGGCGGGCCTACTCTCGCTGGTCGCGAGATCCGCACAGTGGAAGTATGGGAGATTTGCTTGCAAATAGACAGGCAATATCTCCTGCGGTAGCTATGGCGGACCTATTCCCGCTGGTCGCGGGGACCGCTATAAGTCAGGTGGGGAGTCTGACGATAGTGCACGCTTTACACAGGTCCGGACACTTGTGATTGACAGATGTGCGCGCCCTCATGGTCCGGGCTCGTAAAAGGCCCTCACCTGTGGGACATGGCTGAACGTCTCTAAGCCGGGTCCCTTGGGTGTCAGGGTCTGGCCATAACTCGCCACCGGCTCGTGGTGGTGAGGTCTCGGTGGATTGACGCTGAGCCGCCAGCGTCTGCAGCCTACCTTGTGCCAGACGTATTGGTTACCCATTCCTCTGGAATACACAAGACTAGGCCGAGAGAGGGGTCATGTCGTTTGGGCATCACATGATCTCTGAAGCTCTGCCCAGACATTGTGATGGAATATTGGCCACATTCCACTCACATACTTTAGTCTGTCAAGACTGCAAGGTGTCTACTACTACTACTACTACTAATCTTATATATAAATTAGGATGTCCGTATCTCTGTCCGTATCTCTGTCTGTATGTATGGCCTTTATTTGTTCGCGAACGGCCCATCCGATTGAGATGAAATTTTCTACACGCCTTCCTTTCAATCCAGCGCTGACAACTGTGATATTTTGTTAGTGTGAAATCGCCTGCTTACTCAGTATTATTTCATTTTTCATTTTTCATCATAATTTCATATATCTCAGGGGACCTAACTCTGTAAAAGTTATTTCAAGGGGCATAACTTTTCTGTATAACTTATAGTCATATTGTGGCATCGTTTTCAAAGATTTATAAACTCTTTGTCCATAGTTATGTACCGGCATATGAGTTATAATAAATAATGATACAATCTGTAAGGCATTTTCAAAGTTTTCATAAAAATGATGCACAATGCATAACATTGTAACTCATCTTTTTTTGCTTAAGAAGTTACTGTAGTCATGCAGGTGATTAGAAAGAGTTTTCATTAAAAATAATGGATGGTGTGTGGTAGAACGTTCTTTTAAGTTACATTTTTTTTTGTTGTATGAATTTAATGAAGCCGGACAGGGTCAGGCAGACAGATAGACAGACAGATAGACAGTCGGGAACAGGAACTTATATGACTACTTATATAAATTAAATGAGATGCTTCACACCAGGAGCTGGGCGATGTCGGGCCGGGTCAGACAGACAGACAGACAGACAGACAGACAGATAGTCGGTAACGGGAACGGGAACTTATATGACTACTTATATGAATTAAATGAGATGCTTCCCACCAGGGACTGGGCGAAGCCGGGCAGGGTCAGCTAGTTTATATATAAGATATATATATTGCTTAGTGGCATGAATATCATTCGGGAATGTCCCGAATGCTGTGATGTCGGTTCCTAAATCAATCATATATATATATATATATATATATATATATATATATATATATATATATATATATATATATATATATATATATATATATATATATATATAACGGACACTAATAGAAAGATCAATAGGGACACAGAAAGACATATATTTGTGCTTCACATGTTATACTAAGGCATTTGATAAAATAAAATATGATGAAATGATTAAAATGTTAGAAATTAACATTGATGGGACAGATTTCAGAATAATAATACAAAAATATTTACTGGAACCTACTGGATCGCAGACTTACCTACTATTACTGGAATTTACTAAATCAGCAATTTAAATGGGAAATTATGAACAAATAAGGCTTGGAGTACTACAAGGATGTTTTTTGTCACCAGATCTCTTCTCCCTCTATAGTGAAGTTATAATGAGAGAGATCAAATAAAAGCCAGGAATACTATTTGGAGGTTAATAAACAATATACGCTAAACAGATGACACAGTATTGGTAGCGGATAATGCAAAAGTTCTACAACAATTGTTGGACATTGTGGCAACAGAGAGTGCAAAAAAAAGTACTCTACTTGAATATTGAGAAACAGTAACAATGTTGATATCAAAGAAAAAGGTGACACCCAAATGTGCAATAGAAATAGATGAGAAAATTCTTCGCCAAGTGGATAGTTTTAAATACCTAGGGGCATTTATAACATCATATGGAAGATGCACAACAGAGATTAAAGAGCAAAATAGGGCAAGCAAATGCTGCATTTCAAAAAATGAATATCTTATGCAATACGTCACTATCATTGAATGTAAGAAAGAGAGTGCTGAGGTGCAATATGAACCTGTTTTTCTGTATGGCTGTGAATCTTGGGATGTAAATGAACAAATTAGGAAGAGCTTGGAAGCAACAGAGATGTGGTTGCTGAGACGAATGCTGCAAATTCCTTGGACTGCCAAAGTAACTAACATCGACTGCCTGAAAGAGTCTAATGAAACTAGAACATTATATACAAAGATAAGAAAGAGGCAAACAGCTTTCTTTCTTTGATCATGTGATGAGAAGAGAGGTATTAGAGAACATCGTGACAACTGGAAAGATCGTGAGAAAGAGGCAGAGGCAGACCACGAGAAATGATGCTGGATGGATTGGGACAGTGGCATGGAGGAATATCGGCTGAGATCTGTGGGAGTCACGAACGACTACGCCAGCCAGCATGGCACTTGATGATGATGATAGTTTATGGCTTCTTTTGTTTAAAGTCACTACGTGAATACATTGTTTTGAATTCACTCTTTTAATCCCTTAGCAATATTTGAGAGTAGGGCATTTATCTGCATATCTGAGTTCTGGAATTGGATTTCCACCAATGATTTGTGAATCAAAATTGTAACTGGTCCCATTACATTTTGCTTAGATATTATACAGGTAAAGGGGCTACATGTAGCTCTGTCTTTCCAATACCCTAAATCAGTTTGATGTTCTGGAAACCCCCACATTTCTCTTGTTCCACAATTTATGACTATATCAATGGATGGCATTACAGTAGCCTACAAAACAAGCATGAAGATCTTCACAGGATCTACAATTCTCAAAGATGGTTCTCATGTTGAAGAGAATGTTCCTCAACCCTGTCTGAAGTCTGTCTGCACTTGTTGTAATTGTGATTCTATCTTACTTTTAACCTGCTTCATAATGATTCATAAACGATTTTGTTAGCATGACTTAGTACAATACTTTGTGGACAGTTTTAAGTTAAGTTTTTCTTTTCTTTGGAGAGATGTAGATTGTTCTCTTCCAAACTCTGTGCCAAACATCGCTGCTTCAGATTTTCACATGGGAATGCTTGGTTTGAGAACTGTAGCTCGGGATAACTAGCTGAGAATCTCAGTTTTAATTACTAGGCAACATTACCTTTTGAGCTGAGCTCTGATACAGCACTATAGTAGGAGCACTCCGCGAAAGAACTGGCGCCACAACATTGCTATGTCGATGAGGGCTGTCAAGCGACTGTACTGCGACATATGAAACAACTGTGCGGCCTGAAGGTACGTCCAAGGTCGATTTTGTTGTCATCAGTTCTATCAACAACTGCATGTGTTCTATCATGGCCGGAAGCTTGCACCTCACAGAAGTATACACACACACACACACATCGTGATTGTAACTGACTCAGAAAGCATGCTGAGTAGGGTGAGGACAGGCAAGTTTCGTGCAGAGTGGCTTGCTTCGCTCCGGAAGTCACGGTGACAGCATCGTCTGGATCTTTTCTCCGGGGCATGCCGGTTTGCTGGGGAATGAACAGGCGGACAGATTGGCTGGCTCGGCAAAACTTGGTGGAGTATTGATGCATGATAAGGCAGACGTGGTTGCGGCCTTGTGGGAGCACGTGTACACCTCGGAGGAGCAAATGGATCACCATGGTCTGGCAAGAATGCGACAGTCAGGAGTGACGAGAGGATCTGGCCGATGCTCGACACTTAGAGGAAAGGCTAGACGCACATATAATCAGATCGCTACTGGTACTATTGGGATTGGAACTCTTTGCTGGCTTCTGAGAATGGGGACGGAGCGCTTATGGGATGCCCCGAATGCTGTGATGTCGGTTCTTAAATCAATTAATCAATCAATCAAACATTTCGGAAAAAACACGTTCCATTTTACGGGACGAAGAAATGTCCCGCCATCTTGCGTCTATAACATTTATATTCAAAGGTATTTATGCGCTGTTCAGCTTGTTTAGCAAGTGTCCTGGTCTCGCAGGGGTATGTTGCAATGGAAAAGATGCAAGCTCTTAAAAATCTAAATTTGAAGTTCTATCTTTCCCTCTCTACAATTTCTTTAGATGTTATGACTTTGAAGAGCAATAGATATTCGTCTTTTAACTTCTTTCACTGTGTCACCATTGTTGGTAATCAATGACCCAAGATAGTCAAAATTTTCTACCACCTCCAATTTTTCCTCATTAACATATATTTCTTTCTCCATAGTAGTTTTAGCTGTATGCATTACCTTTGTTTTCGGTATGTTAAGATATAAGTTGCGATTTTTACTATTCAATTAGGTTGATGTTATTAGGTTTTCTATACAATTCTGTGATGTGGATAGCAATATTGTATCATCAGCATATCGAATCTATGGTATGTCATGACCACCGATATTTAGGGCATCATATAGCTCCCTGTTTATATCATCTCTAACATTGCTCATATTTTTAGCATACAGGTTAAACAAATAGGGGGACAGCACACATCCCTGATGGACTCCTTGCTTGATGTCATACCAATCTGATGTCTCACCATCTATTCTAACCACCGCTTGTCGGTCTAGGTAAAGCATTTTGAGTTGTATTACATGTGATGGAAAGCCCATAGTCCTCATGATTTCCCAAAGTTTCTGATGTTGTACACAGTCAAATGCTTTTGAATAATCCACAGAATGAGAATAGGTTTACATTAAATTCTCTGCATTTCTCTATTATTAAACCATGTTGAGTATGTGATCTCTTGTTCCTCTTCCTTGTCTAAATCCAGCTTTAATCATGTTAATTTCTTCTTCCATTTCTCTATGAAGTCTTCTCATTATGATTATTAGTAGAATTTTACTTGCATGACTGATCATGGCAACAGTTCTATAGCTGGTGCATAATTTCAGGTTGCCCTTTTTTGATATTGGAATGAAGATAGTTCTATTCTAATCTTTTGGCCATATACCATATTTCCATATCTTTTTACTAAATGCCATGCTATCATGACATGATATCAATCAATCAATCAATCAAGTGCCATGCTGGAAAGCGTGGGCGGTCATGACTCACAATTTCACTCGATCATCAGAGTCGTGGATCAGCTCAGTGTTCCTGTCTCGTCCATGCCATGTGGCCAAGCCATCCAGGTATTTTCCTCTCGGTCTGTTCCCTTCGATCTTGCCAGTTGTCACTAAGTTATCCAATCCATTTCTTCTCATAACATGTCCCAAAAAACTTTGACTGTCTACGTCTAATTTCTCTAATCAATTTACGAGTTTAATTTGTCTCCTGTAATACTTGGTCATTGGTTTTTCTATCTGTTCATGGTATTCTTTGCATTTTCCTCAGAAACCACATTTCTGCAGCCATCAGATGTTTTTCAGCTTGACTGCTCATTGTCCAAGTTTCACATCCATACAAAAGAACAGGCTCTATGTTGTCGTGAAATCCTGAAGGACATCGACCTGATGAGTGAGGACAGAGTGATGGTCATTGACCGAATGGTAAAAGAAGACAGAGGCAGTTGTTGTAAGGGTCATTGACCGAATGTTTCAGAGGACATACAACGGCGCGCGAGATTGCTACAATCGTTTGGTTGTAAAAACGGAGTCCCCGATCAAAGAGTCGGAAATCTTTGATGTACGGTGAGCGGAGAAAACGGGAACTAGCGGACAAGAGCGATAAAGCAATTTCACAAACCTTTGATGTGGGAAAACGGTGGACGATCAGAAAACGTTTGAAGTAACGGTAATTTCGGTTGTTGATGTATGAAAATCAAAAGAACGGAGAATAGGAGCCAAGGTATAAATGGTTGGGAAACATGTTTTTTGTGGAGTGTGCTACCAACTATTCCATCTCGCAGGAGGGTTTGATCTATTCGTCCTTATTAAGAAGATAAATACACTGTCCCGAGTTGCTTAGAGGCAATGGGGCATTTGTGCTTATGTGCTTTTGTGTTTCAATTCATGGACTACAATAAATAGTATAAGGTAATAGAGCTTTAGCTTAGTAATCTAGCATAGTGAACTGGCGTGAGTGATCGTAGGAATAGAGTGTCGGCAGAATAAGGATGAGGCATGACTTAGACTGAGGCTAGTGAGGTATAAGTGCACTCGATCTGATAGACCTATGCTGGGATATTCTGGTAGGGTTGTCTACTGGGTGTCTGTGCTTTGCCGTTACCATTTCCTTCTTTTATCTAATCGTCTAGAATTTAATGAACTCATATGTCTTATGTCAGAGTATCGTTCGGTACAGTCTGAGTACGGCCGGGGGCATACTCTCACATAAGAATTAGTCTGAGTCAGGCTGATATCACCTGGTTATCTATCTCCAACAGGTTCCACGAAAAGTATCCTGACATACCCTGAGAAGATAAAAAGGCACTTCACTTGTGCAGAGATAAATTACCTAACCATATGAACTAAGAGTATAGAAAAGTGTTACTCGTGTGCCGAGATAACTAATCGCAACAAGATTAACTCTGCAAATAAATAACACCCAGGCTAAGAAAGCAGTGGATAGGAATTTACTTCTCTGAAGGCAGAGCGAAATAACTTACAGATATTTGAACGGTGTAAAAATATAAAAAGGAAAAATGGATAACCCACGAACAGTTTCCATGCATACAAGAATAGTTAATTGACTAACTGGCGACAGTGTGTCGAACAGATATATATATATATATATATATATATATACAGTGGTAGACAGTGTTGATGTGCTTTCAGCAATGGATTTTATTAACTACCTGAATTGTGAGTGGGTAGAATTCAAGGACTACATTAATCCCATTATTCAATGGTGATCAGACTGTGCCACATTTCAAGATATTGGAATACGTCCAGAATCAGATGGAGAGAAGCATCCCCGGGTGAGCTCAATCCAAATCTGTGTGGTGTGTCGTCGAATGGCCGTATGAGGATGAGAGATGGGATGCTAAACATAGACATAAAGAGTCCTATCTCACACATGCAATAGACTACACCACAGATTACATATATACATTCAATACCTACACCTGACATAGTTTTCTGCATTAAATATATTAATTGTTTGAGGAAACTCTTGTCGGGGTATGTTATGAAGGAATAAGAGAGAGATGAGAGAGAGAGAGAGAGAGAGAGAGAGAGAGAGAGAGAGAGAGAGAGAGAGAGAGTAGAGAGATGAGATCATAGACATTAAGGGGGGTATGTAGACAAAGGTCCACCAGCAGAGAGGAAACCGGATAAAAGAATTTATAGGTGTGCTTGTTGACTCCACTTTCCCCCCAGGGACGACAAGTGACATTTAATGGGGGTACGTCCAAAGGATATATGGTGACTTTAATGGGGGAACGTCCATGGGATTACATGGTGACTTTAACAGGAGAAGCATGTCCATGGGATATATGGTGACATTACATTTATGTTAGTGACATTACATTAATGTTGGGGGACATTACAGTGAGAAAGATCCAGACAGGGTGAATGTGGATAGGTGTTAAGACACATTACATACCTGTTCACACTTTACACGTCTACATAAGTCTTAGTCCAAAATTTCCTCTTGTCTTGAGAGATTGTTTGTGGTGTACTGTGTGGTGTCATATATATATATATATATATATATAGTATATATATATATATAATATATATATATATATATATATATAATATTATATATATATAATATATATTATATATATATATATATATAAATTTTAGATAGTAATTACTTACTGCCTTGGGATTTCTTTACTCAACCTGCTGACTCACTTTCTTAAACAATGGCCACTCACTAAACTAGATATGGGAGAATTGAGGGAAAGGGGTTAGGCGATGGGCTTGGAGGGTCAAGCACTATCCGACTATATACAGGGGGTGGAAAGAGAGCTTCGTCAGGCAGAAAGAGAAGATCGAAAGGCAGAGCTAGAGCTAAGAAAGATTGAGTTGGAGACCAAGACGAATGGAAGCTAAACAGGCCGCCAAGAGATTGGAAGTTGAAGAGACCGCCAGGAGACTGGAAGCTAAACAGGCCAACAAGATATTGGAAGCTCAACAGGCCAACAAGAGCAGAGAACATGAATACCGCATGCGAGAACTGGAACTCAAAACACAAACTAAGGGAGAAAGCGGATGGGGCAGAAAGTGGATCATCTTCACATGGTTCAAAACCAACATTAGTGGACATGGTTACCATGCCATGAAGTTTCTCTTAGCTGTTTATGAGGAAAGTAAAGAAAGATTTGACCAATGCGTGAATCGTTTCGAGGCCATGTCAGTCGCTATGGGACTGGATAGGACAGAGATATGGAATCTTAAATTGTCCCAGGGGATTACGCGGTTCCGGGTACGATGTGTACTCACGTCTACCACCAGGACACGAAAACAACTACGAGGAATTGAAAGCCGCTTTGCGGAAACACTACGAGATCACCTCACAGACATATCGAAAGAGGTTTCGATCAGCAAAAACGAGAGCCGGGAGAGCTATTCGCCGCTTACAGTCTGCGCCTAAAATCATATCTCCAAAAATGGATGGATTTGACCAGAGTTCAAGCGGGACTATGAGAGTCTGGAAGAGAAGATGGTAGTCGACCAGATGCGCAAGCAAATGTCGAAACCTCTCAGATACCTTCTTGGGAGAACAAGGGGCAGAACGGCTTGATGTCGTGAATAGAGCTGGCGGGAGAGATTCGTGGAAGTACATGGGGAAGCTGCGGAAACCAAGTACACCAACCACCAAAGGTCAGGAGAAACATGACCGAAAGAAATATAAAACTCGGAGGCTAGGAAAGTGGAACCTTATGAAGAGCACTCAGAGAAGAGTCCAGAGAAGAAGAAGGATGGAAGACAGAGCCCACTCAACTCTCAACCGACACGACAGTGGTCTGAGAAGTGGTGTTCGATCTGCAAGTCGCCCTCTCCACAACTCAAAAGACTGCAGATCGGAAAACGAAAAGCTCTCTACTTCGCGGCCTGCCGTGTGGCTCACAAGGGCAAGTGCCACCGAAAAGGTCGAGGTCGTTGAAGGAATTCTGGACCAAGAGAGGCCACCTGTGGTCGAAACTGATTGAAGTCAATGGCCAGCAGGTTACTTGTCTCTACGACACTGGTTTGGACGGGTGAAGCTGTGAGTTGATGCCAGCCTGGTACGTCCAGACCAACTTACAGGGGAGACCATTGAGATTCAGCCAGCAATGAGGAGCGCTGTTACCATGATGCTGCCAATCGCCAAGGTGGAGTGTATTAGCTGACTCCCTATTTCCCGTGATCATTGGTACGAAATACGTGTTCTTGGGGGTGCCACTTTCCTAGCCTCCATGGGACGATCCGTCTGTATTGTGAGCCGTCGCTTACACAAGTCGAAAGTAGGTCGAATAAACTTACAGGGGCGATGGGCCAAAACTAGTATATGTCAGTAAGATTGCGTAATTGATGGGGAGGCAATACCTTGGAGGGTACCAGCAGACCATCAACATTGGGGGTGCGGAGCCATCTCCCAGAAACAGAACATATGCGAGTGGGATTAGAATTAGAGCAGCCTTGTTACAAGAAGGGATAGAAGACGCTTCGGTTTTGAAACCAGTAGCCTATGCAAGTAAGAAACTTCTACCGGTTGAAAAGAATTATTCTACAGTCGAAAGAGAATGCTTGTCACTCGTATGGGCCGTAAAAAAATTTCAACCATATTTGTATGGAGTACAGTTTACGGTCCAGTCAGATCATCAACCCTTGATGTTCCTAGCTACCTCGCAGAAGCTCAACGCACGGTTTCACATCCATACAAAAGAACAGGCTCTATGTTGTGAAATCCTGAAGGACATCGACCTGATAAGTGAGGACAGAGTGATGGTCATTGACCGAATGGTAAAAGAAGACAGAGACAGTTGTTGTAAGGGTCATTGACCGAATGTTTCAGAGGACATACAACGGCGCGCGAGATTGCTACGATCGTTTGGTTGTAAAAACGGAGTCCCCAATCAAAGAGTCGGAAATCTTTGATGTACGGTGAGCGGAGAAAACGGGAACTAGCGGACAAGAGCGATAAAGCAATTTCACAAACCTTTGATGTGGGAAAACGGTGGACGATCAGAAAACGTTTGAAGTAACGGTAATTTCGGTTGTTGATGTATGAAAATCAAAAGAACAGAGAATAGGAGCCAAGTTATAAATGGTTGGGAAACATGTTTTTTGTGGAGTGTGCCTACCAACTATTCCATCTCGCAGGAGGGTTTGATCTATTCGTCCTTATTAAGAAGATAAATACACTGTCCCGAGTTGCTTAGAGGCAATGGGGCATTTGTGCTTATGTGCTTTTGTGTTTCAATTCATGGACTACAATAGATAGTATAAGGTAATAGAGCTTTAGCTTAGTAATCTAGCATAGTGAACTGGCGTGTGTGATCGTAGGAATAGAGTGTCGGCAGAATAAGGATGAGGCATGACTTAGGCTGAGGCGAGTGAGGTATAAGTGCACTCGATCTGATAGATCTATGCTGGGATATTCTGGTAGGGTTGTCTACTGGGTGTTTGTGCTTTGCCGTTACCATTTCCTTCTTTTATCTAATCGTCTAGAATTTAATGAACTCATATGTCTTATGTCAGAGTATCGTTCGGTACAGTCTTAGTACGGCCGGGGGCATACTCTCACATAAGAATTAGTTTGAGCCAGGCTGATATCACCTGGTTATCTATCTCCAACAGGTTCCACGAAAAGTATCCTGACATACCCTGAGAAGATAAAAAGGCACTTCACTTGTGCAGAGATAAATTACCTAACCATATGAACTAAGAGTATAGAAAAGTATTACTCGTGTGCCGAGATAACTAATCGCAACAAGATGAACTCTGCAAATAAATAACATCCAGGCTAAGAAAGCAGTGAATAGGGATTTACTTCTCTGAAGGCAGAGCAAAATAACTTACAGACATTTGAACGGTGTAAAAATATAAAAAGGAACAATGGATAACTCACGAACAGTTTCCATGCATACAAGAATAGTTAATTGACTAACTGGCGACAGTGTGTCGAACAGATATATATATATATATATATATATATATATATATATATATATATATATATATATATATATATATATATATATATATATATATATATATATATATATATATATATATATATATATATATATATATATATATATATATATATATATATATATATATATATACATATACACACACACACACACACACACACACACACACACACACACACACACACACAGTGGTAGACAGTATTGATGTGCTTTCATCAATGGATTTTATTAACTACCTGAATTGTGAGTGGGTAGAATTCAAGGACTTACATTAATCCCATTATTCAATGGTGATCAGACTGTGCCACATTTCAAGATATTGGAATACGTCCAGAATCAGACGGAGAGAAGCATCCCCGGGTGAGCTCAATCCAAATCTGTGTGGTGTGTCGTCGAATGGCCGTATGAGGATGCGAGATGGGATGCTAAACATAGACATAAAGAGTCCTATCTCGCACACGCAATAGACTACACCACAGATTACATATATACATTCAATACCTACACCTGACATAGTTTTCTGCATTAAGTTAAATATTATATTAATTGTTTGAGGAAACTCTTGTCGGGGTATGTTATGAAGGAATAAAAGAGAGAGACACAGAGACAGAGACAGAGAGAGGGAAAGATAGTGATTATAGACATTAAGGGGGGTATGTAGACAAAAGTCCACCAGCAGAGAGGAACTGGATAAAAGGATTTATAGGTGTGCTTGTTGACTCCACTTTCCCCCCAGGGACGACAAGTGACATATGTATCCCCTCAACACTCTTTTTCCCGTTTCAATTGACATCTTTTTATTGGTCAGAATGGTTTTCATCTTGCTAAAGGCCACTTTCGCCATGTTGATTCTTGTTCTAATCTCTTCAAGGCATCTCCCATCAGATGTTATGACTGTTCCGAGATAATTGTATCGATTCACTTGTTGAAGAATATTCCCATTTACTTGTATATTACATTGTGGTACTTCGTTATTCCTAGTGACGACCATAACCTGTGTCTTTTTATAATTTAATTCTAACCCCAGCTACTCACTGTGTACAACAACCGAATCTACTAATTGTTGCAGATCCTGCGCATTGTCTGCAATCAATACTGTATCATCTGCATATCTAATATTATTGATGTTTCATCCTCCAATGCTGATTCCATTTATATCTTCTACATTTCTGAAAATATTTTCACTGTACAGGGAAAATAAATCTGGAGACATTATACATCCCTGCCTAACACCTCTCTTAATAGGCTGATAGTGTCCCACTTCATTATCAATTCTTATGGCAGCTTGTTGTTTCCAGTATATGTTTTTTATAAGTCTGATGTCTTTTCCATCAATTTGTAGATCTGCAAGCATATCCACTATGTTGACATGTCTAACTCTATCAAAAGCTTTTGCGTAGTCAATAAAGCAAAGATGTATATCCTTAGTTAGTTAGTTAGTTAGTTAGTTAGTCGCAGTTCCAACTTCACAGCAACGGGTGGTCCCCATTATGCTCCGTTCCTGTGCCAGTGAATATCACACAAAACGCTCCCCACTGCCCAATGTGAATAGTGGAGAAGACAGGAGTCTCGACAAACAACAGCCCGCACAGATACACTGTGCATAATGCCGCCGCCAGAATGTCAACACAATAGTTCCCCACAAAACACCCAGTTCATTTCTGATGGAATCGGCAGTCATTTTCCCATCTGGATGTTTCCTAGATGTTCACCCACACAGTCCACGAAATACAGTTCATCGTCAATGGCAGTGGCAGTCAACCAGAATCCCAGCAGCCACGCATTTCTGCATAAGGCAAAAACCGGTCAACTCTGGGACATAGCCATCTGCCATCGCTCCGAACATGCAGTCACGTTCCAAAATACCTTGGGCAGATTCAAAAGCATTCCACACGAAACTCACAGCTCACAGTGTCGCGCCACGCACTCAGTAGCAGGGCGACGGAACCATCAAGCCTCCTTAGTCGCCTCTTACGACATGCGTGGTAGGCTGCAGTGTTGCTATTCTTTGCTTCCCTTATGGTCCCCGGCAACACAATATCCTTGTTTACTTCTATAGCATGTTCAATAACTGTTCGCAGCATATACAAGCATTTACTGTACCCTTTCCTTCTACAAACCCACATTGTTCTTCCCCTATTTCAGGTTGTATGTTCTTCCTCACTCTTTGCGTGCTAATTAATTTTTAACGAGGGGATCTGGCCGACGCTCGACGCTCAGAAGAAAGGCGAGACGGACATATAATCAAATTGCTACTGGAACTATTGGTGTTGGAACTCTTCGCTGGCTGCTGAGGATGGGGACGGATCGCTTATGGGAATGCCCCGAATGCTGTGATGTCGGTTCATAAATCAATCAATCAATTAATTAGTGTCAAAGTCAACACCAAACACAACTCAACTCTCTGTGAACAAGTACTATGCAAAGTCACAAACCCAACTCTATCAGCTACCTTATTCAATACGCGATTCATGCCATATTCAATAGGCACAATTTAGCACTGCAGATATATACTGACAACAGAAAATTGCACCAGCAGCAACCACAAAATAGTGATGCAATAATAACATCCCCATTACACAATGATACCATCTAATGGTGCCTGGGGTCAGCACCATTCAGTGCACCACACACCTGTTCTGGGACCGTGAATACCTCTAGAATCACGAGCTATTTGGTCTCGTCCTCTCCAGTGACTTATCTTTCTATCCATAGAAAGTCTTTCTGCATCTACTTTGATTTATTCTCTTTCATCGTAGCTGACGCTACGCTACAAGTGTTTTGCTGTCGTCCGGTCATATAGTTCAAACTTTTAATCTTCTGTCACCAGAGATTCTATTAGGGTGTTACCTCACAGTAGATCTCAACATTAAGCTATACTGTTTAAAACTTCCTCTTCTTCAACGTTTCGAGCCATTAAGGTTCTTTGCTGCAGATACAATCCGTCTCCATTCGTCTCTCTGGTTGACCCTCTCTTGCTCCAATGTCGTTGTCCAAATACGTCAGTCCGAATTCGAGGCTTATGTATCTGTTTCGTAACAAAATGATTTTTATAAAGGTGGGGATGTTAACCCCACGCTTCAACCCTCAACCTGGAGGACCAGGATGTTTCTCTTTGTCTGTTCTCTACCCTTTCTAAAGTAATAAATTGTGAGAAGTATTAGTTGCAATATAGTAGTATAACTAAACCCTAGTATAGTATAGTATAGTATAGTATAGTATAGTATAGTATAGTATACGCAGGTCCACATGGCCGAATGGATAAGAACGCGTGATCTTAAACATAAGGTGTGCTGATGCCGAGACTAGCGGTTTAACCCGTACACCAGAAAACTGGACTAAAATGTTTACCTGTCGTCCTTGACTTGGGGACGTTAATTACAAGTACCTCTGAAGTCGGAGTGGGTTCGCCTGATGACGAGGGACACTATCAATAGGGAGAAGCTAATCCACACGCAAAATTCAGTCAATAACTACTATAAATAGTGTGTATAAGTAGTAGTGTAGAAGTAGGAAACGACGCGTATTTTTGTGGCACACATCGCTTTTGCGCCACAAAGGGCGATAACTCTTCATGTTTTTTTTTAAGTAGGTGGTCAGAGTGGGTGTGGTGGTCAGAGGTGGCGTGCGTGGTCTAGTAATTATATGGTACGACATAAAACACCAATAAAGAAAACAAACGATTCAAGTAAGGTACATAAAATTTTTAATAACATATATAGAAAAGAAGAAAAAAAAAGAAGAAAAAAAAAGGGGAGGGGGAAACATAGCCAAGTGACCCCTTAAATTATAGGTAAGGGTGTGCGATGACGTGCTCAAGTGGTGGTCAAGAGGTGGTCAAGCGGTCAAGGGGTGGTCAAGTAATCCTTTAAATTGTAGGGGAGAGTACGTGTAGTGATATGGTGGTGGTTAAAGTGTCAATGGCATGGGCAAGTGGTGATCAAGCAGTGGTCAAGAGGTGGTTAAGTGGTCGAGTGGCCACTTAAATTGTCGGGGAAAGTAGGTGTAGTGATATGGTGATGATCATGAGGTGGTCAAGCGGTGGTCAAGAGGTGGTCAAGCGGTGGTCAAGTGGTCAAGTGACCCCTTAAATTGTAGAGGAAGTTACGTGTAGTGACATGGTGGTGTTTAAAACGATCGCTGACGTGGTCAAGTGGTGGTCGAGTGACCACATACATTGCGGAGGAGAGTAGGTGTAGTGACATGGTGATGATCAAGAGGTGGTCAAGTTGTTAGGTCTAGAGGTTGGGGTGTCTCAGTCATGAAGTATCAAACTGTCTGCTGTGGGAAGGATGGCGCTGATCAGGGCGAGTAGGTTCTAATACGTTTATCGCTATTGTCTACAATTGGCGTGGTTGTATAGTAATAATAGTAGAGTTGTTTCGTAGTAATATTACTCATCATCATCAAGGGCCATGTTAGGTGATATTTGTAATGGTAGTAGTAGTAGTAGTAGTAGTAGTAGTAGTAGCAATACCAACAATAGTACTAATTATCATCATAATCATGTGGCTCTGCCTCATTTGTTATCCTTTATATTTTTGTTTATATGGCGTCATGAGTAATATCGCTTGTGTGATCATATATTTTCATAATTCCCAGACTAAGGGGGATAACTAATTCGATCTTTTCCTGGTTAAGCTGCCGCTACTTCTTCCAGAGGGGTTTAATAATTCAAGTCTGCGGTAGCTTCCATTCAACGGAAGTTCATTTTCTCAACTTTAGCGCATGGGTAAGAATAGCTGTCCACAGGCAGTGTTAGTAATTGACCACTCAGGTTGAAATTTTAGCCAATAGACTTCTGCATTTTCACTAAAACTAGGCCTTAGCAAAACATGAACTGTCGAAGACATGAACTTACACAACAAAATTTATGATGAGGGCGTGAACTTACACAAATCTTATGCTGAAGAAATGAATTTACAAAATATGAACTGCCAAAGACATGAACTTACCTACACACACAAATATTTTTTGATGACAATATGGGGGACACTTCTGTATGACTTGTGGGATACATTTGTATTTTATGAGGGGTTCTTATCTATGTGGTGAGGAGGACGTGAAATCACAAGTGGACACCTTTGTGCGCGCAGTTGGGACAGTTTGTAAGAGTAAGTGGTAATTTGGGCGAGGCTGTCGACAAGTTGTAATAACAAGTGGAAATTTTGTGAGCCCATGTGGGGAAGTTGTTAGATCCAGTGGGTAAGTTGATAGGGCGAGTCGATAATATGAGAGAGTCGGTGGACACGTTGTTGGTGAAAAGGGATAGTTGTTATTGTAAGTGTGTGAGTTGATAGGATATGTCGACCGATTGTAATAGCAAGTGGACAAATTGTTTGAGTCAGCGAGCAAGTTTGTAAGAACAAGTGGCCAAGTTGTGTTAACAAATGTTGGTACGTTTTTATAGGTTTGGCCACGCTATTTCTTTATTTGACCAATATTTTTCCTATTTGGGTAACAAGTTGTTCCTACTTTTCATGATTTTGGTTGAGAAATTTCTGTATTTGGCCGACATTGTTCGCGTTTGGTTGACATATTTTCCTACTTTTTATAAGTTTGGATGAGATATTTCGTTACGTGTACCATATTTTCCCTTTTGGTTAACACATTTTCCTACGTTTCATAAGTTTGGTTGCCATATTTATAAATTGGTTTAAGTTATTTCTGTATTTGGCCGACATTTTCCCCTCCTTTTTTATAAATGTAGTTGAGATGTTTCTGTATTTGGTCTAACTTTACCCCATTTGGTTGACAAATTTTCCAACTTTCTATAAGTCTGGACGAGATATTTCTCTCTTTGGGTGATATTTTTTCACATTTGGCTTTCAAATTTTCCTACTTGGGCAATATTTTTCATATTTGGGTAACAAATTTTCGTAGTTTTCATAAGTGTGGACAAGTTATTTCTGTACTTGGTGGACATTTTTCACATTTGGGTGACATAGTTTCCTACTTGACCAAGGTTTTTTCTCTTTGGCTAACAAAGTTTCTTAGTTTTCATAAGTTTGGTTGAGATGTTACTGTATTTGGTCTAACTTTTTCTCATTTGGTTGAGAATTTTCCTTCTTTTGATAAGTTTGGATGAGATATTTCTCTCTTTGGCTGATATTTTTTTCACATTTGGCTATCAAATTTTCTTACTTGGCCAATACTTTTCCTATCTGGCTAACAACTTTTCCTAGTTTGCATACGTGTGACCGAACTATTTCTGCATTTGTCCGACATTTTTCACATTTGGCTAACAGATTTTCCTACTTGAACAAGTTTTTTTTTCCCTTTGGCTAACAAAGTTTCCTAGTTTTCATAAGTTTGGTTGAGATATTACTATATTTGGTCTAACTTTTTCTTATTTGGTTGAAAATTTTCCTTCTTTTTATAAGTTGGAACGAGATATTCCTCTCTTTGGATTATATTTTTTCATATTTGGCTCTCAAATTTCCCTACTTGGGCAATATTTCTTATATGTTTGGTTGAGATATTTCTGTATTTGGCCTTTTTCCTATTTGGCAAATAGTTCTCCTACTTTTTATAAGTCTGGCCGAGATATTCCTCTCTTTGGGTGATATTTTTTTTTTACATTCGGCTATCAAATTTTCCTACTTGGGCAATATTTTTACTATTTGGCTAACAAATGTTTCCTAATTTTAATAAGTGCGGACGAGGTATTTCTGTATTTGACCGACATTTTTTACATTTGGCTAACAGATTTACCTACACCTAGGTTTTTATTCTCGTTGGCTAACAAAGTTTCCTAGTTTTCATAAGTTTGGTTGAGATGTTACTGTATTTGGTCTAACTTTTTCTCATTTGGTTGAGAATTTTCCTTCTTTTTATAAGTTTGGATGAGTTATTTCTCTCTTTGGCTGATATTTTTTCACTTTTGGTTATCACATTTTCTTACTTGGTTAATACTTTTCCTATCTGGCTAACAACCTTTCCTTGTTTGCATACGTGTGGCCGAACTATTTCTGCATTTGGCCGACATTTTTCACATTTGGCTAACAGATTTTCCTACTTGACCTAGGTTTTTTCGCTTTGGCTAACAAAGTTTCCTAGTTTTCATAAGTTTGGTTGAGATGTTACTATATTTGGTCTAACTTTTTCTCATTTGGTTGAGAATTTTCCTTCTTTTTATAAGTTTGGATGAGTTATTTCTCTCTTTGGCTGATATTTTTTCACTTTTGGTTATCACATTTTCTTACTTGGTTAATACTTTTCCTATCTGGCTAACAACCTTTCCTTGTTTGCATACGTGTGGCCGAACTATTTCTGCATTTGGCCGACATTTTTCACATTTGGCTAACAGATTTTCCTACTTGACCTAGGGTTTTTCGCTTTGGCTAACAAAGTTTCCTAGTTTTCATAAGTTTGGTTGAGATGTTACTATATTTGGTCTAACTTTTTCTCATTTGGTTGAGAATTTTCCTTCTTTTTATAAGTTGGAACGAGATATTCCTCTCTTTGGATTATATTTTTTCACATTTGGCTCTCAAATTTCCCTACTTGGGCAATATGTTTTCCTGTTCGACTAACAAATTTTCCTAGTTTGCATACGTGTGGACGAACTATTTCTATATTTGGCCGACATGTATCACATCTGGGTAACAGATTTTCCTACTTGACCTAGGTTTTTCCCCTCCTTTGGTTAACAAAGTTTCCCTACTTTTCATTAGTTTGAGTTAGATATTTTTGTATTTGGCCTAACTTTTCCCCATTTGGTTGACATATTTTCCTACTTTTTATAAGTTGGGACGAGCTATTCCTCTCTTGCTATTTGTTTTACATTTGGGTATCACATTTTCCTACTTTCACATTTTGGTTAACAAAGTTTAGCTTTTCTTTAGGTACCTTGTTTAGTGTTTGTGTCAGCTTCTAGTGTTCGTGTCAGCGATTTTTCATTGGTTGTTTCAGTTTTCATTGTGTGTGTGTGTGTGTGTGTGTGTGTGTGTGTGTGTGTGTGTGTGTGTGTGTGTGTGTGTGTGTGTGTTATTTTGTCGTGTCATTTTTATTATTTTTTTAGTCACTGTTGTATCTGTCTTTGTATGTGTTATATTTTGACGCTTATGTCATTCCCCCCCCCCCCCTTGTTTTTGTCCGTTTTCCTTGTTTGGGTCGGTGCCTTATTATCCTATATGTTTATTTGAGTGAGAATATTGTGAAGTTAGTGAGCGCCTATTTGTCGACCGTGATGGAATGGACAACCGATGACCTAATAAGTTTTGTACGTTACACTATACTCGACACCATTTGCCTTGTAGTTACCTTTTAAGTGTCGTATCGTTGTTTGCTCGTAATGGGCATGCACCCCAGATGCTGTCGCTTTGAGAAATGATCGATATCTCACAATGAGCCTTTTTCGCGGCACTGGAGACACTATCAATAAGATGATAGAGTGGTGGGTTATGACGTCATCACCTCTTAGAACTACAAAATACAGATATTTCAGTAACACCTTACATGGCATACAACACAAACTAGCTTTATACTACATACGATATACAAATACTTAGTGAAACAACGAGCATCCTCGCTATTCTACTAATCCTACTATTACCACCACCACCACCGCCGCCACTACTACTACTACTACTACTACTACTACTACTACTACTACTACTACTACTACTACTACTACTACTACTACTACTACTACTACTACTACTACTACTACTACTACTACTACTACTACTACTACTACTACTACTACTACTTCTACTACTACTACTACCAATATTATTACTATTTGTATCCATGGTGTTGGAGATCATAGTTTATGGAGTGTCATACTGACCAATGTCAGGCGATAAGTCTCTTGCTGATGTTGGTGACTATTACTACTGGTGCTATTGGTACTATGAGTACCACCATTACATGAAGGTAATGCCGTTAATTGGGGATTTCTGTAGTGTGAGTCAACCCCGGAATTGTTCAATGGTGTTGGAGATCGCAATGTGTGGGTGATACGTCCGTTGGTAAGACACGTGATGATGATGATAATTAGTACTATTGTTGGTATTGCTACTACTACTACTACTACTACTACTACTACTACTACTACTACCACCATTACAAATACCACCTAACATGGCCCTTGATGATGATGAGTAATATTACTACGAAACAACTCTACTATTATTACTATACAACCACGCCAATTGTAGACAATAGCGATAAACGTATTAGAACCTACTCGCCCTGATCAGCGCCATCCTTCCCACAGCAGACAGTTTGATACTTCCTGACTGAGACACCCCAACCTCTAGACCTAACAACTTGACCACCTCTTGATCATCATCGTGTCACTACACGTACTCTCCCCATCAATTTAAGGGGTAACTTGACCACTTGACCACCCCTTGACCACTCCTTGACCACTCCTTGACCACCTCTTGATCATCACTGCATCACAAGACACACTCTCCTCTACAATTTTAGGGTTAATTGACCACTTGACCACCGCTTGACCACTACTTGACCACCTCTTGATCATCACCGTGTCACTACACATACTCTCCCCAACAATTTAAGGGGTCATTTAACCACTTGACCACCCCTTTACCACTACTTGACCGCTACTTGACCACCTCTTGATCATCACCACATCACAAGGCGCACTCTCCTCTACAATTTAAGTGGTCACTTGACCACGTGACCACTGCTTGACCACTACTTGACCACCACTTGACCACGTCAGCGATCGTTTTAAACACCACCATGCCGGCTGCTGAGGATGGGGACGGAGCGCTTATGGGAATGTCCCGAATGCTGTGATGTCGGTTCCTAAATCAATCATTCAATCAATCATATAATATAATATAATATAATATAATATAATATAATATAATATAATATAATACAATATAATATAATATAATATAATATAATATAATAAATATTCCTGTATAATGGCGACGCGATGACTCGTTGTTCTTAGGGGAGACGCTGTTCAGTGTTTTTCTGTGGATTTCCTATGGAAATTCCCGTGGAATTCGTGTAGATAGTGTTTTTCCTTTGGATTATGTGATGTTATTTCGTGTTCGTTTATTGGAAGTATTCAAAAGAAGCCACGGAAGGCAGGTGGTGGATGAAATTTTGAGGGCAGCCGACAGATATTTGTTGGTTATGGTCTCGAGTTTCGCGACGGCAAGCAGAGGATCTCTTTCGAGAGACAATGATTGCGGTCATCCGGCCAGTATGGTCACTGCCATAGAGGAAAGCAACGGCAAACTACCTCTTTGAAAGTGCCTAGTTTATTATGATTCGCTTAAAGACTGATCATCGCAAGACAAGGACAGAGACATTAACATTAGGAACATGGAACGTTAGGACGTTAAACAACGACGGAAAATTAGAGAACATAACACAAGAAATTCAAAGAGAAAAAAATTAATATATTAGGTATGTGCGAAACGAGATGGACAGGAGCAGGAATCAAGATACATAAAGATTTTAAGATTATTTATTCTGGAGGTGAAGATCGACATAGGGTAGTGGCAATAATTTTGGACCGGAAAACATCAACGTCTGTTCGGGGATATTGGGCCGTGTCGGACAGAGTTCTACTAGTTAAA
This sequence comes from Cepaea hortensis, assembly GCA_963921405.1. Lineage (NCBI taxonomy): Eukaryota > Metazoa > Mollusca > Gastropoda > Stylommatophora > Helicidae > Cepaea > Cepaea hortensis. The sequence goes on from OY992882.1 coordinate 65,821,230, forward strand.
TTGAGTGGCAGACCTTTTAACATAAATGTTATTCAAGTATATGCCCCAACAGGAGAGTCCAGTGAAGATAGTGTTGAGGAATTTTATAATGACATAGAGTCTGCCTTAAAGAAATGTAAAAATTCAGAAATAAACATCATAATAGGGGACTTCAATGCAAAAGTAGGAAATCAAGGGGATAGATACACAGTAGGAAACTATGATTTAGGAGAGAGAAATGAAAGAGGATACAGACTAGTAGAGTGGGCAAAAGAACAGGAAATGATTGTAGGAAACACCTGGTTCAAGCAACACCCTAGAAGATTATGGACCTGGAAGAGTCCTGATAACAGGATTAGAAACCAGATTGACTACATTCTCATTAGCAGAAGATTTAGAAACGCGCTAACAGTAGCAAAAACAGCTCCCAGTGCTGATTGTTATAGTGACCACAGATTACTCACAGGAACATTGAGGATAAAGTTGAAGAAAGTCAAGTATATAACAGGAAACACTAAATATGACTTGTGTACATTGAGTAATGACAAGGAAATACAAAACAAATTCAACATAGAAGTACAGAACAGATTTGAAATATTGTCTGATCTAGAGATCCTATTCCAGGATGTGGATGATCAATGGGAAATGTTAAAGAATTCAATCAATGTGCCTGCAGAAACAATTATTCCAAAATTAAAGAAGGTGGGTCGTAAGAAATGGATGACTGAGAAAATTTTACACTTAATGGAAACAAGAAGACTCAACAAAAATAATCCTGCCAAATATGAAGAAATTCACATACAAGTCAGAATATTATATAGGAAGGCAAAAGAATCATGGCTTGAGGAAAAATGCTTAGAAATTGAAAAACAACACAATATACCAAATTAGTGCACAAAAGAATTCAGGAACTTACTAATAAAAGAACAAGTACATCAACAGGCTGTCTAAAAACTAAAGATGTCAAAATCATAATAGAAAAAGATCAGATTCTACATGTATGGACAGATTATGTGAAAGACCTGTATAATGATAACAGAGAGGAACAGTATGCTATTAGATTTAATAATGAAGGACCAGCAATTTTAAAGATGGAGGTTCAAAATGTTCTTAAGCATATGAAAGCTGGCAAGGCCCCCGGTGCAGATAACATCACAACAGAAATGATTAAAGCTTTAGAAGAATTTGGACTAGAGCAAGTCACTAGACTGCTGAACACATTATATGATACTGGAGATATACCTTCTGAATTATGTAATTCTGTATTTATTGCAATCCCAAAGAAATCAGGAACCTTAGAATGTGATCAACATAGAACAATTAGTATAATGAGTCACATCACAAAGATTTTGTTACGAATTATCATGCAAAGAGTGAGGAAGAAAATACAACCTGAAATAGGGGAAGAACAATGTGGGTTTGTAGAAGGAAAGGGTACAGTAAATGCTGTGTATATGCTGCGAACAGTTATTGAACGTGCTTTAGAAATAAACAAGGATATAAATCTTTGCTTTATTGACTACACAAAGGCTTTTGATAGAGTTAGACATGTCAACATTGTGGATATGCTTGCAGATCTACAAATTGATGGGAAAGACATTAGACTTACAAAAAACATATATTGGAAACAACAAGCTGCCATAAGGATTGATAATGAAGTAGGACAATATCAATCTATTAAGATAGGTGTTAGGCAAGGATATGTAATGTCTCCAGATCTTTTTTCCCTATACAGTGAACATATTTTCAGAAATGTAGAAGACCTAAATGGAATCAGCATTGGAGGACGAAACATCAATAACATTAGATATGCAGATGATACAGTATTGATTGCAGACAAAGCACAGGATCTGCAACAATTAGTAGACGCTGTTGTTGTACACAGTGAGCAGCTGGGGTTGGAATTAAATTGTAGGAAGACACAGGTTATGGTCGTCACTAGAAAGAACGAAGTACCACAATGTAATATACAAGTAAATGGGGATATTCTTCAACAAGTGAATCGGTTCAATTATCTGATGGCAGATGCCTTGAAGAGATTAGAACAAGAATCGCCATTGCGAAAGTAGCCTTTAGCAAGATGAAAAACATTCTGACCAATAAAATGATGTCAATTGAAACGAGAAAAAGAGTGTTGAGGGGATACATAGAGCCTGTTCTTTTGTATGGATGTGAAACTTGGACAATGTGCAGTCAAGCTGAAAAACATCTGATGGCTGCAGAAATGAGGTTTCTGAGGAAAATGCAAAGAATACAATGGACAGATAGAAAAACCAATGACCAAGTACTACAAGAGACAAATGAAAATCGTAGATTGATTAGAGAAATTAGACGTAGACAGTCAAAATTTTTCGGACATGTTATGGGAAGAAATGGACTGGAGAACTTAGTGACAGCTGGGAAGATAGAAGGGAACAGACCAAGAGGAAGACCGAGAGGAAAATACCTGGATGGCTTGGCCACATGGCATGGACGAGACAGGAACACTGAGCTGATCCACGACTCTGGTGATCGAGTGAAATGGCGAATCATGACCGCCCACGCTTTCCGGCATGGCACATGATTGATTGAATATAATATAAAGTCCCAAAAAGGTAAAATAGTGTGGGCTGACGGGTAAGCCTCTGTGTTGTATTGTCAGTGTTGTAAAAGTGTACTCTGCCAGTTAATATATTGCTTGCATATTTTCAGGACAGATCACTTGGTGGTGAGTAAGTATATTGCAAGTGGTTTATATTATACCATCTTAGTAACCCAGTAGAATGTCTTTCGAAAAGCCACCTACGTCAGAGGAGCTGAGAGAACAAGGTACTTTGTTAGGGTATGAAAGTGTCGAATTGTGCAAGTATGTTAGAGAAGCAGAACGAGGGTGGAGAATTGAACAACGGGACATCATTAGGGAAAGAGAGAAGGAAGAACGAGAAGAAAGAATTAGGATCAAAGTCCAGATGGCGGAAATTGAAAATAGAGAGAAGGTGCGACAAGCCGAAATGTATTTAACTGCTCATGGTGAAGCAGGTACCAATTAAAAAAAATATTAATAATGCTCAAATTAATTCTTCAACAAAACGAAAATCAGAGTTATCACAACAATAACTCTGCAGGTAAGGACAACATGGGGCACACTGTTAGTTCAAACCAATATTCAGGTAATTTATAATAGTAGACAGTCATCTCAACCTCAACAACCTACAGGTACTAGATGGGGTAATCAGTATTGTAACGTTTGCAGAACAAATAAGCACCACACGAGTTCCAAAGTGCAAAAACAAACCCTCTATCCAGTGCACGGCTTATTTGACTTTGGCAGATAAGAACCACCAATGGAGGACCCCTGATGATAATCAAAGACCTCCAGTAGTTGAGACTATTACTGTAAATGGGAGACTCGTACAGTGTTTATATGACTCTGGTCTTCAATGTGAGGCGGTCATTGCTGCTCATTTAGTGAACCCAGGACAATTGACCGATCACAATATTTAGTTAAGAAGTGCTATCCTGCTGTCAATCTAAACAGGTTACAATTGCTAAGGTGAAGGTGACATCCAAATATGTCACCGGAACAGTTTCTGCAGTTGTGCTAGAGAACGCAGGTTATCCCTTTATAGTAGGGCGCAAGAATGTATATCTGGAAGAACCTAAGTCCAAAACATATATAGATGCGATGCAGACTCAGAATAAGGGCACCGCCTTGAGAGAACCCGAAATTCTTATCAACCAATTATCTCGGGAGATTAGGGCTGCCCAATCAGCATGTCTCACCTTACAATCTTGCTTTGGCAAACTGCCAAAATCTAGAAATCCACCCGTAGCTGATGATTTCTATGAAACGGACAAACTGTTATTCCCTAGGGCGGAAACTATGGATCACGTCCATGAGCAGTTTGTGGTACCCAAAAAGTATCGTGTGACCATATTTTACAAATGGTACATTCCATCGCGGACAGTGTGCATATGGGGATAAAAGCAACACTCTTTCTTATGCTTTCTTTTTTTCTATTTCTGGCGGGGGATGATTCGGGATATCAAATGATATGTCAGGACATTTAAAGAGTGTCATCGGGTTCCACCTACTCACGGCGTGAGGGGGGGGGGGGGCTCCACCAATGATATGTGATCAAGTATTTGTTTTATCACCCAGGGGGGGGGGGGGTAAATCCTTTAAACTCTGGTTGGCAGGGGCCATTCCTTATTACTGGTAAGATGTCCCGCATCAAGTATCAACTTTACGTTCAGGATAACCATTACATTTTTCACATAAACCTACTTAAGAGATGTTGAAAAATTAAATGATCCACGGGTCCATCTGATGGCACTCTATGTAGCAACTGGGGTCGAAGCTGGAGAGAACTCAGAGGTGGAGTATCCCCTGACGACTCAGGAGACAGTGAATGATGTCTCTATCAACCTTGATTCGGAGACGTCTGAATCAGAGAAGAAGAGACGAATTCCAGATTCTCACACCCTTAGGCAAACAGAGGAGCCTGTACGAACTAAAGGTGTAACAGTCGACACGATTGTAAACCGTATGGACCCAGTCTGATAAAATCATTTACCTGTTAGTGTACAAAACAGTAACCCTTATTCCTTTAGGAGAGAACACTCTCCTGGAATTCAGAATAAAGAAGAGAGTCGGTGGGGACGACCAGATCGTCACAGGTTTCCGTGGAAACGACATCATGGAAGGTTTCTTAGAAGGTGTCTTAGAAACGAAGAAGCAATCTTTGAGTAGGTATTGCCTTTCTGACGAAGAGGGGGAGACGGGTCTATATGTCGCAAGATTGTTCGAGTAAGTATAAACAAAATCAGATAGATGTGCTGGCTGGAGTAAAGTCCGATTCTCGAACTTTACTTTAAAAGGTGGGCATATGTGACGAAGTCCCAAGCTTCCCCGTCTTCTTTTGCTTAAATGAGAGATATATCTTTTTATAACCCGTATGTAATTTTATAGGATTTTATATTCGTGTGTGTGTGTGTGTGTGTGTGTGTGTGTATATATATATATATATATATATATAGAGAGAGAGAGAGAGAGAGAGTAGTAGTAGTAGTAGTAGTAGTAGTAGTAGTAGTAGTAGTAGTAGTAGTAGTAGTAGTAGTAGTAGTAGAAGTAGTAGTAGTAGTAGTAGTAGTAGTAGTAGTAGTAGTAGTAGTAGTAGTAGTAGTAGTAGTAGTAGTAGTAGTAGTAGTAGTAGTGGGCCTCTTTCAGTCCTGAAGGACTATAGAGTTGTGCCACTAGGGAGGTACCTGACAGCACCGCTGGTGACTGTATAGTCCAATGCGAGAGTGACATTCTCTGTCACAGTTTCTGTATCTGTAAGACGAGGCAGGTCCCGCAGTAAGTGACTGCGTTTTAAGCCTGTGCCACCTATCCTCAGTTTGTTGGATCAGATTGCGCTCAGAGAGCACCAGTCCGTTTCGTACATCTATTCGCCTTGTGCAACTCTTTCCCACGTGTCAGGGTCTATGCCAAGGGTTTTCATATCTTGTTTACACGCATCCCTATATCGCATTTGGGGTCTTCCGGTTGGCCTATTTCCTGTGGCTAGTTCTCCGTATAAGAGATCCTTGGGAATACGTTCATCCTCCATTCGAGAAACTTAGCCCAGCCACTGGAGGCGTCTCTGCTTGAGGAGGGAGTGCACTGTGGTAATATCTGCTCTTTCAAGCACATGTTTGTTTGTTATGTGGTCTTTCCATGATATGCCAAGGATACGTCTCAGACATCTCATATGGAAGGAGTTCAACTTTCTTTCCTGTCTTGAGTACAGGGTCCAGGATTCAGACCCATATAGTAGTGTGCTAACAACACAAGCTTTATATACTTGAGCTTTTGTACGCTCTGTTAGTCTATTATTCTCCCAAACTCTTTTAGTTCGCCTGGAAAATGTTGTGGCTGCCTTTCCATTGCGTCTGTCGATTTCTGTCTCTAATGAAAGATTATCTGATATTGTCGACCCCAAATACACAAACTCGTGGACGACCTTCAATTCGTAATTAGAAAGTTTGATTGACGGAGGCGCTCCAGCATCTTGTTCCATCATCTGTGTTTTATTTAGGCTGACGGTGAGCCCAAAGTCCTTGCAGGCGGCTGCAAAACGATCTATGAGCCGTTGGAGATCTACTGCTGTATGAGTAGTCAGTGCTGCATCATCTGCAAAAAGTAGTTCTCTCATGCATCTTAATCTTATTTTGGTCTTTGCCTTGAGTCTTGATGGGTTAAAAATGTTTGCCATCAGATCTTGTATGGAGGTATATGCCTTTAGTGGCAGACCCAAATGCCTGCCTTAAGAGAACGGCGAAGAAGATACCAAAAAGTGTGGGAGCAAGCACGCAACCCTGCTTTACTCCACTGCTGATGCTGAATGGCTGGGATGTTGAGCCGTCAAATAAAATGGTCCCCTGCATGTTTTCTGAAATGATTTCACGAGACTAAGAAGGGTGGGTGGACATCCTATCTTTTCAAGGACCTTAAAAAGGCCTTTTCTGCGCACGAGTTCAAATGCCTTTGTAAGGTCGACGAAGGCAATATATAATGGCTTCCTCTGTTCTCTGCACTTCTCTTGGAGATGCCGGAGTGAGAAAATCATATCGATGGTGGACCTGTTGGGTTCAAATCCGCGGGGTAGATTCTTTCAGCAAGAATGTGTAACCTTTTAAGGATTACTCGAGCAAAAATCTTGCCTGTAACGCTGAGTAGGGAAATGCCGCGATAGTTGTTGCAGTCGCTTCTGTCACCTTTGTTTTTATAAAGGGTAACAATGTTTGCGTCTTTCATATCTTGTGGTACTGATTTTTCTTTCCAGCAGAGCTGAAGTATTGCATACAGTTCTGGGATGATTGTTTCTTTGCTACATTTTAAAAGTTCAGGTGGAATACTATCTTTTCCTGGTGCCTTGCCGGATTTGAGAGTGTCTAGTGCTTCGCTGATTTCTGTGAGGCATGGTTCGTTATCCAGGGCATGCATGGTGGATCGATGGCTTCCAGAGCCTCTTCTCCGACAGTGTTCTCCACTGAGTATAGCTCTAAGTAGTGGTCTACCCAGCGATCCATTTGTTTCGCTCGATCTTTTATGATTATGTCCTCTGTTGATCGTAAATGGGCCATCTTATTTTTGATGGACCGACAGCTTGCTTGATGCCCTCGTACATTCCTCTTATATTTCCAGTGTCTGCACAAATTTGAATTTGAGCAGAGAGCTGTAGCCAGTACCTGTTCGAACATTTTCTTGCCATCTATTGTACTCTATTTCTGGTCGTTCGCAATGCCTGCAATGTTTTCTCTGAAGGTGATGTTTTATACACTGAGAGTGCATGTCTCTTTATCTCCAGGACTGGGAGCATCTCTTCTGAATGCACTTCAAACCAGTCGGTTGACTTAGTGTGGTTCTTGCCAACTGTTGATAGTGCCGCATTGTAGATGGTGTCGCGAAAATGACTCCATCTCCCGGTGACAGTTCCGTTTGTGGGGCCAAGTAGAGTCTCCGCTAGAGCCTGGGTGAATTTGTTGACCTTCTCTTTGTTTTTGGTGCTGCTGGTGTCAATGCGTGGTCTTCCTTCTGTTCTGCTTCTATAGATTCTCTTGGGCTTTATCTTCACCTTGTTGGAGACGAGTGAATGGTCGGTGTCGCAGTCAGCACTATGATAGCAGCGAGTCAGCCGTACATAGCGGAGATTGCTGCGTTTAGTGAGCACCAGGTCGAGTTGGTGCCAGTTCTTTGATCTGGGGTGCCTCCATGACACCTTGTGTTGAGGTTTCGTGTCGAAGATGGTGTTGGTCACACACAGATTATGGTCGCTGCAGAATTCCAAGAGACGTCCATTGTCATTTATTTTCCCAACGCCAAATGTCCTAGACATGAAGGCCAAGATTTGTGGTCGGAGCCAACCCTGGCATTGAAATCCCCCAGGATGAAAAGATGTTGTTTCTATGGTGTTTCACTGACTTCTTTGCTAAGGTCGTCATAAAACTTGTCTTTGGGTTCTAGTGCTGCGGTTAGTGTTGGGGCGTAAACGCTTATAATACTAACTGGGCCTGCCTCTGTCTGGAGTTGGAGCTTCAGTGTTCTTTCAGTGCCATCACTTGGTGGTATGATGGAATTAAGCAGTTTGTTTCTGATAGCGAAGCCAACTCCATGCTCCCTGGTCTCTCCGCGCGGCTTGCCATGCCAGTAGAAAGTGAAGTCCCTCTCCTTGATGTTTCCAGATTCTTTGAGTCTGGTCTCTTGCAGGGTGACAATGTCTATCCCCAGTCTGAATAGTTCGTTATTTATCACTGCAGTTTTGCAGGCATCCACAATCTCATTTAGATCGTCTGTGATGCCAGGGGTCATGGTTCTTACGTTCCATGTTCCCAGCCTTAGGGCCAGTTGTTTTGTTTTTTCTTGTTGCTAGGTGTATAGATTGCGGTCCATGTTGTCAGGATTTTCCCCCTAAACTCCACACACCCTCAGGAGCAGATGAACCGTGGCGAGACATCACCTTATTGACTCGGGGCTGCCCAGCTTAGGCGGGCGGTAGCTGTCTAGTGAGATACGATGATCTCTCCCACTGTCGGAAGTAGCCCCTGGCGTCTTGCTCTACGCCAATCAAGCATTAAGACTGATAACCGGTAAATGCTACTTCTCGTGTTGTGTCACCGCTTTACGCAGTGCTGAAGTGACCTCTTCAGGGCACAAGCCTGGGCAATGGAAATCGGAGAACCAGCTGTTGCCCATTAGCAAGTTCCCCCTCTCCACGTCGCCGATGTTGACCAAGGGAAAGGCAGTAGCCAATGCAACTTGGCATCGGTGCTCCGGATTTGTCCTCACGGTTGACTCCCGAAGCCTTTCCCATATAGGTATACCCGCAAGGCAGCGGAGGTTTGAGATTTAGAGTTCCTTCACTTAGAAGAGATACCAACCAAGGCCTCCTCTGATATATATATATATATATATATATATATATATATATATGGGGCTTGCCTGTAGTAGAATACTCCTAACAGATATCTTTAAGTTCGGGTATAAATATACTAATAGGGGATTGTGGGAGAATTACTGGATATTAGTTCGCAAATCTACAGATTTTGGCTACGAAATTGTCTCAGTTTGGTCTGAGAAACTAGTGAACACGAACTCCCTGGCACGACTGGCTTCCGGTCAAAGAAAACTAGCATAGAAACGATATTTTTACGTTCTAACCGTCGAGTGGAGACATCGCCTGTGCATTAGGCTCTTAGAAAACTCTAGTAGAATGATAACAATTATCCCAAGGCTCATGTTAAAGCCAAGCTGTTATCAATATAATATTTACAGGATTACAGGCGATAGTCACCCGACGTATTAGAAGTATCCCTGTGTTTGTGAAGGATTTGACACCTTCAGCGGCAAGCTTGGGATGGGCCAAATCTTTGGGACTCAATGTGAAGCATTCCAAGCCATACTTATTACTATATCAACAAGTTGGTGATACAACAATACGCATCCTCCACTCACCATATCACTCATAATAATATCTACAGAATAGGGTTAACAACCCCCGTGTAACCAACGGATTGTTATATATAGTGTCTTATGAACAATTTTATACAAAAAAGAAAGACTTTGTGATCAATATTAAAGAAAGTTGTGTGGGTCAATTCACCCAGAAAGGAGAAACTGACGGGAGAATTGCCAAACCCGGAGGACCAGATACGGAAGATAATTGGCCAAGCTTACAGTCGGTCACAACACTCTCCACAATAAGAACATTCCGTGCCCTGGAAGTATCGATGATTTAACCAAAGTACTGAAGAACTAGAGGCCATTGGTCCAGAAACATTTCTTTTTTTTTTTCCCGCGTTTCCATCCTGTTTCAGGATATTGCGGTCAACACCAGCATCTTTCAGCTGTATGTTGATTCCTAGGCTAGATTACGCTCATCAGCACGCCACGACTTTCTGAGCGACCGGCTCCATACTCTCATAAGTCACTTTTGCGATTCGAACCACTGCTAATTATCGTCGCGTCACGTGACGAGAGTATTCGGGGTTAGCGGAGAAAGTTGCTAATACCTCTGGTCCAGAAACATTAGACTTAGAAAATAGAATTTTAGAGAGGAGTAAATTGTTTTATTAAGACAGGGGCATTGTTAGTCCCCATATACCTGTCAGGGTAGCCTCCTGTGGAGCACCCGTAGTGATTTCATCATACATGTAATTGTGAGTTTTAATTTTTTTCCAACTAGTTTGTTATCTTATTGTAAGATATTAGGTTAAACAGTGTGAGAAGATACGAAAGTTTGTCTCTTTGAAAAAAAAAGAGTCTGGCATATGAGACTACGACCTCCAGCATGAGAATAGAAGTGGGAGCAGTAACAGCAGCCTTCCAGTGGTTGGAGGGGACCGCTGCCACACACATTGTATACATTACAGACTCACGGAGTATACTGAGTAAGGTGGAAAAAGGAATGTTTCGTGTAAGATGGCTTGTCTAGCTCCAGAGATCCAAGACCGGGCATTGTATGGATTTTCTGCCCTGGTTATGAGAATAGTGATATTGGTTGTGTCTTGTGCGCATTTGAGGATTGGGGATTTGGGCTAATTATTGTGGTTGAGGAGTAACGAGTGTGGCTGAGATGTGTGGAGTGTGGCTAAGGAGGCGAAGGAGGGTGCCTTGTGGTTCTCGGGGGTCCCTGTGGCCTTTCAGGGATCTGGAGGAAGAGGGGGAGTGAGGAGGAGGCGCGGAAGTGGAGGAGGATTATGACGGAGGAAGAGGAGGATGATTGTGGCAAGGAGGAAGAGTGAGGAAGAAGAGAATTGTGGTGGAGTATGGAAGAAGAGGAGCTGTAGGTAGAGGAGGAAGGAGGGGAGGATTAAAAAGAAGGCAGGTTGAGGTTAAAAAAGGGAGTGGATTAAGAAGAATGCATGAGGATGAGTAATAAGGCAGGAGCAGGAAGTCAAGATTACGGGAGGAGGATTAGGAAGAATAGGAGGAAAGAGAAGCTGTAGATAGAGGTAAAGGTGGGAGGAGGAAAAGTGGGGAAGACAGGAGGAGGAAGAAAGTCGGACTCGATGTTACCATTACCATAACCCTTTTCAACTTCAAGAAGTTATAGTTAGGGTCCTTCACCGGATCAGATTAATAGTCCTTGGTTTACCCTCGTAGGCTTATTAATCGTATTTTCCTCTCAAACGTTTATTAAATACAAAGTAATGCATATTTACAAGGTGTAATATGTGTTTCTTTTGTTTGTTTATATCACAGAGCATTGCCGTTTGTTAGTGTTAAGTGTCACATGTGTGAAAAAAACAACAAATACATACATATATATTTATGGCAATATGCCATTTATGGCATAGTGCATGTAAACACACATTCCTTGCATATGCTTAATTTCCACTTCCATAAGCGGAATGCATGTTACACCCGCCCCTCCCCCATCTCTCTCTCTCTCTCTCTCTCTCTCTCTCTCTCTCTCTCTATCTCTCTCTCTCACACACCACACACACGCATACACACATTTTATCTTGCTATAACTCATGCTTACTGGAGATATCAGTATACTGAATGCCGTGAGCTTGGGCAATAAACTTTAAATTGTCATGCCCATTAAAATGCGGCTTCTTTGTAATTTTTTTTGTCACGTTTTAAAATAATACAAATCAATGTATATTTACAAGGTGTAATTTGTGTTTCTTGTTTGTGTATATCACAGAGCGTTGTCGGTTGTTAGTGTTAAGTGTCACATGTTCCTTGAATATGCTTCATTTCCACCTCCACAAGCGGAATGCTGGTTACACCTGTCCATCTCGCTCTTTTCCTCTTCCCCCCTCTCTCTCTCTTACACACACACACACACACATACACACACACACACACACACACACACACACACACACATTTACCCTGATCTATCTCGTGCATTTAGGAGATAGCACTATGTACATTGATTGCCGTGAGCTTGGCAATAACCTTTACATTATCATTCCTATACAATTTCGCTTTTCTATAATTACTAGGTCACATAGTTACAGAGGTGAAGGATCACATATCTGGTGTTGTTCGCCTGATATTAAATTACATGGTGACACTCTAGTGCCTTGGAAATTCCATGACACTTTTTGTTTGGGGGACAAGAAGGGGAGATCTATAACTAGCAATTAGAGTTCATGACCTGTCCCCAGCTAGATAATCGGTCCAAAATTGTGATAGTGTCTAGGCGTCAAATACAATGGGAAAGACTAAAGACTGACCACTACAGGCCCCTTAGTTTATAGGTACGTAAAGGGCTCATTTAATTTATTTATACGTTGTGGTCCATACTTTCTCTTTTCAAACTTAACATTGCCATATAACATCATTTTAATACTTGAGATATCGCCTTGGTTTAAAGACTGCTATACGCACATACACAACCACACACACACACACACACACACACACACACACACACACACACACACACACACACACACGCAAAAACATGCACCCACATACACTCTTGCACCCACAAACAAATGCATACATATGTTACTGCAAACGATACATACACAAATGTCTTTTTAAAATAAATAGACTCAACAGTAATTCTAATTGCAAGAGAAAATGAAATTAAAGAAAATTTACACATTTCAGTCAGGAAAATTAGTAGATAGTTTCTATTTGAACATTGCCATGTCTTTCCTTATCATTGGGATTATAGAATGACATTTGACTCAGTCTTAACACTCACCTTTGAACAGTGTGACGAATAATCAGACGACTCCAAAGAAGGAACAAGACTCATACTTTATTTTCGTAACGAGTGGAACAAATAACAGTGGATGATTATCGTATGTTATTAAACTGCTCCCGAGATGTGGGCGCGGCGTTTAAATAATTAACATTTCCCTAAACTCCCTGCCTTCTTCCAAATGTTCTCCTTGAGGCGTGGACCTGTCATTTCGCTGTTCTGAGTTGTATCACGTCTAGGTTTCGGGTTCTGCCTTAAGTATCCATTTGTCAATCGATCCCTCCTCCTGAAAATCTATTCGCTGACGCTCGGAATAAGTCGTATACGGATCTCTGGAAGACACGTCCTCTCTTTCTGAATCACACACAGAGAAAGTCCTTTGTTTTTGTGTGACGTTGTTTACGTTTCCAATGGTATCTTCCTTTCTTATTTGTCCATTTCCGTGCATAACTGGCAAAACCCCATTTATGACTTTGGTGGCGTGCACCGTCATATGGCATAATGCCCCCTCCCAGATAAAAAAAAATGTTTTCATTTTTTTCCCTATGGATATATGTCGTACTTTGTAAACATATGTATTAGCAACCTTAACAACGAGATCTGGAAAATTCCTAGTCTTCCCGTTTATCTACTCTAAAAAAAATAATAATGTCATATGACGGGCACGCCCACCTGTCTAATACCCCATTAGACGTCGTGTGGCTGATTATGGGAGATCAGTCCAACTAATAAACATATTAGTCCCTAACTTGTCTTAATAGGCAAGTGTGTCCTCACTCTAGGTAATACCATGAGTTTTGGACGAGAGTAATAATGGGTTTCCCAGTAATCCATGTTGGTCGTTGTTGCTGTTCCTCCATATATTCCATGTATATATTTATATTATTTGTTGGTAGGGTAACCGTAACGATCCACTTTATCGAATCATTTGACATGTTAGACTGTATAATACTTGTGTGGATATCTTTAGACCATCAGCCGATTCCGTATATATTTTTAGATTTTAATGGATCGATTGGCAACCCAGTTCGCTTTCATAAAATTAGTACAGCTGAAACCTTGCTTAACCAACTATTTACCTAATCACAAAATCACAAAATAATTACTTCAATGTTTCTTAATTATAAGTGAAATACTAATTATCAATATACACATTCGAAATTAATGTCTTATTTATGTAACACATTAATATAACAAAATTGAATCAATTAATTAACTAAATAATTCTAATTAATGATTTAACGAATGTTCCAATGTTCCAAAACTTGAAATGAATTAATAACATTACACAACACAATCTACACATACTTGACCGTAGTTTTCCACGTAAAATAATGACGGTCGAAATATCCATCAAGTGTGCAGGACATATTAATGGCTATTGCATCCGTGTAGATGTCTCTGCCAATAAATGTAAATTAACAACACATGTATCTATTTGATTATACTATATATACCTAACAGTATTAATTTAAAGTCACCGATTGTATCAACATCGTTTATTAATTAGGTGCTATTTGATTGAAATTTATTACATTTCCCAAATATTTTATAAATAATAAATATAATAAACTATAACTGAATAAATTATAACATATATCAGTGTTACTATATATTCTATAATCGACTGAGAATGTCCCATATAATATGATTGACTGATTAAAATCTTGCAGACATAGAGTTGTGAAGAATCATACCTATTAAAGATTCAAGATCTCTACAAAAAAATTAAATCAGGAATATAATATTCAACAAGAATAAATATTTAAATCAAATAATATTCATATAAATTTAGTAATGTTCTCTATTATGGACATAATTATCAAAGAATAGAGAATCGAACTATTTCTAAGATGAACTATAGAACTATTAGATAGTGTGAACAATTCTGACAAGTGATACCTGGCATAACTAAGTAATAAGACCTAAGACCCTAATGTGTCTGTAGTGTATTATGTGTTGATATGAACCTAACACTTTCATCCCATTTTATTTTTCTTTATTTATTTCTTTCATTCTATTTCTTTCTTCTATACTTATGGTGTTTCTGTCCTGTATGCCTGCTAATATTTGTACTTTTCAACTTTGTTGAATTGTACACTGTCATACATTTCACTCGTATATATAATGCCAATAAAGTATATTTGATTACTTTGTAGCAGCAGTAAATAAAGTACGCATTAATCAATGCATTTTGTTTATTGTAAATTTGTTTGTTATTATTGACTTGTGTGTAAATTTTCTTGAGTGATTGAATGACTGTATTTTTATTCACAATATCATCAATATATGCTTTTGTTTGTGAGGATGTGTTCGTGACTATGGATGTAATCTGAGATAAGGTCAATTTAAGCCACATCAAAATGTTTATAATAAATATGGTTACAATATCCCATGTCGTCTGTTGTTTGTAACCATTGTGTTTAACTTTTGTTCTCTTCTTGTGTGCCACTTTGTTGTTATTAACAGTCGGTTGAACTTTTAATGAATGTGTAATTCCTTCTTCTTGTGATACTTGGGTTTGTGATTCTGTGCTTATCACATCAAGTTTGCGTTCTCCAGTTTGAACGTAATCTTTAACATCAGTGATGTTACCAATTATCAACCCAGCACATGGGTTTGGTAGTACTGCTGTGCATACTTTACCTTCATAATATGGTCCATTTATGCTGACCCGTGCGGTTTTGTACATTTCTATTGTACCCCCAAATGTTCTGCACTCAATACTTTTACCTGTATAATTACTTTCTTTTATGAGTTTGTGATTAACACCTGTAATATCCGAACCTGTGTCTCTAAAACAGTTTGTTGGTAACCCATTAACCTCCGCTTGGTGTATCATCAGAGTACCTTGACGAGTGCATGCTGCGTTCGCTTCATGAATATGCCTCTTGTGGGCTGATGTGAGGTCATCATCATTATTATGACCTTCCTTACCTGTTTTATTATTGTATGACTCTATAATGGCTGCGTGTGTGTCCTCTAGATCATCTGAATCGCTACTATTACTAGACAACACATATGCATTACTTGCCTCCATCCACGTATTCTTCATCGGACAAGACCTGCTGGTATGCCCGTACGCCCGACACGAGAAACATTTAATGCTTCTCTTGTAAGAATCATACTTACTCTTTTTCTTTGCTGTGATGTCCCTTAAATAATCTAAATATCCAGGGTGTCGATCACACATTTCCAAATGTCCATGAAACCATTTGCAGTATTGACAACTGGATAGGTGTCCTTTTCTTGGTCTGTCTCCTCTGTTAGAGTACTGGTATGGACTATTTCTATATTTATTACTATTAAATTTTCTAAACTTGCCATTGCCTTTTTGGAATCTAGCACTTGCTCCTATTATCAGTTCTTCCTGTGCACAATTTGCGAATATGTCTCGATGTGCATTGAAATATGATTCTCCCCTCGTTTCCATTTCCCTAAGATCTTTGCATTTATTCTCCACTAGAAATACAGACATGGCCTCTGGTACTGCAGATAGTAGTCTATCTCTAATTATTAAGTCTCGAATTTTATTGTAATCAGACCCAATATCAGCGGCGTTAGTCCATTTATCAAAAGATGAGGTTAACTCAGAAACAATGTCAAGGAAAGTTTGGTTAGATTTGGGAGTGAGTGTTTTAAATTTTGTACGTAAGCCCGACTCATCTAGACTGAAGTGTGCCAACACACGATCTCTCATGTATTTGTAGTTAGTACGTAAGTCCTCAGGTATTAACTCAATTACCTTTAAAGGCTCCAATGCGAGATGCCTGTGGAATAGAATTGGTATGTCTTGTTCCGGTACCTTGTAGTGCTTTACGAGTACTTCAAAATTGGTAATCCAAGAACTGAACGAATCGCCTTGTTGAAAGTTGCGAAAAGCCCTTGGTACTTCTTCACTGGATCATTCTGTTTTGCACGACTTTTCTCTCGTTCAATCTCAGCTTCATGTTCCATCTTCAAAGTCTTGACTTTCAAATTACCCTCAACTTCTTTGTCCTTCCAGAGAGTTTCTTTTGCCAGCTTCTCCCTATCAAAAGCCAGTTGTTTCTCCCTGATTTCTGCCTCTGTGGCTATTTGCTTCTCTTTCAATTGCATTTCCATAATTAGCTTTTCTTTTTCAGCAGCCATTTCTTTTTCTTTAGCTGCCATCCTTTCACGTTCCAGAGTTAACTCCTTTTCTCTAGCTTCCATTCTCTCGCGTTCCAACGCTATCTCCTTATCTTTCATTTCTCTCTCTAGAGCGGCTTGAAGTTGCTTTGCTTCCTTTTCAGTTGCTAGTTTTTCCAATCGTTCCTCCTTGTCACGTGCGGCTTGAAGTCGTTTCTCTTCTTTTTGCTGTAACTGGTAGTCGCTGAACTCTTGTTTTACCCACGGTCTAAGTTCTGCTCCAGTCAAACCTGTCTTCTCACCCATTACCATGTAATCCTGAAGTGTAGACATCTTGACCTACCTGTATAATACTCTAGCTGTAATAAAATATCGGAGCGGAAGAAGAAGACAAGAATATTGACAAAATTATAATAATGTTTTTCTAGGAACAGAGTCGATAGTATATCTCGTGGTATCAACTTCGACCAAAATATCAACTTAATTCAGACAAATAATGTAAAGTTGACGATCACCCAATAATATATCACTCAAAATATACGACAATTATACGAAACGTGACATATGTAAACCTCAAAATAATTATGGAAAAATATGTTCAATATAAAAATATACATATATAAGTACAGCGGAACAATACTAATACTGACAAACGACGATTGACGCAAGACGAAAATTCATATTTTCATTCATAAAAGACAAAATTATTACCCCTGAAATTTGCGTGACAACACGATAACCACTTTATATACTACTCACAATCACGATACCAACAATGTGTTTTATCACACACAAGACCAATATAAATGACTTCGTATTGACCTGACGCTAGTTAACACAAACGATTTCTAAAATAATCAAGCGTGCTTGGCTACTTTAGAAATACCCATTCCAACCGCCCACACTGTCGGTTTATAATTGCTTTTGTTAACATTTATAATCAGCACCTTATTAATATACACCAGATGTTGGACAGTCGACAACGATAAATAATACTGGCCTTAACGCTTTCGAAAATCCATCCAGTGTCGCGTGAATGTATATTGATTGGACTGGTTCGAATGTTCAACGTTGACGTAACTGGTGATTGCTGCCCACTAGTTTGACATGATCCTCCTGTGCACGTATGAGTAGAACACTTGAGATGTGTCCCAGTGTTAGTTGCTCCTGTTTACGTTTGACGAGGTGTAATGAACTTACACTAATACCCTGAACCAACGCGGTTCTGGGCCGACTTCAGAGAAGTGCTTAGTCGGCTGTGGTATGATCGATGAGCTTTGAATAACTGGGACCGACGCTGACCAACCACGTAACTCCTATGTATGGCGGTGAACAGCGTAATGAAAAAGCTCCATGGTTAGATATATTTCTTTGAAAATGGCTATCTTTACTTCATGTGTAAACGCAGGTGATAAACTTGAAGTGGCGTGAGGGAACTCTATTCGGTGAGTATCCGTGTCTTGAAGAGATTATGTTGAGGGAGGCAAGGGTATGACAAAGACAGCCGGATGTGTGCAGTCCATCTCCAGATTTTCCTCAACATACATGTCCCACGTGTAGATAATATTTCCTATGTCCGTACGATAATAACGCCGTAAATGGTGCTAATGTTTTCTGTTAGCACTCCCGGAAAATAATGCTGCCATTCCTAAACTGTTGCACCCAACTAAGCAATTAGTATGTCAATTAACTGTCTGTGCTGGCATGTATGATCAGGTAATGTTAGTGCAATGTAATGTGCAGTGTTGATGTCCTTCATACTGTAATCAGTGTCTTCAAGCTCGTTGTTTGAAGTATAACAATGTCCATAAAATCTCTAAGTGTTGAAGTATAAAATCATCCAACACGTAATCAAAATGTTCAGTCTTGTGACGTATATTATGTTTACACTACGTATTTATCCAGTAGTTGAAGCTGTTTCAATAATGGTTGTACATATCTGTTTCATCTTCCTTGTATTGTAGATATAATTTACAGTGCAGTGTCCCGATGACGGCCTACTTTCATTGTAAATATGTAAAGTCTATCGAGTGTGTACTTCATTTATTCGTTTCAAACTGTATCTTCTAAATAAGTTCTTTAATTCACTGTTTTTTTCTTACTATCTTCAGTTAATCTTTAATTTCTAATGTGTGATAATGTTCTGTCTTCTGCACTTCACGAATGATATTGCAACGTTGGTCATTTTCTACTGTGTGTTCATTATGTGCACCAGTTCGCGTTTTGCCTTTCGATTTCTGATGTGCAGATGTACAATAACTGGTTATGTTCTTTTCTAACGATCAGCATAATGATTGTTCGTTATAAATACTTTCTATCACACAATTTATATATATAATTTCATACCTTTATTTCTCCTTTACTTCTACAACTTGATCTTATGAATGCATCGTTTACACTTTTGTATGACGGCCGACATTTTAACTTTTCCTATTGACGTTCTTCCGATGCGACTCCGTGCGTTTCACTGTATTCCGGCGCGCAATTCATTTTCCATTAGTGCGCATTTCGTGTTCACTAGCAACTTTTGCGGGAAAATCTTGTTGACAATTGGATTCTAAAAAAACCGGTGAGCTTCCCATCTTTATGCCATGTCTTTCCTTATCATTGGGATTATAGAATGACATTTGACTCAGTCTTAACACTCACCTTTGAACAGTGTGACGAATAATCAGACGACTCCAAAGAAGGAACAAGGCTCGTACTCTATTTTCGTAACGAGTGGAACAAATAACAGTGGATGATTATTGTATGTTATTAAACTGCTCCCGAGCGGCGTGGGCGCGGCGTTTAAATAATTAACATTTTCCCAAACTCCCTGCCTTCTTCCAAATGTTCTCCTTGAGGCGTGGACCTGTCATTTCGCTGTTCTGAGTTGTATCACGTCTAGGTTTCGGGTTCTGCCTTAAGTATCCATTTGCCAATCGATCCCTCCTCCTGAAAATCTATTCGCTGACGCTCGGAATAAGTCGCATACGGATCTCTGGAAGACACGTCCTCTCTTTCTGAATCACACACAGAGAAAGTCCTTTGTTGTTGTGTGACGTTGTTCACGTTTCCAATGGTATCTTCCTTTCTTATTTGTCCATTTCCGTGCATAACTGGCAAAACCCCATTTATGACTTTGGTGGCGTGTACCGTCATATGGCAAACATTAGTAAAATTAAGATTCTGTTGTATGAAAGGGAATTGAATCTTGCCTTTATTCTGCAAGTCCAAACCAATTTTTTTGTAGTCTTCTAGTGTTTAAAGTAGTTGTGTGTGTGTGTGTGTGTGTGTGTGTGTGTGTGTGTGTGTGTGTGTGTGTGTGTGTGTGTGTGTGTGTGTGTATAATTCAGGAAGAGTGTTCAGAAAGATTGCCTTTTAAATGTGGGAACACGTGTACACCTCGGAGGAGCAAATGTATCACCATAGTCTGGTAAGAATGAGACAGCGAGGTGTTATGAGGGGATCTGGCCGACGCTCGACGCTCAGAGGAAAGGCGAGACGGACATATAATCAGATTGCTACTGGAACTATTAGTGTTGGAACTCTTCGCTGGCTGCTGAGGATGGGGACGGAGCGCTTATGGGAATGTCCCGAATGCTGTGATGTCGGTTCCTAAATCAATCAATCAATCAATCAATCAATCAATGCCTATTTGTTTGCCTGTGTGTGTTTGTATTAGTTGTTGTAGAGCAGTGGTTCTCAACCGGAGGAGGATTTTAGGGTTTCCAGGGGGGAATTAAGATGATTTCAGATCGCGTTAATACAAAAACCGATTACACTGTACTTGATATTATTTTTCCCTTCATACTGTACGGTTCTGTACGTCTCACCCGTGTAAAATTCATTTTATAAGGTAAGTAGACCCACAAATCACGTTTTATGTGGACGTCTAGACTTGTTTTAGTATGTGCTATTAAATTTAGCTTCCATTATTACGTATACTGTCTAGGGGCGGGATTTTTAGGTAGGAAATACGAAAGGGGAGGATGACGTTCTGAAAATATGGTGAAGGGGATCACGGGCCAAATATTTAGGTAGGAAATACGAAAAAAGGGGTGCACAGGCCAAAAAAGGTTGAGAACAACTGTTGTAGAGTTTCCACTGCATCTGTGTAGAATATATGTTTTTCTATCTCTTGTGTGTTGTTTCTGCATAGTAGGCATTTTCCTAGGCTTATTCCGAGGGTGATTGTTGTCCATATGGGGTAATGAACTAATGAAGTAAGTCAGACTTTAATCTTATACAACCTCAGGAACTAAATTGAGATGCCATTGTGGTTTAACATATTATCGAGAAAGTAGAATATCATAAGCAAATATAGGAAATTGTCTTTTTCCTACAAGGTTCAACATAAATTATTAATGTAATAAAATATTTAGCTGAGTTTTCATACTTAGTGACTGGCGTAAACAATTGTAAAATTATAAGAGAATAATATTAATAATTAATTAATAATTTCCCTTGATATTGTATACACGAGCAGTATCGCGGAGTGGCTGAAGGTGGTACCGGGTTGGCAAAGTGGTTAGCGAGGCAGATGGTATGACTCGGATGGGTCTAAAGAAGGAATTCGGACCCATTATACTACTTTTACCACTACAACTAATAATATTTCTACTACTACCATACCATCAACAACAACAATACTACTATTATCACTTGCTGTTGCTGCTGCTGCTGCTGCTGCTGCTGCTACTGCCATAACAACATAGATTCAAGCTACTGTAGCGGTGACCAGGACAAATGGCCGATACGTGTGTTTGTGTTTAAGTTAGCAACTGACCACTATCCCGTGTATACAGATCGGCCTCTTCTTCCGGGTCAATTGATCTGTACATTATTACTTGTTTTTGTATATTGCCCGTTGGTAGCCTAGTTTTGTGACCGATTTATTTCATCTTGGATTCATGTCTGTATGTATATGTTTTGTGTACCTTATGACTTCCTGTGTGTGTGTGTGTGTGTGTGTGTGTGTGTGTGTGTGTGTCTATATCGTGTTCAGATACACTTAAATTTTAATTCCAAAAAGAGTATCACGTTGCAGAAGGTGTGTGTGTGTGTGGGTACTTGTGTGTGTGTGTGTGTGTGTGTGTGTGTGGGTGTGTGGGTACTTGTGTGTGTGTGTGTGTGTGTGTGTTTGTGTGTCTATATCGTGCTCAGATATACTTAAATTTTAATTCCAACAAGAGTATCACGTTGCAGAAGGTGTGTGTGTGGGTACTTGTGTGTGTGTGTGTGTGTGTGTGTGTGTGTGTGTGTGTGTGCGTGTGTGCGTGCGTGTCTGTGTGTGGATACATTCTTACTACCAATTTACCTTGTTGACCGTTGATAATACTGTTAATAGTTTTTGCATTGTCATAGCTGACCAGAAAAAGTTGATTTTTGCCAAATGCCTTCTTGAAGTAATCTATCAGCCTCGTCTACGAATAACACAAAAGCTGGCACAATAAAATAAGTACATTTAGCAACCAATCGAAAGGTTTCGTTTTGGTGTGAGGCTCTCACAAAATAGAACGTAAGTCAGAAAAAAATACATCTCACTGTATCATATAATGGGATATTCACCGATGTTTCAGAAATAGTGATCAATTTCTTTTTCTCCCTAGATCATACAATAATGTAGGCCTTTTCATGTAGATAGCGAGAGAAACATGCTATCATTCAACTTCGGTCGACCTGACTTACATTCTAGCTGACCAGTTAATTATGGTACAAATGTTGAGCAGAAACTATATTTTTTCTTCCTAATTGTGGTTGTTGTTTAACTGAAGATATTTTAATTCATAAACAAGTAGACAATATTTAAATTGTTCATAGATATATACAATTGTTTATACACATATGTCTCTTACATTTGGCATTTTACAACATAAGGAGCAGCAGCGTGTATTCAAGTTCTGAAAATTTCAAATATTTCTCAAAGTTCTCAAACTTATCAGAAGCAAAGGTAATGTAGTGCTCTGTCAAATTACATAGTATTTGAAAACCACCGCCTGTTTGCCTCGATTCATAATAAATAAAAACACTGAAACTGACACGGAAAGCAACAACATATACGTAAATGCAGTTATCAGTTATCAGTTGGGGTATCTTCATTGCACTCCGGACAGGTCCATAGGTGCTCATATCCCCCCCCCCCCAGCATAAGCATCAGCGTTCTGTGGCTAATAGTGCCAGTTCTGTGTTGGTTAACGAGGCACCTCGTTTTCCCGATGTACCTCTCGTGTCTGGCCGTAATATGTAAATGCATAGACCACAAAACAAAAGATTAATCTTATATATAAAAGGCGATCTTCGTCCGTATTTATGTATCTATGTATGTCCTTTATGCGCTCGCGAACGGCCCATCCGATTGAGATGAAATTTTCTACACGCCTTTCTTTCATTCCAGAGCTGCCAACTGTGATATTTTTTTAGTGTGAAATCGCCTGCTTACACAGTATTATTTCATTTTTCATTTTTCATCATAATTTCATATATCTCAGGGGACCTAACTCTGTAAAAGTTATTTCAAGGGGCATAACTTGTCTGTATAACTTATAGTCATATTGTGGCATCGTTTTCAAAGATTTATAAACTCTTTGTCCATAGTTATGTATCGGCATATGAGTTATAATAAATAATGATACAATCTATAAGGCATTTTCAAAGTTTTCATAAAAATAATGCACAATGCATAACATTGTAACTCATCTTTTTTTGCTTAAGAAGTTACTGTAGTCATGCAGGTGATTAGAAAGCGTTTTCATTAAAAATAATGGATGGTGTGTGGAAGGGCATTTTTTTAAGTTACTTTTTTTGTTGTATGAATTTAATGAGACGCTACCCGCCAGGAGCTGGGCGAAGCCACGCCGGGTCAGATAGATAGACAGACCCACCTTTTCGCTGCAGTTGTCTACTCCTCCTTTTCCTTCTTCTGCTGATGCTGCTGCCGCCGCTCCATTTACCCAAGTTAATTGTTGGGGGAAGATGTAAAGATCTTTCAAGTGCTCTTTCTAATGCTTTTTGTAAGTTGGTCTTCGTTTATCTAAGGTTGTTCTAACTGCAACCAATAAATGACTAGACAGACAGGCAGACAGACAGACAGAGAGGGAGGGACGGACAGACAGACAGACAGACAGACAGACAGACAGACAGACAGACAGATAGTCGGTAACGGGAACGGGAACTTATATGACTACTTATATGAATTAAATGAGATGCTCCCCACCAAGGACTGGGCGAAGCCGGGCCGGGTCAGCTAGTCTTATATATAAAAGGCAATCTCCGTCTGTATGTCTGTATGTATGTCCTTTATGCGTTCGCGAACGGCCCATCCGATTGAGATGAAATTTTCTACACGTCTTCCTTTCTTTCCAGCGCAGCCAACTGTGATATTTTTTAGTGTGAAATCGGCTGTTTACTTAATATTATTTAATATTCCATTTTTCATTATAATTTATATACAGCGAGGGGACTTAACTCTAGAAAAGTTATTTCAAGGGGCGTAACTTTTAATAACATTGCTGTATAACTTATAGTCATATTGTTGCATAGTTTTCAAAGATTTATAAACTCTTTGTCTATAGTTATGTACCGGCATATGAGTTATAATAAATAATGATACAATCTTTAAGGCATTTTTAAAGTCTTCAGAAAAATAATGCATAATGCATAACATTGTAACTCATCTTTTTATGCTTACGAAGTTATCTACAGTCATGCAGGTGATTAGAAACGGTTTTCATTAGAAATAATGGGTGGTGTGTGGAAGGACATTCTTTTAAGTTATTTTATTTCCTTGTATGAATTTAATGAGACGCTACCCGCCAGGAGCTGGGCGAAGCCACGCAGGGTCAGATAGATAGATAGACCCACCTTTTCGCTGCAGTTATCTACAGGCATATGCGTTATAATCCTCCTCCTCCTCTCCCCTCCTCCTCCTCCTACCTTCTTCCTCTTCCCCTCCCCCTCTCCATCCTCCTCCTCCCTCTTTCTCCTCCTCCTCCCTATTCCTCCTCCTTCTTCCTCCTCCTTCCTCCTCCTCCTCCCTCCTCCTCCCCTCCTTCTCCTCCTTCCTCCCTCCTCCTCCTCCTCTCTCCTCCTACTCCCTCCTCCTCCCTCCTCCTCCTCCTACGTCCTCCCCTTCATCCCTCCTCCTCCCTCCTCCTTCTCCTCCCTTTTTCTCCCTCCTCCTCCTACCTCCTCCTCCCCTTACTCCTCCCTCCTCCTCCCTCTCCTCCTCCCTCCTCCCTCCTCATCCCTCCTCCTCCCTTCTCCTCCTCCCTCCACATCCCTCCTCCTCCCTCTTCCTCCTCCTCCCTCCTCCTCTTCCCTCCTCCTCCCCTCCTTCTCCTCCTTCCTCCCTCCTCCTCCTCCCTCCTCCTCCTCCCTCTACATCATCCCTCCTCCTCCCTCCTTCTCCTCCCTCCTTCTCCTCCCTCCGCCTCCTCCATCCTCCTCCCTCCTCCTCCCCCCTCCTCCATCTCCCTCCTTCTCCCTCCTCCTCCTCCCCTTCCTCCTGCGTTCTTCTCCTCCCTCATCCTCCCTCCTCCTTCTCCTTCCTCCTCCCTCCTCCTCCCTCCTCCTCCCTCTTCCTCCTCCTCCCTACTCCTCCTCCCTACTCCTCCTCCCCTCCTCCTCCTCCCCTCCTCCCTCCTCCTCCTCCCTCCTCCCCCTCCTCCTTGCTCTCCTCCTCCCTCCTCCTCCTAATCACTCCTCCTCCCTCCTCCTCCCTTCTCCTCCTCTCTTCTTCCTCCTCCTCCCTCCTCCATCCTTCGCCCCTCATCCTCCCTCCTCCTCCTCCCTCTTCCTCCCTCCTCCTCCTCCCTCCTCCTCCTCCCTTCTCCCCCTCCTCCTCCCTTATCCACCTCCTCCATCCTCCTCCTCCCTCCTCCTTTTCTCTCCTCCTCCTCTCTCCTCCTCCTCCTCCCTCTACCTCCACCCTCCTCCTCCCTCCTCCTTCCTCCTCCTCCCTCCTGCTACCTCCTGCTCCTCCCTCCTCCTGTCTCCTCCTCTTAATCCCTCCTCCTCCCTCCTATTCCTCCCTACTCCTACTCCTCCCTCCTCATCCCTCCTCCTCCTCTATCCGCCTATCTCTTCCTCCCTCCTCCTCCTCCCTCCTCCACCCCCTCTTCCTCCTCCCAGCTCCTACTCCTCCTTTTTCTTCTTCTGCTGCTGCTGCTGCCTCCGCTCCATTTACCCAAGTTACCCGACTGTCTATCTGTCTGTCTGTCTGTATATATGACAGACAGACAGATAGATAGTCGGGAACGGGAACGGGAACTTATATGACTACTTATATGAATTAAATGAGATGCTCCACACCAGGGACTGGGCGAAGCCGGGCAGGGTCAGCTAGTATTTAATATATTAAAAGTTAATGTCTTCCCTTTTTAATATCTAATAAGTTACATTAATTTTTACTTCGGAAAATTCTTTGAGTATACAATTATTTGTTAAAATAAAAGGAGGTTGACATAATTACATACAAATTAAAATCACAAGTTCATTGCCATAAACAAATGATAATATCGAATAGTGTTCTAAACTGCCTTTCAGAATATATATATATATATATATATATATATATATATATATATATATATATATATATATATATATATATATATATATATATAATATATATATATATATATATATATATATATATATATATATATATATATATATATATATATATATATATATATATATATATATATATATATATCAGATGATGGCAGTAACACAGGCTTTCATATGGCCAGAATCACAGCATTATACCAACGTGTGTGTACTAAGTGATTCAATGAGCATGATCCAGAAGGTCGATGCAGGATCTGTGCGTAGACGGTGGACTGATTCGCTGCGGAAGTCCGTTGTCCATAAGGTCACCTTCATCTTCGTCCCGGGACATGCGGGAGTCGAGGGAAATGGACGAGCTGATAAACTGGCTGGCTCTGCATCCCCTGAAGATGGCCAGCCCATGGATCGTGCCGATGTTATTAACGTCCTTAAAGAGATGTCGAGAGCAGATGACTTTGACGTCAGTGAATCCGCATCGTTGTCCAGGATGAGAGACTTGGGAGTAAGAATTGGCACGGCCAGACACGAGAGGTACATCGGGAAAACGAGGGGCCTCGTCAACCAAACAGAACTGGCACTATTAGCCACCGGACGCTGATGCATATGCTGGGGGGGGGGGATCTGGGCACCTATGGACCTGTCTAGAGTGCAATGATGATACCCTAACTGATAAATGATAACTGATATACAAAGGATATACAGAGCTGTCAAAGAAGTGTGGATCCAGGTGTGTGTGTTTCGTGTACTCCCCCTACCTCAACTGTCTGTTGGTCCACTAGAAGACAACATTGTGTCAACACCCGCTCGCCACATTCAACAGTAAAATCAGTAAACATAATTTGGAGACCATTTAACACAAAACAGCATTCAAATATATACCCCAACGGGAGAAAGCAGTGATGATAGTGTAGAGACATGTTATAATGACACGGAGAATGGTTTGAAGAAATGTAAAATTTCAGAAATAAACATCATAATGTTGACGCTTTTATCAAAACAGTACACGAGCATGACATTCTTACCTTCTCTGTGCAACAACGACCAGACACCAAAGACAGTATAGAGACAATAGCTGCCACATGTTTTTACCTCCTTCATATCCTTGAGTTCTCAATAGGTTGATGTTTAGGTGACATACCAATGTACATTACGCAAAACCAATCCATCAACATACTACAACGTGACTCACACAACAAGATTAACACAGATAACCTTTGGTTTTTATTGTCATATTGTTCAAAGAATTTTGACATGTGGTCTTTAATATGTTCTATTAAAATTATAATAATGTAAAAAATATGGTCATTTGTGATGAATATTTGTAAAATACGTGTTATATCGACCATCTTGTGTTCTCCTTGAATGTTATATTTTTCAATGAAAGTTTCTGTCATTGAATATGATGTGTAACTCACTGAGTGATTTTACTGACATTAAACGGTGAATTTGAAATTGACTGTGATATATTGATGGCACTAAACTGCTTTGTTGAATATGTTGTGGACACTATTGACATATTATCTCTGCAGTATTTTGGTGATAAAATTTAAAAAAAATAAATATTAAAACCAAGTTTTTACTTGTTGGTTTTTTAGTGGTATGATTGGCTTGTTTTCCTTGTTTTTATGACGTTGTACCCTTCTTGTCTTTCTTGTCAGAGAGATATGAACAAAGTCAAATACACTTGTACAATATCACACAAGAACAAAGTCGCACGCACAAACATACACATACACACACACGCGCGCGCACGCGAACGCACGCACGCACGCACACACACACAAGAACAAAAACATGGACATAATGGAACAAAAGAGACAAGAATAATAGTGTTTCCTGGTGAATACTTAACTTTACCCTTTATGTTACTTTCAGCCATCTCTAATCACTGTAGAAGTCTGCCTTTGTAACTGATTTAAACAATTGTTAACACACTTCTAAACCTTCTGCTAATCAGGATGTTATCAAGCTGGTTTCTAAATCTAACAACAGTGGACATGTAATTAAAGAAAACAATTAAAAATGTAACATTTTCCCATGACTTGTATTGGGAGACAACATCTATTCGGTTATATCTGAAGCTTGCTTCGTTTATGACCCACGGGGATCAGAGGGACTTGGTTAAGTTAGTTTATCAAAATCAGTTAGAATATCATCCTTTTTCGATAGGAGAGAATCAATCTCTGCTCTCGTGAGTGTAATCCTTACATTGGAAGGTTATTTCATCTCAGATTTACCAAATTACTGGCGTAGATGGAGTGGCGTCGTTCCTCTGTCTTGAGAAACTGTCAAACCTTAAAAACCATTGGCTAGCGGTCTGAGCATTTTGGCAGTTCTTGACATGAATATCCAGTTGCTGTAGACATCTTGATCGTTGTAGACACGAAACACGAGTTTTGACAGTTCGTCTCATTTTATAAGGTTGAGTTTATTTAGTGGTTTTAAACATGTCTGGACATGTCTTTTTTAACCACGGGTAACCAATCGAAACATTAGGCGGTCGTTCACATGTTGTTTGTGTCCAAATTGTTGTCAGGATACGTGACTTGCGCCGCGGCATTTCATCACCAAGAAATACACTGCGTACTGACCACAAGTGGCGTTATTAATGTCTTGTAACATACGTGTGTTGTACATAGGTGGTTTGTTTGAGTTACGTTGTATAAAGCGGATAATGTAATGTGTAATGGTGGCAAGCCAAATGAATCGAAATATTCAAACTGACCTAGGCCATCGAAATACAAGTGATCCAGAGTCAGCACTGGTGTCAGTATTGATGATCAAACCAGCCGGTTGTGTTCTATCAATTCGCCTAGGCAACTGGTCCCTAGCGCATACGTTGACTTACGGAAGTTGTCGAACAAACAGGCCAGACATGAGTATTTGTCTTAGTTGTTGGGTATCCATTATGCTACGTAATCTTTTAGCACTTGTCTCGTCTTTGAAATTTCTAGGACCGAGTCTACATGAATTTCATTATGTTTTCCCCCTCCTCTTTCATAACATTCACTTGGCACGCGGCGTTGATGCCTTGGCAGAGTGGCTCATGCTGATTCAAGAGATATTGGTAGAGTATACGTGGAGGCAGCCGAGCATGGGTACTTCTTCTCCTTATGTTTACTATTTGCATATAACAGACGCTCCATGCTCTTGATCCAGTCATAGTGCCTATTCTCGCCATCACTCAGGAGCATGAGGCGGATTTGATGCAGCCGATGTTTTTGGTCGGATTTGCGGTGTACTATGGGTCCGCCGTTCCACTTAAGGACGTTGACGGTGATATCAGGGCTCTGGTTCTCAAATTTGCTGATGCTGTTGAGTTGCACCAGGAACTCGATTCCTTCAAAGTTTAGCTTGCCCAGGTGGTTTCTATAACGGTACAGAGGGCTGAAAGAATAGCCCACTCGAAACAGCGATTGTCACGGTTCTTTATATTCACAACACATTTCTTTTTTGCGATGGTCTTGGGGGTCTCAAAGTAACTAGAGCCGCGGAATGGTTGGTATCGCGAGAGGCTGTAAGCACTTCTGAAAGTGCCAGCCTGAGCCCTCTTTCATGAATTCTTCAACGTCGTGGAGTATCTTGGCTCTGGCCAGTTCAACCCTCTCTCGATATCTTAAAAAAAATGTTTATTCGCATATCCTTTACAGGTCATCGCTGTCAACATCAGCATTTTTCAGCTGATTGTTGATTTCTTGGCAAGATTACGCTCAGTAGTTTGCCATTGCTTTCTGAGTGACTGGCTCACATACCCCTAAGTTACCGACGAGGTGAGAACCGCTACAGATTCTCTCACAACGTCACGTTACGAGCGTATACGGGATTACGGAGAAAGACGTAAACACCTAGGCCAGGGAGACCGGCTTGTCAATATCACCAATGTGAAATACCTCAAAGTTGTTACTACCGTGGTATGTGCACGCATTTTCATACTCACCATCTTTATTTTGGCTCCAATACCGGGCATGTAGACACATATACATCTTTAAACCACCACAACTCTCTAACGCTTTCTCTATTAGTGCCTTGATGGGTGGAACATAAGATCGAGGAATGCTCCGGGGTCTGGATATATATGTCATTCAGGTATTGTTGCCCGGTATCCATCAAGCCCCAAACAACCTCACGCATCAGTCTATATTCCAGTGGCTCATCCCAGCGCGCACGGCCCGAGGGGAGATGGCGCTCTTTAGCCACTGAGCGCTATTTCTGGGACGCTGAGCATGTTGGTGGGATGGAACTTGGGCGCGGCATGGGCTTCAGTGTGCGTGGCTTTGGACGAGGTGTCTCGCGCTAGATGGATGTGCGTGGCTTTGAGCAGGGTGACTCGGCCGCGGCGGCTCGCTCAACGATTGGCTCGGACGGTTGCTTGTGGCCGGTCAAAGGGCGCGCGCGGCGGTCGCCCCATTTACATACCGTAGGGCCACAGTTGTCTCAGCTTCAAGCTGTTCCCACTCCCTAGCGTGTTGGGCCTCGTCTTGGACCTTCCCACGCAGCGCTGGGTATCGCTCGACGGCTGCGTCTCGCTCGAGCCGGTCCGCGCGGACTCAATCACGTGCCTGGGCTATTTACCTGGCGAGGGTGGCCTTGTTCCGCCCGCTGTATGGCATCCCATACTTACATGCTTGTTGCTGTAGCAGCTTTAACGTTTGCATGATTTCCAGTACGCTTTATAGGATCTATATCTCTAAAGGGTTGGTGACAATCTGATCTAGACACAATACAGTGCCTGGTACATCATCTCGGAGGCATCTCTCTAATTGAGTGCTTCGCTGGGGGTGGCTTGGACCAAACATCAAAGCTCCTGCCTGTGTGTCTTCACAACTTGGTGGTATCTATTCACCGCCTTTAGCCGATCATAGTCACAGCCCAGGCATAGCGACAGTTTGTTGGTCACCCCATTCCCACAACTACTACAAGGCTTTGTACATGACCCCTTTCGTAGTAGTGCCGTGTGTACCTTACAATACTCTCCCATACAGCTATGCTCACAGAGATCTGTGGAGTTTTGCCGCAGCCGCTTACATTTATTATGTGCATTTCGCATGTCGGTATACCAAAAGGGGATATGGCTCTAATTCATCGGAACCGGCTTGAGTCGCCTGTAGGAGACCCGTGTGACGCCTTAAGTGCTCCGGTCTCTCACAGGCGACTTTCTCGGAATGATAATATAGTATGTGGATGAGGCGCATGCTACGTCGCTGCCATGTTGCTACCCCGGGACTTCAGATAATCAAACGTTTTCTACGTCGCTACCTTGTTGGTGTCGTTCATTATACCCTCTGGCCTACGGCTAGAACACCCCTTTTGCATCTGCTCCTGTCCTGATTGACAATGTCGGAATGTAGGCGGCCCATCGTGTCCATCTCTACACTATAGCTGGCTAAAGATCTTCTTTTTGCCAGGCTATTGAAATAACCCTTCGTATCTGTCATCTGCCCTGCCGTATCTTGGTAGTAAAGAGCTGATGACAGGTGGCTCTTTTTGGCCTATTCACCATAATTCAGAATAGCTTCTAAGTAGGCGCGGTACGGATATGAATTTTGACTCGGTGAAATATGAGTGTAGTTCAGAGACAGGTCCACTTGAGAAAATAGACTATGCCAATAATAATTTATAGGACCGACTTCGGCTGTGGGCGGTCGGATGGTCGTCGCCATTGGGTAGTGTAACTTTGGCTCTCACATGGAGAAAAGTATTAAACAAATATATGCAATCTTCTCCGACACCATAGATGGAGAACTCGATGGGTGCCCCATAGGCTAACGTGACCAACGGGTGAATCTCCACAAACTGTCCCTCCTCCACGGCCGTCTGGGTGGGAGGCTCGCTAAACAGATCCAAATCAGAATGTAGATACTCACATGACTTGGGATGTATTAACGCTATTAAGATAAAATATCCGAATGTCCCAGCTGGTGTTGATGTTTCTTATGAGTCGATTGCTTTCTGGCTGCTGGTTTTATACTTTTACTGGGTTGACTTGGCGGAGCAGCTCGTTTTCGTTTCCTAACGCCACTACCCGATTGGCTGATATGTTAAGTAGCGCCTTGGAGCAACTGTTGACCGGCGTCTCTGGTGTGTTCCTTGAAGTACTCACCAACATTCCTACCATCTAGGGCATCTAGAGCCACCTGCAAACCCGTCCCCAGAATTCCCTCAGTAGGGCTTTACGACGAGTCTTCAACCAAGGATGAATTGTGAAACCTAGACCACTAAGGAAACTACCAATACCATGTCCTCGCTGACTTCTACCACCCACAAAAACAGAGAATTTGCTACCGCCTTGATTGCAGAAATATTCCTCGAACAGTTTGGGGTTGCGTCAGACTGGGACGTGTCTAACCGTGGCTAGCCCAGATCGAAAAATGGTTGTTTGAAAATGTAACGTCACTACGGAAGTTGCATCTGTGAATGGGGTAGGTTTCCCCTTTCATCGGTTATATGTAGTTCAATCGTGTCGAAGGAGAACTGACTGAGGAGTATGTAATGCGGTTTGTCGTACATCCTAAATACGGAGGTAGTGGATCTGTCTAGGACATTCATAGTCCACATTAATGGTACCATCACATCGCCCTCCACCAGCGAGGTGACAACGTCGGAAAAGACGAAGACATTTTTCGTGCCCTGGTCTAAATCTACTTCACCCACACTGGAAAGACTGGGTTCAATCTCGCTGACATGTGTCGAGGGAAATTGTAAAATGACTACCAGCTTGTCACTAAGTCTAACTTCAGTTCGTATAGTTAGAAACGAGCCTTATTCGAGAGTCGTTATAAGAGAAAATCATTCGGTTATGTTCTTGCAAGGCGTTGTCGAGACGAAGTCAATACAGATCATTTATAAATCTCTCAGCCTTGATAAGCAATCTGTTCAATACAGCGATGCATTTTTCTAGTGCTTTTTACAGACCAGACGTTAGCGTAATCTTCATCGGTGGTTCGTCATACGTCTGGAGGTGGAATATATGCTTTAACCACACCTCGTCCTTCAAAACATTAAAATAGGTGTTTGGAAACTGAATATCGACCAAACCAACATCGTACTGGGAGGTTAGCTCAATAATTTGCATCAACTTGACAAAGAAATGTCCGGTATTATTTTGCCGGTATATTTGTAACGAGGCGTTAATGGGAAGTGTCAAGTAAAAACTCATTTGTTTGTTTATTCGAGCTCTGTATGTTTCCGGGTTCGTAAATGTTAAGTTTGCACTTAAGTCCCACCGGTGAATGGGATCGTTGTACCCGTATCGGTATATAAAAGTATTTCCACCGTATCGAAGGAGTAACAACTTAACGGTATGTAATGTGGTTTGTCATAGAGACGAAACACTGAAGGGACGGTCTGTCCAATGTAGGTACAGTCCTTAGTAAAGGAACCATGACGCCTCCAACTGGTCTCACGGCTTCAAGATCGAAATATACGTAGATATTTTTAACCTCGCTATCCGTCACTAATTCCACATTGCTGTATAATAAGTGTCAGGGTCTTGTTTTACACTAACAATGGCTCGTGTTCTCTAACACGAGTGAAACAATCATACACACGGCGACATAACTGAACCACTTTAATCACACTTCTCAACGGCATTCATATGCTGCGCTCACAATTAGCGGCAATGCCATTTACCGATACATACATGCAATAAACAAGTTCATAAATGCATAGAATAAAGCACTCACTCAGTCTCTAAATCAACTCGACAAAGCATACAGGCTTTCTTCCATCAAGCATCGGACAATACATAGATACGTGCAACACTCTCTTTCATGTCCGTCCAGTCTCGAAGTCCTAGGCCGTCTCAGCTACCAGCGGTGGTTCCTCGTTGGCCCTGCTTTCAGTTCTCGTGCGCTTCGTGCGTCACGATGACCACTGGCCGTCCACTGCGTAGTAGCTGTTAGTCAATTTCACGGTCGTATTTGGTCGTCGCCTCCCGGCGATAGCGATGGAGATTCTGACAATAAGACATAGTCGTCTGACAGAAACGAGGCTGGGAACCCCAACATGTTTTTAAATCTCTTACTAATGTTAACCTGGGCGCCCTTTTCAAATAGTTTCATTCCGACCCTTTTCCAAGGTGCACCTATAAAGAATTTGATGTTCATTTTCTCATCTACTTGGGTTTCTATACACAATTTATTCAATTCCTCGATGAAAACTTCCGGTGCACTGAACAAACCTGGCGGACATATACGCGTTATAGGTTCTCTAAAACCGCCTTTGGGTGGAAAATATTGGATCCAAATTTACACGTGCAAGCCGTTAAAATACGTACTGGGGAATTTAATTTCATCCAGGCCCACTTCGTATTATTTCGTTTCATCAATGGTCTGCGGCAACTTGACGAAAAAGTGAACTGGGTGGTTGTTCGGGAATATCTTTGGGGAAGCGATGCTCGGTAACGTCACGTAGAAGCTCATTGTTGTTCTAGTTTAAGATTAGGTAGCACATAACCCAAACAACCACTCATTAGAGCTACCCACAACTTGCCTTCTGATGCGTCTGCGCTGCCTTGAGACAGATTGAACAGGGATACGGCGATGACGGCGTTTATAACCCCAATTTGACAGATGAACACAATCTCTGGCCGCTGCACTCGTTGTCCAAAAAAACGACCAGACCAAAGTTCTGTTCCCGTCTGTCGGCTGGTGACACACCACAATAATTTCCACCTAGTGTTTGGTCATACCACTAGTCTTCATAACTGGCTAGTTGCGTGTCAGCTATCCAACTGTTGAATGAATTGGGATAACCAAACCACTTCACTAAATACTCTTTCCCACCACCTCTCCTTGGTCTCTCTTGCAAGATGGTTTCGATCGGATACACTTGTTTATCGCTCATCAACTGTATTTCTTCTTTGTAGAATGAACCCTGTAGTTCCTCCCCCGAATCGTCTTTTAGGACATATGTCACCAGATTGGGTCTGGTTTATGCGACTGACGGTAAACAATTCTTCTGTCCACGATGGCATATAGCCCTTTTCTTCTTCTTCTTCTTCTTCTTCTTCTTCTTCTTCTTCTTCTTCTTCTTCTTCTTCTTCTTCTTCTTCTTCTTCTTCTTCTTCTTCTTCTTCTTCTTCTTCTTCTTCTTCTTCTTCTTTGCGTTCGTCCGGAGTGATTTTTCAGACATGATTGCGGTGTGTCTCGTTAGGCACCCTTGGGTTGAAACCCTTAGGCCAACACATCCGACTTTTAGCGTGCAATTTTGACCAGGTTAGCATTCATGGTAGACTCTCACTTTTGTGGTACCGTCCACACCCCAGCTAGTCAAGTTGGAACAGTCGAAGAATTCACGGTCATCCCTCAAAGGAAGACAGGGACAGTGTCAAAGACTGCCTCATGATAGGACACCACCAGGACGTGGGGTCAACCTCAGATAGAGTGGAGAGAACAGGGTGCCCGGGATCGGGGCAGGATGGATGATAGAAAGAGGGGGACTGTTGACTAGTCCTCACACGGAGGCGTTGACCAGATAGTTAGCACTACTGGTCACGACAGAGTCACGCCTGGGTGATCGCTACGATCGCCACTCAAGCCAAAGCCAGCTAATAGAAGCGTGCTAACTGATCTAGCACGCAAAGGGCCGAAGGGCGTATGAAGGTCCTTCCGCGAGGCGTGTAGCGACGGGAGTGAAGCAAGTCAGACTGGGGACTGACTCTGTAGTGTTCACATCGTGTAGAATAGAAGATAGTTTTCGTATAGCCTAGTAGATAGAAATTAGCTATAGGGGTTAGGAAAACTAGATAGAGAATATTGTGACTTTATGTGTGATTAGATAGCGACTGTTTTGCAATTGTAAAGAGCCAACGGCAATAAAATGTACCATTTCATTCCTCGCACACGACTTGCAAGTTTCTTGTATGGTGTGGGAGAAGTAATCCGATGATGCCTGAAAACATGAGTTGTTGACAGGCAATAGGATTAAATGTGGTGTCAGAAGTGCTGCTTGAACCTGAGTTCAAGCTATATACACTTACCCACGGCTCTAGACTAGGGTTACAGATAGGATATTACAAAGATTAAATGTTTAATTTGTGTCAGTGACTATGACGTGTGCAGACTAGATCGAGTTGCCAGCAGAATTGTGCCTATCGTGATGAAATAATGTTTATTTGTGCTTATTAGAATGTTATATATTTAAATAATGTGTTTTTCAAAGTTGTAAGTATGCATATTATGTTCCTCTTTCATTTATTTATGTAATTATTTATTTGTTTTTGAATAATTGGCAAAAATGATTCATGGCGGAGCAATACAAAGGTCAGCGACAGTATTGATTTTTGCGAGCTAAAAATAGCGCTGCGCCTGTGACGTGGCACGATTGAGAAACAGTTGGGCCTCGCCATTTGCAATCAGCATTTCAGTGTTTACATACTGGCAAGCTGCTGCCTGCCTGAATCTTTACGATATATTAACTATTATTTGTTTATTTAAGTTAGAGAATGAATATATTTATTTATTTACACATTATTATTATATTTATATTTATTTAAAAGCAGTTATTGATTTTTTTCGTACTTTTCTATTTGTTTATCGTCACGAGGGCACTACTTTCGGCTATGCAAATTAGATTGTGTCTGCACCATTCTTCCATAGATTAAACTAGGTTAGTAACGAAAGACATAATACGGTAGAACGAAGACAGGACAGTGACATTAAATATTAATTAATCTATGTTCTGTTTGTTCGTGGGCATGTCTGTGTCATTGTAACAATTTGTCAAAAATCTATTTTTCGTTTACGAGTTGTTAATTGTTGCTGTAAAACAGGGCGAACAACAGCTGAGTGATAACGTGAGTGTGTGCCGATGTGCCAAACAGGGTGACCTGAGTAGAAAACTCGTGTGTATTCCGGGGTACCAAACAACGGGACCGGGGTTGCTGACGTGTTGTTCCTTGTTCTAAGGAACATTAAGTTGAATAAAACCTACGTTTTTGGCATGCATTGTGATTAATAGTGCATCTCTTTTTCAGCGTGTATTGTATGAACAGACTTTGTGCTCTAATTTTTTGGAAAATACAACTTTCCAGATTGTAAACAAAGAGTACAATTTGTGGTGCTCAGATATTAAATAACATAGCATATCAAAGAATAATAACTAATTGAAGCAGTCAGTTAAAGTCAACGCGAGCCAATCCCCCAACAACATGGCTACTCTAGCTGACTTCATTAAAGCAGGCAAAGAATTGCAATACACAGGTAAAGAACTAGAAGACTATGCTGATAAGAAATTTAAAGAAGCAAAGGATGCAGAAAGAGATGAACGCGCACTAGAATTAAAACAGAAACAATTAGAACATGATAAGGAAATTAAACAGAAAGAACTGGAATTAAAGCAAAAAGAGATAGATGAAATGGCAAGAGTTAAGGAAAAACAAATACAAGTAGAATCAGAGACACAATTAAAGATGAAAGAGATGGATGTAGACTCACACGCAGAGATCTCTGCCACTAAACTTAAAAGTCAACAAGAAGAAAATAAGTTCAACAAATACAAAAATATTATCAAAGCATATTGTAAAGAAGATTCAATTTCTGCCTGGACAGAGAATGTCGAGTATCAGTTTAAATATCACCAAGTTCCTTTAGAGATGTGGGCTATGATTTATATGAAGAACCTGAGTGGTGAGCCCCTTAAAGTAATAGAATCTATACCAACCGATCTTAGATCTGACTATGAATACATCCGTGATAGGATTATGCAACACTTTTTACTTGATGCCCCTGGGTATCAGGTTCAGTTCTCAACTTTAAAACCTAAACCTACTGAGACTTTCATTGACTACGTCTCAAATGTTCAAAGTGTACTAAATAGGTGGCTTAAAGCGGCTAACATAGGAAAAGACTTTGATAAATTAAAAAACTTAATAACTATGGATAAAGTAATATCCACGATACCATCCTCTTTTGCTAAAATTTTGCAGCAGTCAGACATTGAAACCATAGAACAGTTTGAAAGGAAAGGGTCAGCATATTTTTCTTCAAACAGAAATATTTTTAAAACTTCAAATGACTCTGAAATAGTTTCTTTTGCAAAAGATCAATCTAAAAACTACCAGAGCAATAGAAAACCATTTAATAAATTTGACAAGAAAGATAGAAAAGTTTCAAAATGTATCCACTGTCAACTTTTACATGACACTGATTCAATGTGTGACAAATCGCCGAGTTATCCGGCACATCTTGAAAATGTTATTAAGAAGCAACAGAACAAAAGATCTGCATACCGGCGTGCCATTAAATGTTTTTTTTTGTTCCAGCTACGGCCACTATTCAAATAAATGCCTTGGCCGCCAACGTATGAAAGCCAACAATGCTATTTTACTTGATACATCTTCTGATAGTGGTAGTGAGACTGAGTGTGATGCTGAGAATGTATTACCTTTCAAGCAATCTGAAGATGTGTGTTGTGTGAGCGATGTATTGAGCTTTGACAATTGTGTCCAATGTCACCAATTTCATGCAGACGGAAAATTAGAATGTGGGCATTTTGTAACATCCTCCTTAGAGAATGCAAACGCAGCTATAGCCTCCAGAGGCAATCTATTGTTTCACTCTCCGTTGGTCAATGAGAAGCCATGCCGATGTTTGCTAGACAGTGGGAGCTCTATTATTGGTGTGAGAAAGGAACTTGTTAATCCAAAGGATTATACTGGTGACTCTGTAAGATGCCGTACGTTTTCTGGTAATATAGAAACCTATCCTCTGGCAAGAGCCCATATAAACACCCCGTTCCTTGCTGGTACCTTTACTTGTGCAATACGAGACAACCCTTGTGCTGAGTTAATTCTTGGGTGTCTACCCCAGCTAAAACACTGTACAGATGAAGAAATATCTGTCTGGGAGGAGAAGAATGGTTTCACTCCAGTAAACAGTGAAGATATCCTCGGACATCACAGTCCTAACAAAGGTACTAGACCTGTAACACTTGAAACTGGTCAATACATAATGGTGCTACTACCAGACAAGCATAATAACAGGTTAACTTCATGGCAAGGGCCTTTCAAAGTGATACAACAACTTTCAGATGTTGACTATGAAATATCAATAAACGACCACTTAAAGATATTCCATGTCAACATGCTGAAACCTTACTTTTCACGACAAGAGACAGAAGTAGAGACAGACGAACACAGTTCACCCACACCAAGTGATCAGACGACAGACATACACAACGCAACTACACTAGTTAGCGAGACTGGCATATCCGACGAGCATACACTTAGCGAGGATACAGAATACACACTTAGCACCACCACCGTACTGAATCAAGTAGACGACGACGGAATGGAACTACCAGTTCCTATTGTAGACAAGACTGCTACAATAGATAGCATACATATAGAACAGGGACTAACAGACAGTCAACGACGACAATTAGTAAAATTAGTGATGGAATACAAAGACATATTCTCTGACATTCCAGGTAGGATGGACAGAATCGAACACTCCATTCTTCTTACGGACTCTAAGCCTATTAAATGCAGGCCGTACTCAATCCCACTAAGCTATAGGGAAAATCTAAATAAAGAAATTCTGAATTTAGAGGCTAGTGGGATCATCCAGAAATCCACCTCGGAGTACTCTTTTCCAATTGTTCTAGTTAAGAAGAAAGATTCTACAATTCGTTTGTGCGTGGACTATCGAAAGCTCAACAACGTCACCAAGATCGACGCAGAGCCAATTCCTTCCTGCGAAGATCTTATTCTTGACATGTCCACCTCCAAAATCTTTTCTAAATTAGATCTCACTAAGGGATATTGGCAAGTCCCTATGCAGTCTCAATCCATCCATCTTACTGCTTTCTCAACACCTTTAGGA
This sequence comes from Cepaea hortensis, assembly GCA_963921405.1. Taxonomy (NCBI): domain Eukaryota; kingdom Metazoa; phylum Mollusca; class Gastropoda; order Stylommatophora; family Helicidae; genus Cepaea; species Cepaea hortensis. The sequence continues at coordinate 65,861,389 of OY992882.1, forward strand.
CTTTACGAGTGGTGTTTTCTTCCTTGCGGACTTCGAAACGCTCCTGCCACTTTCGTACGCTTAACTAGAGATCTACTTCATGGAGTGACGAATACAGTGACCTATATAGATGATATATGTGTCCATACTGATGACTGGACAACACACCTACTGAAACTGAGACATGTCTTTAATAGGTTGTGACTCTTCGGGCTCACTGTCAAACCGAGCAAAGTCGAATTGGGCCTAAAAGAAATTGAGTTTTTGGGTCATGTCATTTCTCAAGGTCAACTAAAGACTGACCAGAAAATTATTACCAAAATTATGAATCTGACCATGCCTACCACCAAGAAACAGGTCAGAAGCCTTTTGGGGTTAGTGAATTACTATAGTAAATTTATTCCAAATTTAGCGGAGATTACAAGTGTATTTTCCAATGTTTTAAAAGCTTCTGTAAAATTGGATGTTAAAGATGCATTATTAATTTCTGCATTGTCAAAATTGAAAATTTTGTTTAGTAATGTTCCAATCCTCCGCTTGCCTAATCCGAGGCTCGTTTATTATCTTAGGACAGATGCCAGCAGGATCTCCATCGCTGCAGTACTAGGCCAATTTTATGAGTGCATCTTCCATCCGATTTGCTACGTGAGCCGTAAGATCACACCCACCGAGTCCAGATATTCCATATCCGAGTTGGAAGCCTTAAGCGTCATCTATGCGGTGAGAAAGCTGCATCGATTTCTGTCGGGTGTGCACTTCATTGTCCAGACTGACAACTCCCCAATAACGGTCATGCAGAGTGGTGTACATCGAAATGACCGAATATACAGGTGGTCGCTAATACTACAAAATTACACCTTTAGTATAGAACATATTAAGGGGAAAGATAACATCTTGGCTGATACCCTTAGTCGACCATCTGATGTAGCAATACCAGAAATTTCCACATAAAATTGTATTATGATATATGTTAATTTAGTACAGTCAAATATTCTATGTGAAATATGTTAGAAATACATGAATATTGTGTGCTGAACTAAGTACCAAAAACATTGACCTGCTATGTGTCCGTAGACATCAAAAGTAAGAACTTTACTCTGGGAACAAATATATCACTTTGTGAACTAGGACAGCTTATTACTTGCTAAGCTCCAAATATGTTCCAGTGAAGTAGTTGTGTTAAACAGAGAAAAACAGTGTCAGATGATTAGATACATACAGACACGAGAACAGTGGTCTACAAACGAACTCTACAGGTGCAATACCCATAGAATAAATATGACTGTGTAATGGATTTCAAATACCCAGAACAATTGTATAGATATTATGCCAATGAAAGTATGTTTCTGAACATTAATGGCAACGACTAATCTGAGGTATTTAAAGGCCATGTATATATAAACTTAATGTGATATGTATCATAAGGTTTTAATATAGTGATAAAATATAGATAGATTATGTAATTTTAATCTATAGTTAGATTTAGATAATATAATACTTTTTCATTTTAGTTTAGATAGATTATTAATTTACATATTTATTTAGTTTTAAAAGTAGATGAGGATAGTAATTTAAACATGACAACTAATTATAAGAAGTTTAGATATGAATAGTATCATTTAGTTTATTATATTTCACTTTGTTTCATTTCATTTGATTTCATTCCATCTTAACCAATCCATTTAACAAACGTTATCATTTAGTAGTATGATTAGATTACACCATAATAGAATAGAAATATTATACACTTAAAGATACATCATTTTCACCATATAGAATAAGAATATCAATCATATAGTTTGTCTCATTTAAAAACATTATTTAGAATATGTTATATTTCACATCACCCATTTTAGAAAGGGACGTAACTTATTACATTTCACATCACCCATTTCACAAAGGGACATAACTCATCTCACATCAATTTCATTTCACATAGGTAAATTACATCTCTTAAATTAGATTAATATTAGGAGTAATGTAAGCTTATTTTAGGATTAATATGACAGATACATTAACACATTAAATGTATATTTATAGAACTAGTATTAGTATGTCATTATGTAGAATAATATTTCAGTAGAATAGAGTGGTGAATAATACCAGGGTATAAACCATCAACCCTTTTTTCTTACATGTAAATATGGTGTAAATACTTGACGTGTGCAACGGTTGATGCACAGTCATTAGGCTCAACTCTGTCAAACTGAGCCAAGCTTGTACAGTGTCACTCCAAGGTTTTTAAATAACTATGAGAGTGAAAGTTATGTGACAGAAATGAAGGTAAAAGATGTGTGACAAAGGTGAGGGTGAAAGATGTGTGACAGAAATGAGGATGAAAGAAGTGTGACAAAAATGAGGATGAAAGATGTGTGACAGAAATGAGGATGAAAGATGTGTGACAGAAATGAGGATGAAAGATGTGTGACAGAAATGAGGATGAAAGATGTGTGACAGAAACGAGGGTAAAAGATGTGTGCCAATAGTGAGTGTAAAAGAAGTGTGACATAAGCGAATGTTAAAGATGTGTGACAGAAGTGTGAAAGTGAGAACAAATGTAAAATATACAGGAAAGAGTGAGAACAGTCAGCGGATTTTTTTTGCCGCTCAACAAAACTTTTTATTTTTATTGCCGTCAAATGTTGGTTTCAATGTTGAAAATGTGTTGTAATGAATGTATTTTGTGTAATTTAGTTTAGGATCTTAGTGAAAGTATTTTGAGTCTCATAAGACAGAAATGTGGTCACAGATTTGTATTATACACATGTTTGTGACCACAGTTAAATGAATTATGGCACTTGAAAAACTAACTTACACACACATGATAGTTAGATACACATGTTAGAGGGTAGATTATACTTTTAATTACATCCGAACACACAAACAACCAGAAAAACAAACATATAAATTGCATACACTTTTATTAGATCAAAGGGAGATAACTCCGGGTCAGGGGACATAATAGACAACGAAACACTAACTTAACAGTGAAATGTGACTTTACACGCGGAAGCGAGATAGGTAAAGCCTGTCGCTCACAGCTTATGTAATGGTTGTTTAATATTATATGGGGGACATGAAGCAATTCATGTGTTGACCTTCAGAAAGTCAACTTTGTATGGGTAGTGAGTTAATTTACTATTTGAGGGCAGGTCTTATAAGACAACGGTCCGGTTCAGACATACCTCTAATTAATATAATATTGCGATTGAGAATAGGGCTCACGCCAACCAGACAAGTTTGTGGCGATTGCCAGTAGCCAAGTAAAGTGATGCTACATTGTGACATTAGTCAGTAGGTCTATTAAATAGCCCAAAGCCAGGTTATCTACAGTCTTTGACAAAAATTAGACACACTAATTTTTTTTTAGAAACCTCTTGCATCACAACCAATGAGTCGAAGTTGATGACGCAACACAGGAGGGGTGGGTGTGTGTCAAAGACTGCCTCATGATAGGACACCACCAGGACGTGGGGTCAACCTCAGATAGAGTGGAGAAAACAGGGTGCCCGGGATCGGGGCAGGATGGATGATAGAAAGAGGGGGACTGTTGACTAGTCCTCACACGGAGGCGTTGACCAGATAGTTAGCACTACTGGTCACGACAGAGTCACGCCTGCGTGATCGCTACGATCGCCACTCAAGCCAAAGCCAGCTAATAGAAGCGTGCTAACTGATCTAGCACGCAAAGGGCCGAAGGGCGTATGAAGGTCCTTCCGCGAGGCGTGTAGCGACGGGAGTGAAGCAAGTCAGACTGGGGACTGACTCTGTAGTGTTCACATCGTGTAGAATAGAAGATAGTTTTCGTATAGCCTAGTAGATAGAAATTAGCTATAGGGGTTAGGAAAACTAGATAGAGAATATTGTGACTTTATGTGTGATTAGATAGCGACTGTTTTGCAATTGTAAAGAGCCAACGGCAATAAAATGTACCATTTCATTCCTCGCACACGACTTGCAAGTTTCTTGTATGGTGTGGGAGAAGTAATCCGATGATGCCTGAAAACATGAGTTGTTGACAGGCAATAGGATTAAATGTGGTGTCAGAAGTGCTGCTTGAACCTGAGTTCAAGCTATATACACTTACCCACGGCTCTAGACTAGGGTTACAGATAGGATATTACAAAGATTAAATGTTTAATTTGTGTCAGTGACTATGACGTGTGCAGACTAGATCGAGTTGCCAGCAGAATTGTGCCTATCGTGATGAAATAATGTTTATTTGTGCTTATTAGAATGTTATATATTTAAATAATGTGTTTTTCAAAGTTGTAAGAATGCATATTATGTTCCTCTTTCATTTATTTATGTAATTATTTATTTGTTTTTGAATAATTGGCAAAAATGATTCATGGCGGAGCAATACAAAGGTCAGCGACAGTATTGATTTTTGCGAGCTAAAAATAGCGCTGCGCCTGTGACGTGGCACGATTGAGAAACAGTTGGGCCTCGCCATTTGCAATCAGCATTTCAGTGTTTACATACTGGCAAGCTGCTGCCTGCCTGAATCTTTACGATATATTAACTATTATTTGTTTATTTAAGTTAGAGAATGAATATATTTATTTATTTACACATTATTATTATATTTATATTTATTTAAAAGCAGTTATTGATTTTTTTCGTACTTTTCTATTTGTTTATCGTCACGAGGGCACTACTTTCGGCTATGCAAATTAGATTGTGTCTGCACCATTCTTCCATAGATTAAACTAGGTTAGTAACGAAAGACATAATACGGTAGAACGAAGACAGGACAGTGACATTAAATATTAATTAATCTATGTTCTGTTTGTTCGTGGGCATGTCTGTGTCATTGTAACAATTTGTCAAAAATCTATTTTTCGTTTACGAGTTGTTAATTGTTGCTGCTCTGTAAAACAGGGCGAACAACAGCTGAGTGATAACGTGAGTGTGTGCCGATGATGCCTGAAAACATGAGTTGTTGACAGACAGTCCGCCATCCTGGGTGGCTTCCATAATTGCAGAGTCGACACATAGCGCCCTGGTGCTGGGCTCACCGAGGGAATCATCATATCCTGCTCATGGCTGCTTTAATTCCTCACTTCAATATATTGGGCATTTCGTTCGCCCCGGGCCGTTCCCGTACAAAGCAGACAGGTCTGCAGACGGTATCCACTCAGTGAGTTTTCGATTCGGACATGTGCTTGTCGTTGTGCCCGTCAGAGCTGTTCCAGGCACGACGGACATTCGGAAAACTACCTAGTCAGGGCAGTTTCGAACAAGAGCGGCATTCGGAAACTAGGTAGTCAGAGCTGTTCCTAGCACGACAGAGATTCGGACGAGACATTTCACTCGGACGTAAATGCGTAGTGCCAATTTTTATTTTGCCACCCGTAGGACGGCACTTCCGACTTCGGCGGCCATTTTTAATGAGATTAGCCTTCCTCGGGTTTCGAGGCACGTTAGACTTATTGTTGTGATGTCGACCACATCTGAGCTGGTCAAGATAGAACGGTCAAAGACATCACGGTCAACCCTCAAGGGAAGGCAGGGGCAGATCATGGTCATTCCCTCGCTATCCAAGGAGGCTTCCATAATTGCAGAGTCGGCGTAAATATTGCTCTGAGACTGGGCTCGCCCGAGGAGTTGCCACGTCCTGCTCATGGCTGCTTTAGTTCCTCACTTCCATGTGTTGGGCATCTCGCTCGCCACTGATCGCTCAAGCACACACCAGGAACGGTCAATCTGCGGGCGACATCCACTAGGAAAGCTTTCGCTTTGGACTTCGGTTTACACAATGGATTCGCTAGCCGTGCGTTCCATTTCGTGTTATTGAGACGTTTTTGCAAGCAACAGTTGAATAAATACATAACTAAAACTTGCATCTCAGTATTTCATTGTTCCTGTGAATGTGAGCGTGATTGAGCTTGTCTTTATATGCGACTGACGGTAAACAATTCTTCTGTCCACGATGGTAAACGATAGTAAACGCCCACCTAGTGTGGAGGGTTCGCTTTTTTTTTCCATACAACCCTAACCACGAGGGAGGAGAAACATCGAAAACGTCAGTTGGTGACGTCATCACTCCTCGCCCCACAGCAGCTGATTAAAAAGGCGGTGGATATTGTTTGTACAACTTCCCGGTTGTGAAATAAAAGTGCTGAGTTGCCTTTTGTACGCGCCGCATGCCCACCCCCATTCGACAGCTCGCTTCGCAACTGGGGGGGACCATTTCTCCAAGCAACCGCCCTGGGAGTCTGTGGTCCCATAGGGACTCGCGCCACCGAGTATCCGCCGCTCACGTAATGACTTTTCCACACGTAATTATGGTAATCTGACACTCACCCAAGCTCGTAGAAGCTGACACCTAAGTTTCACAATTATCTACCCTCGGTCACCAAAATTATTCCCCCATGGTACATTATCTACCCTTCACAAACAACTAAAATTATCCCGTGGCTCACTCAAGCCACAATCTTGACCTCTTCCTCATCCACCTCTGCCTGCTCAATCCTCTTCCTCTTCCTCCACCATCACCTCCTCCTCCGCCATAATCTTCCTCTTCTTCCTCCGCCTCCTCCTCACTCCTCCTTCTCTGCATTCCACCACAATCCTCCTCACTCTTCCTTCTCCGCACTCTGCCAAATCATCCTTCTCTTCTTCCTCCTCACTCTTCCGCAACAATCCTCCTCCTCTTCCTCCACACTTCGCTACATTCCTCCTTCTCTTCCGCCGGCTCCTCCTCACTTCTCTTCTGCCTTCAGACCCCCAATAGGCCAAGGGACCCCCAAGAACCCACAAGGCACCCTCTTCCGACTCCTCTTCCGCCTCCTCCTCAATCCGCCTTCTCAGCCACAATCGTCACTCCTCAGCCATAACCTCAGCCACAATCCACAATCCTCAGCCACAATCCTAAAAAGCGCACAAGTACCAACCTAAATCACTACTCATGAAGGAGTGGGGGGGGGGGTGAACAGGCTGATAGGCCAGCACGGGATGCAACTTTTGGTGGTAGATTACCCATGGACAAGGAAGAGGTAGTCAGGTGCCTGTGCTGCCAGGTGGAGAAAGCGGAGTTACAGAGAACCCGTATATAGAGAGAATGACACCACGGGGTGTTGGCAGGGGTTCTGGACGAATCTCAAAACTAAGAGAAAAGACCAGGAGAATTTTTAATCGGATGGCAGTTGGAACAACTCTTCGCTCCTGTTGAACGAGAGGACGGAGCAGTATGGGAGTGTCCTGAGTGCAGTGATGTCGGTTCTTAGCTCAACTCGTCTAAACTAAACTCATTTATTGTCTGACCCAGACACGGAGCTAGAGGAAAAATTGGATAGCTGCTGTGGTGATTTTAATACTGAGAGATTGTTGTTGCTCCCTTGTTATTGGGAGAAGTCTTCACTTATGTATATCGTACGTCGAAGTGCACTTTGGCAAGGCACAGTCTTCATTTGAAGTCAACTAGTTCATGTCCCGGTGTTGTCATTATAGCATTCATATGCTATGTTCCCTGGTGTGTCCTCTATTCTCTACTTTTATGAGTGCTTATCAATACCTGTGAATTTATTTCTCATGATAATGCAATGACCTGTAAGGTTCCCAACACTTGTTGCTTATGTGTATTTTACTATGGGAATAACACACTTAACTTGCACGAACGATACGGATTTTCCTTTTTATATAAGAAATGTTGGTGCCGCACTAAAATAAACAGTGCGTAAAATGCTGTGGAAATGGCTCGCAATTAACTATGCACTTGTGACATGATTGTGTTATCCTTCACTGTTAGAGTGTTACGTGAAATCCAGCTAAAAGCTATAGTTTCGTTTACAAGGTACTTGGTAATGTCTTTGTTTAATAGTTTGAGTAAAAATGAAATATTCACAAACTTTTTCATAAACTCTTGTTAAAGTGCTGGAGGGCACAGTAGACATTCTTCTGGCATATTTCGCCAATAATATTACATTCTTTGAAACCTATAATTGCTTCGCGTGTAACCAGCTTTAGCACCTGGGTAGAGAGTGCCAATTATAACACCTTCAACTCGAACGTCTCTAATAGCCAGACATGTCTTATGCGTTTAGCATTTTCACGGGTGTATCTGTGAAGCCGCCATGTAGTTATTTTGAGCTATGGAAGTAAACACAAACGACAATAGGGTCCTTACATTAACTAAATGATGTGCAAAGAATGCTGGTTTTCAATTAGGTAAGAATTTGTGCATGCGAGAGGTTCCAATTATTACCGCCATGTTCTGAAAAATTTTCATGGTCACACTTTAAAAGTCGCGCGTGGCTGTCGTCATTGCGTTGTATAGATGACAAATGTATAGTGTATAGTCATTTAAAACAAAACATGGAATACTTGTTTCATTGTAACAACTAAAACCGTCTCATTCAGTTTACAAACATCATCATCATCATGACCATCATCATCATCATAAATGTGTGCCACGCCGATAAGTCTGGACGGATATGATTCATCATCTTATACGATTAACCAACCTCGGGCCAGGGCTGTGTTCTTTTCCCGATTATGACACGTGGCTATACTATTGATGTTTTTAACTATTTGTCTTCCCCTTGTGTCTTTCCCATTACGTTTACCAGTTATCGCTAAAATTTTATCTTTCTCCTCATAACATGTATAATAAATCTTTTATTTTTAATAAATCTTCAATAAATGTCTGCTTTTCATTTCTCTAATCAGTGTACAGTTACGGTTTTCCCTTGTTTATTGAAGGACTATCTCATTCGGTCTTTTGCTCTTCCGTGGTATTCTTTGCATTGTTTTCAGAAACCACGTTTCCACTGCGTATAGATATTTCTCAACTTGCCTGATTATTTCACGTATATGCAACAGTATATGTTCTATATAACACTTTGACACTGGTTTTCTCACTACAATTAACAGTTTCTATTATGACCATGTTTTCCATCTGGAACAAGGCTGCTTTGGCACCTGCGATTCTTATTCTAATCTCTACGAGAAGGCTTCTAACAGAATGTGTGACTTTCCTAAGATAGCTATTCCGATTCACAATTTATATGTATGTCGATTTTCTTTCTTCTTGGAGATGACCATAATTTGGTTTCTTTCAATGTAATTCTGACCCTAGTTGCTCACCACGTACACTGACAGCATCCAGTAAATGTCACAGATCATGTCACTGTATGCTGTCACTTCTGTATCACTTTGCAAATCTTGTATTGTTTATGGTGGCAATTTCTCTCGTGTCTTTTAAACTTATAATATGCTCACTATAAATGGGGAAAAGGTCTGGAGACACTACACATCCCCATCGCACACCTCTCTTAATTGCACTTCATTATAAGTTTTTATCGCAGTATGTTGTTTCAAATACACGTTCTTTTAAAGCCAATTTGGAGATCTGCATACATCGTTATGGCGTGAACTTTTCTGACTCTGTGGAACTGCTTTGAGTAGACAATGATGCAAAGAAACAAGATGTATTTGCTCATTCTATTTAACGCTCTATATGTTGCACAATTTATTTTCTGGCTTATTTTACTGCATCTCACCAGGTGCATATTGCAAAGTTATATTCCATATGAAGAGTACAGATGAATCATATTTTGGATGAACTACATAGCACACAAAGTCAATAATACTGTTCGAATATGGTACATTTGCTATCATCACGGTATTCGCAGATTTACTGTGAAGTCTTATTGATTGCATAATTGTTTTAATTGAGCGACCTATTGTTTTTAGCTTATGTGTTACGTAACAAACGCACATTTGTTATGCCCTTAATATCTACAAACCCGCAATGTTTTCCCGCTGTTACTGGTTATTGCTTCTTAACCCTGTGTCTTCTGGTCAAGATGGCGGTGGACGGTTGTGTTGTATTGTGACCGTTCCTTTTTTCGCGTAGGAGATGGATATTTTCATCTCCTGCGTGTATTTTGTGCGCCAGAATATAAATCAGGAGTTTCTTCTCAAGATCTTCGCCGATGCTACGGATTTCGTGCATCTGAGCGAAGCAATCATTGAGTGAATTTTCACAGCGTGTGTGTGAAACAGCTTTTGTGCTACGTGCGGAGGGCAGTCAACCTAACAAGGCAGACAAGGTGGAGCAAAGCGTTTTAGACTCAAATGCGACCGTCTGTGCCTCAAGAATACTCGTATTCTATATAAGAATTGTGCCAGCGCAAAACAACGAGGCCCTATTCTGGAAAACCTGGTAAACAGGAACGTCATTGTAGCACTCCAGGAGACGAAACTGGGTGTTAATTCACTCCATATTGCCGGCTTCCAATGTTTCTACAACAGACGACACCTAGGAATGGCTATTCTCATTCGCGACAGTATAGAGGTTTCAGAGCTGGACATGTCGAGATGGGACAGTGACAACATACAAATACAGGCGGTTAGAGTTCAGTCCGCTCTATCATTCTTTTGGTTAATGAACATGCCTGTGACGCGAGTGTGGATTCCCAGAAGTGGCAGATCATGAGGAAACATTTCCTCCAACACACGGGGGTGGGGGGGGGGAAGCTCGAGGCTGAACTTGAAACCATTGACCTGGTTTGTATCAAAAGTGGCTGTGTTACCAGGATAGCAAGCCGTCCAGGTGACGAGGATGGTGTTATTGTCCTGGCGCTGGTTTCTTCTTCACTCACTACATACTTATCAGCCATCTTAGAACTCACGGCTCTATACTTTCAACCCCACTGGATGAAATGAACGGTCATCATTATTCTTGATGGACAAACAACAACAATAACACAGTGTGTAGATGGGTTATCCTAGGGTACCACAGCAGCGACCAACACCCTTGCAGCATATTGGTGGAGAAAGGCAGAACCAGGCAGCACAAGTCAACGGTTAAGACTTCCCAGTATGACAGTTCAGGGCAAGATGTGGTGAGTAAAATTAGGCGCGACAAGCGCAGAAAGCTTCATGGCAGGAAAAAACAAGCTGGGAGCAGCCACCTTGAATTCGGAGGTGGAAATGGTCTGGGTGGATAAGCGTAGTGCTGTTAGGAAATGGCAAAACGCCAAGAAGAACAGAGTTGCCCATCCTAGTCCTTTCGTGCACTTAGAAAGAGACATGCACACAAAAGTAAGCTACTTAAAAAAAAAAACTGGTTAAGGTAGTTTAAAGTGAAAAATGTGCAGAGTTATGTCGAAGGGTAAGCACAGACAAGCCACTCAAATTGTTCTGGTGACTACATAAAAGCATGAATGGGGTAGTCAAGAACAAGAGTATTCCTGACTTCCAAGGTGCTGACCTCATTTGGCAGAGGACTGGCGAGAACAATGGCAAAGCCCTCTTCCAACGCTATCTAGAGCAGAGCAACCAGACAGACACGAGAGGCCGAAATCTTGCCAAGGAAGTTACCTCAGATTGTTGTAAGGCCCAGAACATTTCAGATGAAGACACAGTGACAGTGAAATAGATCAAGGCTGTGCTTCGACGATAAAAAAAAACAACAACAACGCGCCAGGGGCAACTGGCATAAGGTATGACGACATCAATATGTGTACCGACAACGAGACAGAGGAACTAGCAGACATGTACAGCAACAGTATAGAGAGTGCTAGCATCAAGGAGGAATTGCCCCTTGCCGAAGCCTGGCAAAGTCCACATAAAAAATTCAGGGCTATCGGCAAGCTGATGGAGAAGTTAATTGCCAGAAAAATATCAATCCAGCTAGAGAGACAAGTTTTTTCCCCACCTACCCTAGGAGGGTACCGACCAAAAAGAGATTGATTGATTGATTGATTTAGGAACCGGCATCACAGCATTCGGGGCATTCCCATAAGTGCTCCGTCCCCATCCTCAGCAGCCAGCAAAGAGTTCCAACACTAATAGTACCAGTAGCAATCTGTTTATATGTCCGTCTCGCCTTTCCTCTGAGCGTTGATCGTCGGCCAGATCCCCTCGTCACCCCTCGCTGTCGCATTCTTGCCAGACCATGGTGATCCATTTGCTCCTCCGAGGTATACACATGCTCCCACAAGGTCGCAACCACATCTGCCTTGTCATGCATCAATACTCCACCAAGTTTTGCCGATCCAGCCAATGTGTCCGCCTATTCATTCTTCACCACACCAGCATGCCCCGGAGATAATATCCAGACAATGCTTGTCACCCGTTACTTCCGAAGCGAAGCAAGCCACTCTGCACGAAGCTTGCCTGTCTTCACCCTACTCAGCATGCTTTCTGAGTCAGTTACAATCACGATGTGTGTGTGTATCGTATTCTACATCCAGCGGAAAGCTGCACTGACCGCCTCCACCTCCATTCTTAAGTTAGATGTTGTGGTATCATATGCCAGGCTCTCCTGCACCAAACGTCGACCATTGGCTTTTGCTAAGAACCCCCAGGCGCTTCTCCTACCTCTCAACACCGACCCAACTGTGTATATAATCACATCACCTGAGCGAGCATTATCCTGAATTAGTTGCTGGATTTCCACTTCCGTGGCCCCTGCTGGACACTCCCTGCACTCCCGGCTGAATGTGATTATAACACTGCACAAGTCTGACTGCTCCGCTGACACTCTGACCCACTCTTCTCCTCTCCTAATGTTCTCCAAGGGGCACACCTGCCTGATCGTATCCTCCGTCTGAGCCATCCATGATTTCCCTCTTATCAGTCGCTGACCCTTAACGGCGTCCAGCGCCTCATGCAACGGGTGATCTGCGTCTGCAGCTACTCTGAGGTATGCCTTCACCTGCATCACATTGAGCCTACCTGCAACAGACGGCAAACCAAGGATGTAACGCATACACAACTGGGGTGTCTCTGGTGCATCCCAGAATTACTCGCATAGATTCGTTCTGTATGCGCTCTAATTTCACCAGCTGACTATTTGAGACAGTGAGCAGTCCTAGTCCATAATCAATCACTGAGAGGATCAAGTGCTGATATAGTGTGAAAAGCATTCTCTGCTCTGTGTCCATTGCAGCCATAGTTTTAATTGCATTGAGTCCCTTTTGAGATCTTGTCACAACCGTCTCCACATGGTCCTTGAAGGACAGGCCCCTGTCAAATGTGATTCCCAGATAGAGAAAAAGATAAACCTTGACCATTGCAGCAGTGTTTGCCCATGATGTCTATGATGGTTTTCATTCTGGCATTGAAACATTTGCTGCAGCTACTAAGAAAGCATTTTACAACACAATCTTCCTATCAACTCTATGTTACCAATGCCAACCCTGGACAATGACAGAAAAAGAGAAAAGAAAATCACAACATAAATGAGATTCCTGAGAAGAATACTCAATGTATCAAGAAGAGATAAGATCAGAAATGAAGAAATCAGGACTAAAGTGGGGGTTTTAGCAGCACTGGATTTTATTAGAAGGCAGCAAATCAAATGGTTTGGCCATGCAAGTAGGTTACCAACTAACAGTATACCACAACAAGCAGTGATGTACAGACCTGAGGGAAGCAGAGGAAGAGGCCGACCACGTAAACGATGGACGCAGGGAATAACAGAGTCCATGGGAATATCGATACGTGAAGCCTATAAGCGGGCACTCTCCCGCTGTTTATACTTCACCTCGACACTGCAAGGTACAAGAGGAACATGTTGAGATGATGAGATGATTGATCTTGAGGACGCGTACAATAGAGTATTATTGGATTTTTTTTAATGCTTCAGCTTCTTGAAGTCCTTTCCTCCTTAGTTAGATCGCTACAGCCCTCTTCCAACGGAAAGTAGTTTTTAGATGTTGCAGCTGGACTTCGGAACCAACAATAATATAGCCGGGCCTACCACAAGGATCACCATTATCTCCGGTGCTGTTCAACACCTACACTGTGAGAATCACCAGCGAGCAAATCATAGGACCGGGGAGGACATTGTCGTATGCAGGCGATGTGTTAGTGTATCGTCAGAGTAAGGATAGAGATCAGGTTGCTGTGGAACTACAAACCGAACTCAATAGCATAAGCACTTGGTGTGTTGAAGCTGGGGCAATGGTCAACCCAACAAAGGCAACAGTGGCATGGTTCTCTTTGAATAACCATATTGTCAACACACCAACACCAAGTGTAAATCTGGGTTCAGAGACTGTGGAAAGAACGCAGGCAATGAATTACCTGGGGATACGATTTGATCGAAGCCTCGCGTATACTGAGCTCGTAGACCAGGTGGTAACAAAGGCTAAGCGGGGTTTGGCTGCATTGCGGGTGATGGCGGTGGCATACTGTGAGCAGCGCCATCTATGTCTTCTTTATGAGGGTCTGATCCTTTCTGTTTTGGAGTATGCGATGCCGACTCAGACTCAGACATAATCAGATGAAAAGGATGGAAAGGATACAGAACGAAGCTATGCGTATTATTCTTGGGTGTACAAGAGATACGGCATGCAGGGCGATTCGCTACCTTCTTGATTTTCCAACCATGAGAGACAGAATACAAATTTGCCGAGCACGTGCCTACCTCAGAATCAACGCTAACACACAACATCCACTGCATGGCGAGATTAAGAAGGTAAAGGGCAGCGGGTTAAAAAGAGGAAAGTCGTGGATAGGTCAAGCCGAAGACATTCTTCAGCAGGTGTGTTCACTTGAGGACTTAGAACCTGGCGAGGAGTGGGTACAAATGCCAACATATTTCTGTACATCCTTTTCGTTGTGCATCCAACAAGACAGGAAACGTAGACAACAACATCAGCTGCTGTGTACATGCTCTGATCTTCGAGAATTCTTTAGAGGATAATGCTGTCATTTACACGGATGGTTCGGTCGTTTGAGGAGTGAGAAGTTCATGAGCCTTTACGGCTCAGGCCGGAGGGAAAATTGTGAAGGAATAGTCTGGTGCTTTTGTTTTTACCACAAGTAGCCTTACTATGGAAGTCATGGCAGTAAGTAAAGCAATAACTTGGCTCGAGACACAGGCATTCAATCAGGCATGTGTCCTTAGTGAGTCCATGAGTATGCTCAGGAAGATAGAGATGAGGTGGGTCCGAAGAGAGTGGCTGCTGTCATAGGAGCGGTCTCAGTTGGCAAAGATTAGTTTCATTTTCGTGCCTGGGCATACGGGTTTACAAGGAAATGAGCAGACTAACAGGCTTGCAGGTAGGGCTACTGTGGAAGGCGGACGAGTCATTGACCAGGCTGACATTCTGAATGCTCTACGAGAAGTAAGTCGGTTACGAGAACCAAGCGATGACCGTGGGTCTACAACCATGGTCAGGCTGCGAGAACAGCAAGTTAAAAGAGGTGTGGCCAAACAAGAACACTACGCAGGATGCCAAAGAATATTAATAAACCAACACAGAGCTGTTGTCGTGAGCCGCTTTACGCTGCGAGAATTGCTGAGGAGGGGATCCAAGTACTTATGGACTGAATGGTTCGATGTGCAATGAGGTTGATCTGTCGACTGACTGACTGACTGACTGACTGATTGACTGACTGACTAACCCTGGGCACAATGATTCTTAGCAAAATCTTTGTGATGTGACTCACAATGCTAATTGTTCGATGTTGATAACATTCAAATACCCCCGATTTCTTCGAAATTTGCAATAAATGTACATTTACATAGGTCAGGATGTATATCTTTAATATCGCATAATATGTTTTGTAGCCTATTGACCTGCTGATCTATTTCATATTCTTCTAATGCTTTGATCATTTCAACTGTGGTGTTATTGGACACACGGTCTTGTAGAATGTCACTTGTGTGTGCTATTGCAAATAATATTCTATAGATATTATTCGGTGGTTTCCCCTTACCTTTCACAAGATTGACTACTGCCTAACTCATATAATTTTTAATGTTTTGCATATCCTTTACAGGACATCGCTGTCAACATCAGCATCTTTCAGCTGTATGTTGATTTCTTGGCAAGATTACGCTCAGTAGTTTGCCATTGCTTTCTGAGCGGCCGGCTCAGAAGGCTCAGAACCGCTCCCAGCTCTCGCCCTGCTACGAGACTCTGCGTGATAAACGGGATTACGGAGAAAGTGTTGTAACCCCTCGGCCAGAGAGGCCGGCAACTCATATAACCTCTTTCTAAAGTGACAAATCCTGCAAGGCAATAGAGCGGGGAAGAGTATGGGGATATTATGATATCTCTTACCTGTGGTCATGTCAGTGATAAAAACTCCGCCGCAGAGCAAACGCGGCAGGGGGCTTCTGATAGTTAGAAGTGTACCCATTTCCCCAAGTGTTTCGGACTCTCTGGGGGAGGTCCCGTCCGGGTCATGACTCCGGGGGTCTTTCCCCTGCCGTGGAGACGTTCGGTCAAATTCGTTGCCCCTGTTGTTGTGCTTGTCCCTTCGCTGTTACCATGTCCACTCTGAAGCCTCCCCTCCCTCAGTGAGGAGAGTCCGTGCAGCCTGTGCTTGCCCCTTAACACATGTGATTGTGGGGAGCCAGCTTCTTTACCAGCCACGGCCTCTGTCGCCTCTATTTGTCCCCGTTGCCGTGTTCCTTCCCCGTGCCCCTTACACGGCGCCACACTCTATTAGGAAGCCGGTTCTTCCTTTAAATTTCTGCACCCACTTCT
The DNA here is from genome assembly GCA_963921405.1 of Cepaea hortensis. Taxonomy (NCBI): domain Eukaryota; kingdom Metazoa; phylum Mollusca; class Gastropoda; order Stylommatophora; family Helicidae; genus Cepaea; species Cepaea hortensis. Next base: position 65,877,828 of record OY992882.1, read on the forward strand.
TGGTCTCTGTAGCTGAGTGAGTGCGACTTTCGGACGATTACCGCTATGTTGTGGAGGTTGGACTTCCGCCGACATTTGCATGATTTGACTGCACTCAGAATCACCACCCTCGTTCGGAGGAAAGGCTAAAGATCTGACACGAGACGTTGCTAGTTCGTGGTCTTGGTTGAGAGATTGTTAGGTGTTCTGCAGTTACCGCTTCTAACCATACTAGTTTCGCGATACAGACCTGAAGGGGATGACCGACTGCTTTAACCATAGGATTAGGACAGCATCCGTACCGCAGGATTGGGTGCACAGATATCTCATCCCTCTACCAAAACCATTCAAGGATCATTAAAAGCTTAGCGGCTTTAGGATCATCACCCTTCAAAATACATTTGGGAAGGTTTTAGAGAAGATAGTCGCTATCAAGCTGCAATAGTTTTTGGAAAGGGGGAAGCTTCTTCCAAGAGGTCTGGGGAGCTACAGGCCAGGGAAAGATACCTGGTCAAATGCAGCCACTTTTGCCTTTGACGTTTATGAGAGGTTCCAGAGTAGACAGGAAACGATGGGGGAGGCGCTTAATCTCGAGGATGGATACAATAGAGTTAGATATGTTATTTTGATGACCGCACTGATGGAGAAGGGGGTCAATCTCTGGTTGGTGAACTGGATAGCAGCCGTCCTGTATTCTCATTGCGTTGCTCTCCGTCTGGGTGCATGGACCTCAGAGCCACATATGTTAACCCCGGGACTGCCACAGGGATCTACAATATCACCTGTGCTCTATAACGTGTATACGAGCAAGATTGCAAACCTAGAAGCACCAGGGGTTGGAAGGATACTAACATTAGCAGATGATACTCTTGCATATAGGCAGGGGAGAGATAGGGTACAAACAGCCCAGGAGCTACAGGCGACAGTAGACAAAGTGATTGACTGGTGCACTGAAATGAATGTTGTCATCCACCATGAAAAGGCGGCTGTTTTATGGTACTCTCTGGACAACAGGATTGTGAGTGCTGATGTCCCAAGCCTCACGATAGATGGTAGAAACGTCAACAGAGAGAACAAACTGAAGTATCTGGGGATCACATTTGAAAGGAGTCTGTCCTTCAAGGACCATGTGTAGACAAACGAACGAACGAACTTTATTTTAAAAGGGTAACAAATTGGGCACGCAGGCCCGTCTTACATTCGGCCCTTTCAATCACTAATCTTTCATTCATCAAATGTGCATGTTACATTTACATAGGTTTAAAAAAAACATTGTCAAATGGATTTTGTAAGCATAAACAATGCATATTAATGACGGTTGTGACATGATCTCAAAAGGGACTCAATGCATTTAGAACTATGGCTGCAATGGACACAGAGCAGAGAATGCTCTTCACACTATATCAGCACTTGATCCTCTCAGTGACTGATTATGGACTAGGACTGCTCACTGTCTCAAAGAGCCAGCTGGTGAAGTTAGAACGCATACAGAACGAGGTTATGCGGGTCATTCTGGGATGCACCAGAGCCACCCCAGTAGTGTGTATGCGTTACATCCTTGGTTTGCCGACTGTTGCAGGTAGGCTCAAGGTGATGCAGGCGAAGACATACCTCAGAGTATCTGCAGACACAGATCACCCTTTGCATGAGGCGCTGGACGCAGTTAAGGGTCAGAGACTGATAAGAGGGAAATCATGAATGATGAATCAGACGGAGGATACGATCAGACATTTGTGCATCTTGGAGAACATTAGGCGAGGAGAGCAGTGGGTCAGAGTGCCAGCGGAGCAGTCAGACTTGTGCAGAGTTATAATCACAATTAGCCAGGAGTGGCCAGCAGGGGCCGCGGAATTGTAAATCCAGCAACTAATTCAGGATAATGCTCGCTCGGGTGATGTGATTTATCTACATAGATGTTTCGGTGTCGAGAGGTAAGAGAAGTGCCTGGGGGTTCATAGAAAAGCTTATGGCCGACGTTTGGTGCAGGAGAGCTTGGCATATGATACCACAACATCTAACTTAAGAATGGAGGTGGAGGCGGTCACTGCAGCTTTCCGCTGGATCGAGAATACGACACACACACACACACACACACACACACACACACACACACACACACACACACACACACACACATGGTGATCGTAACTGACTCAGAAAGCATGCTGAGGAAGGTGAGGACAGGCATGCTTCGTGCATAATGGCTTGCTTCGCTTCGGAGGTCACGGGTGGCAAGCATCGCCTGGATCCTTTCTCCAGGGCATGTCAGTGTGCTGGGGAATGAACAGGCGATAGATTGGCTGGCCCTGCAAAACTTGGTGGAGTATTGATGCATGATCCCTCTACCATGGTAGTTTTTAGACAATTGACATTACTGTGCGAACATTTGTATATATCAGCTTGAAGGATTTATCTACTTATTTTACTTTTGTTGTATGAATTATGCGAGGAGAATTCGAGGAGCGGCTGGCCGAGTGGCTAGAATGCCGGACTCTCCTGCTATATTGTGATTAAGGGGTGATGAACGTTATCAACAAATAATACTAACTCGGCTCTCATTGAATAGCCGTTTCAGAGCCAACTGTAACAGAATGACGGAAGCCGACTCCTTTGACGATTAAAATTACAAATGCCGTTTAATAACTCAGCGCATGAGCTTGGTGCGACGAAAAAAACTTTAAAACATTAACTACTCGAAGTCCCTGTCATACCAGATCAGCATCGAGAATATATAAATTAAGCTTTATGTTACGTGCTCAGCTTGGTTGATATACATATCAACACGATCCCTATCCCTCCTTCGGCGTCCTTCTGTCACTCCATCAAAGTTTCCGTCCCGCCGCTTCGCGACATCTAGTTTTCCCCATCGTTCGCTTGCCTATTCACTCACTGCTGTTGTGACTGTCGGCTCTCACTATATAGATATCTATCCAGCCACGAATGCGACGTGAAGCCAACCTACAGCCAACCTATTCTCCAAATCCGTATCTGCGACCGTTTCCTATCATCTTTCAAGCAAGTCTGTTGTTTCTATTGACATTGCCGTGTGACGATTCTGTGTTGTCACATCATTTTCTTCGCATTACTAGCGTTTCTGTTCTGGGCTTCTTTACTCTATTTAATTACGTCATTAAGTCGCACTTGCTCCTTGGCACTCCTTCGGGAGACCCGGGTTCGATCCCTCGGTAAGGTGTGAGATATTTTCTGTCGGGTTGCAAAAAGAAAATCCTAACCTACACAGTTTGCGGGGACTGCACTAGCCAGACGGACTTAATTCCTCAGGCTCAAAGACCCCTCTGCCATATACCGCAAGGTACTATATTAGCAGTAAATGACAGTTGACAGTACCTGACGAGATGCGGCGAAATATGCCAGGCAATAAATCGTGCAATCTATTGTTTGTGTCTTCGTTATTTAAATTCACTACGGGAAAACATTGTTTTGAAGATATAGAGATGTTCTTATGCGGACCTTGGCATCCGTTAGATAGCATGGGAAATCCATTCAACTGACTTTCATGTGGAAGATTAAGACGCTGCACAGAAAGCAACTAGCCTTCAAGTCCTATCCATTGTGTCTGCCACAACTCTACAAAAGGATCTGCTGTGGAATTACTATTGTCATGTCTTTGTGTCAGTACTCTATAGCTCAATGTGTGTGTCATATAGCATATGACAGGCGTGTAGAGAGTTAACTGATGTGCACATACATCAGTGAACATAAATAGAGTAAGTAGAAAACAAAGCACGGTGTAGCACTACAAATGCACAAGTGCTACGTTGATTAACAACGCGATTGTCACTTAGACACACTTCACATTCAGCCTTCACACAGAACAGACGCATCTCAGCTCTACACGGACATCAGTATAGTCAAGGCATTAGAACGATCTACACTTTCATCGATTGACAACAGTAGCTTGCTCAGACAGACACGTTCACGTTTAGCCACAACATTTCTCAATCGCCGGACATAGATCGCATGTGCTGATCCGTCCTGGTATGGCCACTTAGTCTCAACCGCCGACCGACCATGCTGGGCGATCGTCATGGCTTGACGGCCGGTGGACGTTATATAACAGTGCTAGAGGACAACAAGGCCGCTGTATGTAGTTGATGGTGCGTGTCTATAAACGACAAAGTCAATTTTTAACAATTCATCCGAGTTTATTGGCATCAACTTGTAAAGTACTGTACAGATGAAATCATACACGACTTGTCCTACTCGGCGGCCGATGGAAACTGTTTACGTCAACGCGTGAGCAGCCCTAGATCCCTAACTACCTGTGCTCACACGTGTACAAACCTATTTCCCCTTGTTTTTGCACACCATCTATTAACTCATTAACTCCCTAACAGAGATGGTGCTCTGTTACATTCCTTCTTACCCTCAACAAGACTTTTTCTTGAAAAGTCTTAATCCCTAGCCTACTTACCTAATGTACTTCTCCCAACCCGCTTACTCATCTTAAACTAGCCCCTCTTACCCAGTGAGCTTTAGTTATTACTCTTTCTATTCTTAAGAGTCTACTTGTCTACTTATATCTTATAGCCAACCGCTATGTTTCTTCACAGTCCTTCGTGAAGTTATACTTCTTCTTCGTTTATGTATATAACCGTACAACATTTCATTTTTCTAAAACAGTTTATAAGGAATCTATCTAGATATTTAATTTCATATATACATATGTTCATCAAAACCGTTGGTATATAAACACAATTGGAAATTTGTCATGCGTTATGCAACCTCTCATATTCTCTCGACATCAACAAAACAACACAGGATAGACAGAAAAATGGGGTGCACACCCAGAAGATATAAAGAAGTAGTCAGAAAGCAATCACATTTATCCTCCCTTGCAATCACAAAAACTTTATAAATAAAGTTTTTAAAAACGCATCTTATAATCCATGAATATATACTTCTGTTTGTTAAGAAATAAGTCAGTATCTTATAATTCATGAATATGTATTTCTGTTTGTTAAAAATTAAGTCAATCCAAAATTTCTTCCTTATATACTCAACATTAAAACTTGTAACATTTGTGCTGCCACCCACAACCATTAATGACTATATTTCCCATGGCTCATGTTTAATCATGATTAAACCATAAAAATAATATTGACAATGATCCTTTCTTATGAACATACTTACTAATACTATATCTATGTTTCATGCTGACAAGCACATCACTCTTTTTAAACCAATTAACGCTGCTTATCACAGCTCCTATATTAACCCCCTTACATCCCATTATAACCATCTTTGTTCATGGACGTATCCAACTTCGTACTAAATTATATGTGCTGCTATCTACAGCCCCATTACTGTCACCCCCATTTACTTATATTCCTATTTTGGCATTGTATTCCCATTGATGCTGACTAACGCAGCTCCTTTTTATACCACCCATAGACGTTACCCACGTTAACTTCTTTTTTCTTAATATAACATGGCATCCAATCCATGTATTTTCAATTAATGCTGACTTAATGCAGCTCCTATTTCAACCTCCCAGAACCATATATTTCTACCAACTTTTATTTGTGTAGGATCCATTATAAACCCCGTCATCCAAGCATGGCATTTAATTCATGTGTTTCTAAACTACATGTAATTAATCCCCCATATTCCAAACATTAATGCTGACTGGCGCAGCAGCCTTCTTACTAGCATAAGGCCGAAGTTTATAATACTCATGTTTACTAAAACTTATTACTCACAAGGGAAATATGTCTCTCTTCTAGTCCACAGTCGCTTGTTTGCTATTTTCTGAACGAAGGGTTCTCCATAAAAGCCCCGTCCTATTGCTTTCACCAATTCTATACTCAGAACAAAATAATAACAATTTTCTTTTCAACTAAGTCTTAACAATCATCAAGTTAATGTGATGAATTCAAATAAGTCAAAATAACTGAAAGCACAAGTTACAAAAGTTATTAACCAAGTGTAACTCAAACAAAACTCTTTCCCCCCAATTTTGTCACATATGGGTTTATCCCCAACATAATATACATAGTCAAATTATCATCAATTTAAATCAATACAAACATAAACGGTCTCTTTTACGGACCGACCGTTTACTCTTAAAGGAAAAAAAAAACACAAGACATCTTATACTAAAATCAAATAATAACCATTTTACAGAACCAATTCAATCAAAATAATATACCATACTATACATAATGCAATGAACTATACTTTAAATCTACGAAAATTTAACTTAACACATTATTCTGTAACCTACAGCTACTGTATATAAGAAAACTGCTTTGTCTTCCACCACAGGTCACGCACTTTAAATCCTCCCTAAATAATAGTAAAAAAAATCTTCTCCTGCAATCTGCAGACTATCCTATCAACTTATTTGCCATATTTCCAGCTTCTCAACAACTCTAGATTTTTCTCTATAAAGGCCATCTCTAAATCGAAGTTTTTAATGTCCTCATTTTCCCGAAGAGAACTTAAAATATCTTCCTTCATAATATTCCGTACATTACAAAACTAAATCATAGCAATTACTGTTAACTACAGCTCAAATTGCTCCTATTTCTAACTAGTGTGGCTATTTCAGCGTACCACAACTCACCTACCTACTAAGGGAAATTTTAACTCGGCACAGTTATTTTCTAATCTAGTTGTTTCCCCTGAATTAATTTGTACCAAGAAATACTATAACTTATTAAACATTATTCATCCCGTTTACCACGGTATCTCCACAATGCTACAACCATCAAAGTATTATAGACTTCACCAACACATCTAGCTACTAGATTTGTCAACAACTAATTCTACTGTCACTTTATAAAGCCATTCTTTCAGTTTACTAGTCTCGTCCACCCGACGCAACCAACGTTTCATTCTCCCGCATCACCACTCTCCATCATCTCACCACAACAATCCATGATTACATTCAACTCCCTCCTAACTCACACACACTGCGACGGTAGTCACGCCACTCACAATTATCGAAACACGTTCTATAGTGCTCTATTTATAATACTCTGATGTTTAGCTGGTTAATCACGTTCTCTCCTTCCTCTGCTTACATCACTCATCTCTCATCTCTACTCTCATTTCACTGTATCAGGCATTCTCGCTTCGACATGTCTCTGCCAACAATACTGAATCTGTTTTATAAAACAACCTCCAAAACGTTAATTCTCTTTCTGTCACCTTGTCATAGAATTTTCATTAATTCTGTCTAAACAAAAGACATCGCACATTTCCAATCATCTTCTTTCTATCTCCCAACTTTCGCATACTCACTTACTCTGTCCTCCACAAAATCACCGGTATGTTTTATCAGCGTCACCAATCAGCAACTCTTCACATATTCGCACGGCACTCGTATTTTATACTTCTCATGTGTACTGACCACTGTATACAGATAACCTCATTCTCGTCATTATTCTAGTATCACAACAAGCTGACGTGCCTATACTATTACTTCCAAGAAAACAATTTAGACACCAATTCAACATTCTACCAATTACTCACCGCAGCCTAAGCGTGTCGATCACTTTTTCTTCCACAGACAGTGACACAACCTCTCTTCACAGCGTTTCAAATCTAAGACATATCAACCACCCTGCATATCCATGCGCTGCTACCAATCATCACCTGACATCGTTCTATCCATGCATTCCAAGCAGATGGCGTTTCGAAACTTCACTCAACTGCTCACTCACTTCTCCTCAACCTCCTAATCCTACACTATTAACGCATCGGGTTCTCTCACCTCTGTTAATGCTACTATATCTGCTTCTCAAACCAACAAGCGAAACTTTAATTCTATCTCAGACATCACGTCATTTTTCATACTCTAGTTACTCTTCTAAAAACTCTGAGTCAAGCCCTCTCAAACAACACATCTATTCTAGTACTTCGCGTTCATAATTAGTTTACCTTTCTTCATGCAAATTATGTGCTGAGTCTACCCTACTTTAATCACAACAATTATACATCACTCAACGTGATCAACTCAATTCATCCGGCCATTCCGGACAGGGACCTTTCAATTTCCACATTGTCTACTCTCCCCGCACCACAACCAAACAGAAGATACTCTTTATAACGTAGTATATTCCTTCACTCACCAGCTTTAAAATTATCTATCACTATCACTCTCTATCCAAAATAACTACTATTGCCTGCACCATATATTGTGATACTACACCAAAACAAATTCATCTGCCCATTTTAGACAGCAACATATGTATAATGCTCAAACCGCAATTTATTTCGTAAGCCAACACAATGCCATATGCCATTCATCATCCTCAGAATTCTAACAGCTATAGAGTGTATCCAACCCAAATATTTCATTGTTTACTGCTACTAGTGTGTGTCTCTCTTCGTCTATCTCATCTTCCGTATCTACAAATGTTATATTGTCATTAAAGTATTCAGGTCTTAGGGTCATATATTCTCTGATCTTTCTAATGTCGTCTTCCGTAGTCGAGTAAATTTCTGCTATCTGTTTATTACTATTCTTCTTCTTAAGTGCTTTCTTTCTATTTCCCGTCTTTACCGCGTCGGTCTGCTCAGTATACGTCCGATATATTTTATACCTTCCTCCCTCGTCCTCTGAATAATCACTGTATACCTGTTGATTATATGTTGTAGAAGAGGAAGCAGCATCTCTGTAGTCTGAACTCATACAACTAATATTCTTTTTATTTCTACCGACACCTTTCGTGCTCCGGTTTGAGATAATCTCACTGTCTCTATTTGAGGAGGCTGCTCCATCAGTCGTACCTACATTGACTACCAGACTAGTTGCAGTTCCATCCCCAGCGTTCTTTCTAACTTTCCTCTTAGTCTTTGTCTGTCTATCTTTCTTAATTTCAACTGTATTTCCTTTTTCTAATTTCACATGCGGAGTCTCTATAATTTCCATCAACTCCGTTTGACTTTCTTTCGTTTTCTTGCTGGCTGATTGTACTTGGATCTTCTTTTCCAGGGTATCAATTTGTGTCTGTGTGTTATTATCTATCATACTACCTGTATGCGTTTGTGTCTGTGTCGCTCTTTCTTGTCTACTTCTAACAACTGAACACACCTGTCGATCATCAGCTAAGGTTCTATTATTCTGATGCTGATTTTCTCTATTGCTTGACTTTGTGAGTGCATATCTCAACTTTCTGATTTCAAACCACTGACTACGCAATGTTCTCTGCTCTTCACTATTAGATGGCCAGTTCCATCGTTTCTTATAAGAATTCTTTTTCTGCCAACTATTGACTTCTGGCCTGCTATGCTTGTCTCTCTTCATACCTTCGTGTCCTCGTCACGTCGTTTACCTCCCGTCTGCGGTATTTTCTGTCGTTGTTATAAAGCGGTTGTCTTCTAAAGCAGGTTGAACCTTGACGTGGCCTTAGTGTAATGGTATCATACTGGCCATTCGATTGGAAACCTCGACTACGTTGTCTTCTATATTTTCTTACCAGTGACATTATTCCTGCGCTGGTCTGATTAACTCCACGTCTTCTTTGTATTTCTCCAAAATTTCTATTTGGTCTACTGTTTACACTTCTGTTCTGTGCATTAACCTGAGCATGTCTGTTACCACAAAATCTAAAAGCGTGTCCCCTCTGACCACAACTCCAACAAACCATATTTGTGCCACCTACCGTCTCTCTTATAGGGTTACTCATTTGTCTTTCTCTATCACGAGTATTTTGATTATTATTTCCCTGCAGTGTCTGTATTTCACCCCGTCTTCTCCATCCGTATCTCGCTTGTCCTATCTCCATGGGCTCCTCAATTCTCTCTTCTCTATTACTTCCTATCTCTCGTCCTACCCTTAGTCTAAATCTTCTTCTCAAATTCTCTTCCTGTACAGCTATATCCACAGCTTGTGATAACCTCTCAGGGTTTTCTCTCATTAATTTAAACTTCAGTCCATCCGACTTTATACCGTCTACAAAAATTCCTACCAACATCCTTTCTACCTCTTCCCCTCGTACGTTCTGTCCCATAAATGCTTCTTCAGCTAGGTTAATCAACCTATCACTAAATAATTGCACAGTTTCTCCAGTGTTCTGCTTGGATTGTCTTAACACTGAAAACGCTGCTGAGGATCTGTGATCTCAGCATACTTGTGGGCTAAGTCATCCTTAAACTGCTCCCATGTCTCATCTACTCCAGCTTCTAATTTTCTTCTAATGTGATCCGAAACCGGTGTTACAGTGGCCTGATAAACAATATTCTTCTTCTCCTCGTCTGTCGCTCCCACCAAAAATGCATGTTTCTCCACCGAGGTCATCCATCTCTTAAAGTCCTTCGCCTGCCCACTGAATTTTTCAATATCTGTGCCTACCCCTTGCTGCTTTATTGCGGAGTTGAGTCTGCTTATTGCTCTACCCACTCCCCCTAAAACTTGTGTCAACAAAACCTGTTCTTCTGCCATGTTGCAATATTCTTGTTATATAACTTCACTCAATAGAAATTATTTCAACATTACAATATGGTTAATTATAATTAATATATTAATATACTTTATGTAAGGATACCCTTGAGGACGTAAGTCTCCCAGCGAGTAATATCGTGTTCTTCAAAAAAAAAAATCCATCCAATTGACGAGAACTATACTGTTAATTTCGATCCTGAGTAGTCTCTGGCTTCGCTAGTGTAATGATCACTTTCACCCCTGGTTGGGCACGTCTGAACTTTGGCTTCACCCCTGGTTGGGCACGTCTAAACTTTGGCTTCACCCCTGGTTGGGCACGTCTGAACTTTGGCTTCACCCCTGGTTGGGCACGTCTGAACTTTGGCTTCACCCCTGGTTGGGCACGTCTGAGTGACTTGGTTCTTCGGTATCGGTCTGGAAACGCCTCTAGCTCGACTTCAGTCAGAAACAAAGCGATTAAAATAGGCTCTCCTTCTTAGCAAGGCCGGCAACCATTATGCCCACCCACCTCAGAGGAGTCCAGTGCAGCTGAATCGCATACTTGATGAATTGAGTGTGACCCTTCCAGTTTCGTATCTGTCTCGTAAATGTCCTCTCCAACCAGTTTTAAACAATCGAGCAAAGAGCGGTTCGTCTGACGATTTAAGAACAGCTCATTCTTGACAGCTGATTCTCGAACTGATTATCGTGCAGGACTGACTGACATACGTACAGCAACGAGCGAGCTTGATTGGCCTGGCCTCCTGGGTTCGGCGAAAAACAACAGCAGCAATAAGCGACTCCGACTGGCTTTTTGAGTTCAGCAAAAATCACTGTGCGCCAAGCATCAGGCTGCTATGTAGCAATGATTCAGCCATGGCTACAAAACATCGGTCTCTTAGTTAGGCAGTACTGAGCAGATTCTTGACCTTCACAGAGGACTATATTACGATAATTCAGCAGCCCGAGAAATCACAACAACTACCCCTGGCCGGGCTTTCAGTTGCTGTGTCTCTCGAAAAATAATCAACAAGAATAGCATCCATTTTCCGACATGTTCAACAGAAGTCTTCGCTTGTGCCAAGATGATTCCCGCGTCGACCCATATGTTGGAAATCCTGGGGTCTATGGCAACAAAATAGTCCTATAACAGTGCTAGAGGACAACAAGGCCGCTGTATGTAGTTGATGGTGCGTGTCTATAAACGACAAAGTCAATTTTAACAATTCATCCGAGTTTATTGGCATCAACTTGTAAAGTACTGTACAGATGAAATCATACACTACTTGTCCAACTCGGCGGCCGATGGAAACTGTTTACGTCAACGCGTGAGCAGCCCTAGATCCCTAACTACCGGTGCTCACGCGTGTACAAACCTATTTCCCCTTGTTTTTGCGCACCATCTATTAACTCATTAACTCCCTAACAGAGATGGTGCTCTGTTACAGTTAGCACCAGTGTCTCCACACACAGAGGGTACGGGACACAACATGTACACCAGGGCATAGTGATCGGGAGATTGTGGCGGGAGCATATTTCATCAGTGAAAGGTGTGAATGGCCTGAGGGCTGCCGGCTGAAGAGTCTGCTTGTATCCGTGAAGAACACAAGGCTCCGGGTGAGAATAAAGTTCACCTCATCATCGTACTTGTGACTTGTTCCTGAGTGTATGTCCTTTGGTGGTGCTGTGAAGGTATGGACGCAGTGTGCCGACCCACAGGTCTTGGCGAGTAATCCGAGAGATCCTCAAGGGCATCATCATAATCTCCTCGATACGATCCACCTCCTCATGAGAGGCATATCACTCCTTGACAGTGTGAAGTGCAGTGACAGTTCTGTTTCCAAGACTGACACCCGAAAATTGTAAAATGGGTGATTTAGACAACGATGTATGTTCTACTGTCATTGTTATAATGCCATCTGTGACCCTGAGGATGGAAGCTCTTCTGGGACCCATGTGAGACGGGTTAGTTTGGTCCTGGGTGTCCGTTTGTGAATGAGGCGATCACTGGCCATGATGATTTACAGGAAACACGTCTTACACAGTGGTTGTCACATCCACACAGGACAATATGGTTTGGGATGTATTTGAAACATATCAGTCTGTTTGTCAGTATCATAGTTTGCATGAGATAACGCATGGAACATATGTAGAAATACAACTGTATTCACTGTGAATGTCAACACAGTAGCATCATACATGGACAAATTCCTTATTGAGGGAGCTATGGCATCTGACGTGTGCGCCATGTATGTCGTTGGGGTATATATGTAGTCTTAAAGCAGCGTTCAGTGCTGATATCAGATTACTACTCAACGTGTTGTTGCTTCCCAAAGGCTGTTGTTGGAGACTCAGGGAGTGATGACCACACATGCAGCCATACGTGGCCAAATTTCCAGAGCGGCGGGTGGAGGCTGTCATTTAATGCTCCATATGTGCTGCACAGGGTGGTTATATACAACTCTGAATTTGAAATGCAAAGCTTGGGTGGGTTCTGACTAATTACCTTCAGTGCTGATGATACCCATCTCATTATGTTATTAGACCCCCCCCCCCCCCCCCCAAAAAAAAAAAAAAAAAACAAAAAAAAAAAAAACAAGCAAACAAACAAACAACACCAACAACAACCCGAAAGTCGACTGTATTCCCCTGATGTCAGACGGTGCGGTGAATAGTCTGCTAGTCAGGCACGAAGCTTTAACTGATGGGTAGTATTATCACGTACTCCACTTGTGTGATGTGCAAGCTTACAGCCACGGAAGAGCTGAGCAGATGATACTAAAAATGCAGACAAAAAGGTGTAGACGGCAATGCGTCAGCTGATGACTCACAGTCACAGGGAACTTCCAGGAGACTTTTTCTGACCTCGTCTCAGAGGACTAACTTCAGCTGCTCAAGAGATTACCACAGTGTGGTAGTGAAAATTGTGGGGGAAAGCAGCATTTGTGGAGTGTTTTTGGAGAATGGACAGCTGCTCAACATGTTCAAATATGATAGCAGCGGTTATTGGCAGAGAAAAGCGACAACGAAGATATAATCTGGGCTTTCTCCATGCACTAACACAGGGTCGTGCAGTGATTTTTTTCTACTGTGTATTGTATTATGAACTATTTGATATTTGATAGATATTGTGTGATAATTATTTTTTGTTCACCATATACATATATCATACATAACATCTGATGGGAGATTCCTTGTAGAGATTAGAACAAGAATCTCCATGGCGAAAGTAGCTTTTAGCAAGATGAAAACCATACTGACCAATAGTTAGTTAGTTAGTTAGTCGACAGATCATCCTCATTGCACATCGAACCATTCAGTCCATAAGTGCTCGGATCCCCTCCTCAGCAAATCTCGCAGCGTGTAGCGGCTCACGACACCAGTTCTGTGTTGGTTAATCAATCTTCTTTGGCTTCCTGCGTAGTGTTCTTGTTTGGCAACACCTCTTTTAATTTGCAGTTCTCGCAGTCTGACAATGGTTGTAAATTCACAGTACTGACCAATAAAAAGATGTCAATTGAAACGAGAAAAAGAGTGTTCAGAGGCTACATAGAGACTGTTCTTTTGTATGGATGTGAAACTTGGACAATGAGCAGTCAAGCTGAAAAACATATGATGGCTGCAGAAATGTGGTTCCTGAGGAAAATGCAAAGAATACCATGGACAGACAGAAAAACCAATGACCAAGTACTACAGGAGACAAATGAAAATCGTAAACTAATTAGAGAAATTAGACGTAAACAGTCAAATTTTTTTTGGACATGTTATGAGAAGAAATGGATTGGAGAACTTAGTGACAACTGGCAAGATCGAAGGGAACAGACTAAGAGGAAGACCGAGAGGAAAATACCTGGATGGCTTGGCCACGTGGCATGGACGAGACAGGAACACTGAGCTGATCCACGACGCTGGTGATCGAGTGAAATGGCGAGTCGTGACCGCCCACGATTTCCGGCATGGCACATGATTGATTGATTTATACATATATCAAATGTGTTTGCCAGGAAGATTGGAATGCTTGAATCTTTTGTTCCTGGGTAGAGGGGGCACATGAGTTTTTACAGTGGCACATCTTGGAGATGGAAAACTCCGTCATAACCCCCAAGTTTATGGTGGACCGGCGTGCCCAAGACTGAATGGCCAAGGGTGAGCTGGTCGTGAACGTGGAACGTCTGGTCTGCGTTGGGACGAGGGGGCGGCGCCATGCGTATGGACTCCTGCGGGACATCCCCTGCCCCTTTCCTAGCAGGCAGGCTCTACTAGGGTGACCGGCTAGTTTCTGCCTTTAAATCTAACTATGGAATATAAAAGAATTATCGCTGAAGCAACGGAGTTTTTGCTTTGTGCTCGATACCTTTGTCGACAGCCAGCGGGGAGAAAATGAGGCGGAGGAGAAGAGGTAAAGGAGAGGGGGAGGAAAAGGAAGAAGAAGGCTGGCGCCAGAACGGGTGGGAGGAAAATAGATCGTTTTGGACTAAAATATATACGAGTTGGGTATTGGAATAGCCGTAGTACAAAGCAGAGAGGACCAATTTTGGAGAAACTGGTCTACGATGTTGATGTCCTGATGTTACAAGGACTGAAGACAAACTCTCTTAAGTGCCCTGGCTATACATGTTACATAAACCTAACCGGGCAGGGAAGGCATGGGCAGGTTCTGGTGGTCAAGGATGGTTTACAGCATTTGATACTGGCTATGAGTGGGTGGGGTCAGGAAAGTAAAGAAGTGCAGGGGATGCAGGTTAAAATCGGAAGATACAGCAGGAACCTAATAAATATATATGTAAGCTGGGAATCTTGGGTAAGCAGAGAGAGTTGAGACTGGTTGAAAGGTTCAGCGGATATCCCTGGTACCAGGCATCTGATACGTGCTGACTGCAATGCACGCGCCAAAGAGTGAGACAGATCGGGAGTGAACAGGCAGGGTACTGCTCTTGCTGAGGCCTTGCTTGAGTCGGATGTGGTCTGTCTAAATGAAGGGACACTAACTAGGCTGGCAATGAGACCGGGGGCTCTGACACGGCCATTGACCTGACCTGGCAGTTGTATCCTAAGAGGCGTTATCAGACATAAAATGGAGGGTTCTTGGGGATCATGGAAGCGATCACTACTCTGCTCTATACTGATTCCTAAGTTCAGTACGGTCAGGGCTATAAGAGCCCAAGGAGCATTCAGTTATGATTGTGACCACTCTGTACTCTTGGGCGCCTTCGATCACAGGGACGGTCGAAACCAACAAGAAGACTCTTCACCCAACCACAATGGTGAACACCGGAAATGGAGACATCAATGATGGAAAAGAGGGCAGCCATATGGGCAGGGGATGTGAGATTGGGTAAATTCTGAAAGCTGCACCGGCAGATAAACAGACAGGCGATGCCTGGTACACATGGTACCATTTATGATGATACCAACCGACCTATAATAACTGACTAGGTCAAAGGGGAGGCTTTTATTGCACGATTTTTAACACAGACGGATCAGCAAGACAGTATTATTAGAGATTTGTTCAGAGAAGCCTTGTCACCGGTCCCTACGAAGGAGGACTGTGAGATTAAGGTGGATGATATTAGACTTGTACTGAAAAGGGCTCAAGGCACAGCGTCAGGCCCGGACGGGATGAAGTACACCCATATGAGTGACATGAAGTATGAAGACTTGGAGGAGATGGCTCTTTGTTTCAATCTAAACATGAATATGGTGGAAATACCCCAGGATTGGCTGCATAGCTACCTGGTCCCACTCCTAATGGATACCGAATCATATCCCTGCAAAACACCTTTGGCAAAGTCCTCAAAAAGATAGTAGCCCGCAGGCTCCAGCGACATTTGATGTCTATGGGGGATTCCAAGATAAACAAGAAACAGTCGCGCTAGCTCTTGGCCTGGAGGATGCGTATAACAGGGTTAGGTATGATCGGTTGATATACACTCTGTTGGATATGGAGGTATGACTTTGCCTTGTCTAGGTTGGGTGTCATTTCAGAAAAAAAAAGATCTATGAGAGACGCTGGTATGTAAATGTCACATTTGGCTAACACTCTTACTTTGGTTGATATATTTCTTAATTTTGCCATTATTTTCCTATTTTGGCTAACATATTATCTTACTTTGGTTAAAATATTTCTTAGTTTGGCCATCCCTTTTCTCAATTTAGTAAACATATTTCTAATTTTGGTCAACATTTTTCCTAATTTGGGTAACACATTTATTTTTTACTTTAACCCACATATTTCTTCATTTGGCTACCATATGTCTTAATGTCGTCGTCATTTTTCTGAATTTGGCTGGCACATTTTATTAGTTTCATCGAGATATTTCTTGATATGGCAAACATTTTCCTACTTATTACTTGATTTGGCAAACATAGTTTCTCAATTTAGCCAACATTGGCCCCCATTTTGGCTAACATATATTCTTATTTCGGTCGAAATATTTACAAGTTTTTTAAAAAGATATTTCTTGATCTAGCCAACATTTTCTTACTTTGGCTACCACATTTTCTTAATTTGGTCGAGATATTTCTTGATTTGACAATCAACAAGTAACACTCTTCTCACCACATGACAACGATATATACCATCAACACTAAAAAATCAACACCAAATGTAGTTAAAATATATAACTGTTTGTTTTAAAGTATTTACAGTAAATTTTACAAGACTAAAAAGCATAATGTCAGTATATGAAATATTTGGTACAATATGGGATGGTATACATAGTATGAATATACCAATATGATATATCAATATTTTTATTTTCTATCATGTGAATTAACAACATGATGAACACACATCAATACCACGTACATTCTTTATTAATAGAGAAATTATAAAAAAGCACTGCACAAAAGATCGTCCCCTAATGTTGATTCCTTCAATATCTTCTATATTTCTGAAAATATTTTCACTGTATAGGGAAAAAAGATCTTGAGACATTACACATCCCCGTCTCCATCAATCCATCATGTGCCATGCCGATAAGCTTAGGCGGTCATGTTCTGCGATCTCACTCGATCATCAGAGTCTTGGATAAGTATAGCAGTCTAGTGGAGGCAATGTTATTCGTGACGTATTGTGGGTGATCTTGAAATATAAACAACTCAATTCCGCAGTCTTCGGTTTCATCATTTATTGGGTTGTTGTGGGTGATCTTGAAATATAAACAACTCAATTCCGCAGTCTTCGGTTTCATCATTTATTGGGTTGTTGTATCAAAACAAAGGCAGAGTAATTCTCGAGTCTGTTGACAAAATAAGATTCAACTCTTTTAAAACCAAGGCCCGCTCATCATCAAGCATTCCGGATGGAACCAAACAAACTCTTGAGACCGGTCTGGCGGATGGTACTGCGGTTACTAATATCACAACACAGCCATAATTAATAATACTATACAATCTATAAATTTATTTACTTAAGTAATAATAATATCGTATAATAATTATCCAGTAATGTACTACTAGCTACTTACTGCTTGCTAATAAATTACTACTGGATGCTATAATGCTCAGTTTTAACAATAATAACATATTCAGTAACTTATAGTCCTTCTTAACTAATATCTTAATCACATATAAAATAATATAACCTGTTGTAAAGTAATAGTCACTAACAGTTCTAGTTAATTACATGACTACCGATAATACTGTCTGCTTGACCTATTTTAACCTTGTGTTGTTGGAATTTTTTAGTTCACTACATCTTAAATAATTATATATCCAACACAGTATTATCATATCTAACACACATAATTTAAATATATTTATCAATATTGTTCCAATATTCCTAAATAAAAGTATACTCTTACACAATTATTATACTAGACAACCATGCAATTGCTGACACATCGCTGTAGAATAGTACCAACTCTTAATTCATTAATCTAATAATATAGTTCTATCTTAGAATAGCCGAATTTTCTGGAATATCAAGTAGCTAAATTGTAAAATTGCCCTAATTAATATATATTCCTATAATATTTTGCTACACCCGCTCTAAGTTATTAACTATTAATACACTATTTTATTATAGGCCGACACACAAAGCCTGATTTCCATTAGTCAGACCATTATAGTCTAATACAAAAGTTAACACACTTCCTTCGCTAACCATTAACTAATAACCAACAAATAATTGTAAACATCATTGCTAAGTACACACTTCTATGCGACAATCAACTATCTAATTAGTCAGCACAGACAGTTTCCTATTCAAAATTTTATCAACCGTCTGTCCAGATATTTTTACACAGTTCTTATTTTCAATTACATGTCTCTAATATGCTGTCTGCCATGTAGCTGTTTGCTGGCTCGTCTGTTCAGCCGCAGTGACAGAAATAAACAGGAACATTCATCACATGTAAACAGTGGACAACTCCATGTCCTTGCCATTGTTCGGTGTTTATTATCAACAATGATCACCGCACATAACATCAATCATTCCCGAAAGGTGCGTGGTGTCATGCAATAGGTATATCACACGTCTAAACACTGTTAGTACTTATAAAACACCGCTATACTACAATGGCTATTCTATGGTCAACTTACAGTCACTTGCCCTTGACATCGGCATGTGGCATTCTCAATCGCCGTCAACTCGGCGAGCCGTCGCTGAACTGGAATGCTTACTCAACTGTCCGTCCGGCTTGTGTCTAACACTTTCGCCTCAGGCTGATGTGTTGTTCAAATACGAAAGCACTGTTGAATTCATCTCGCTTCACTTTCGACACTCGGTTCACGTCCTCTCTCTACTGGGACCATGGCTAGACTAACCTTGTCCAGCCGTGTCCTTCCCGCGTACCACACAACTACTGTCACGTGATACGCAACTTCTCTGAATGGTTTCCCTTTGTTCTACAACATCATCATCAGTTGCTCACCGGCTTTCCTCGACTTCTTCATGCGGATTTGTGCATCGTGATCGCGTGAACTGCTTTCACCGATAACAATTCCTCTTCTTTAGTAACCTGTTCTCACCACATCAGTTTACCGCTGTCTGCCTTATATCGGTCCATGGCATTATGCCCCCCCCCCTGTTTTTTGAAAATGGTGTAGCCATTTTCATAGTCTCTTCGGTTTTTTCACTCTTATGACATATAGCGATATTGGTAGGCATTTCATAACTATACTGTATACTGATGTACTTCCACCTACCTATTTTCTCTGATAATATGACGGTATGGCATTCCATTAACCACTGCACAAAATCAATGAAAAAGAAATTTATTATTATAGTCAGACACGCCCTATCAATCTGCTTCCCCCGCAGACGACGTGTAGCACAGGCTATGGGGGGGGGGGGGGGGGCTGGGCTAACATACTATGAGCTTCATAATGTCCCGTGGCCTCCCCATAGTAGTCCCTCATTTGCCCTATAGACAAGCATCCTCAAACCTATCAAGGCCATTACGCCCGAATGAGGGGACATGCGTGGTTAATAGATACCATGACCATCTGTATTATTATTTATATTTGGTATTGTGGAATATGACCAATATATCTATGACCTCTATACCGCTGTAGTTCTCATTTGTCATTTGGGTTTACCGTTTGACTTACTTTAGCTTATACAATCACAAGTGGGGTTGTTGCCTCTGCAGTTGCTTATTTGCGGTTTACTTCTAGTATTTCTTTTGTCTAGGGTGATTACTTCTTCTTCGTAAAGGGTGTTGTTTTTTAATTTAATAACCGCAATCTTATCCTACTTATGATATATCTGTATGATGTAGACTCCTTTATCACTATCTGTGTCTGTCAAAGTTTATAATACTTTGAATATCTATCACCATTACTGATCGATCTTCATGCACTTTCAATTCATTATCCCTTGTTTTCCATTTCCTTAACAAGGCTTTTTATTTCTTGTGAAGGTTTCTCTCTGCCTCTGAGTTCAGTCATTCCACTGCAATACTGTCTCTTGGCCTTGTGTTGATATTTTAAACCGTATAATGTTGACCAATAGCAATATGATATAAAAATGCATTTACATTTCTAACATGGCATATGTCAATCAGAGCATAAAATTAATAGCAATAAATCTCATTGACATATTTGATATATTCATGCAATGTTATCAATTGAAAGAAAATT
This sequence comes from Cepaea hortensis, assembly GCA_963921405.1. NCBI lineage: Eukaryota > Metazoa > Mollusca > Gastropoda > Stylommatophora > Helicidae > Cepaea > Cepaea hortensis. The sequence goes on from OY992882.1 coordinate 65,898,286, forward strand.
TAAAAAATGTGACATTGATTTCAATTATCAATGTACTATATATGCTTATCTATTATAGCATCATTATTAAAATTATATACCACCATACACTCGTGTCATTCATTGCAATATGTTTGTTGACCGTTGTTGCTTCGTGTTGTTTTTGTTGCCACCATTGTTATAAATTCTGATTTGTGTCTTCTGCAATAATCTTGATTGGTCTTTCTATCACCTTTCATTATTGCTGAAAAAGATCTATTATTAAGTCTTCTGTTGTGGACACATCTGTACATATAAAAAATTTCACATAAACAATCATGTGTGTGAAAACTCATACTATCATATGTTACAACAGTCTATTGTTATCATATATATATGATGATCTGTTTACCGGTGAGAAACAGACTGGTTTACTGGGGATTGAAGTTGACCTGGACACACTCACCATAGATTGTGTCGTATGACTTCGGTATATATGCTGTTCTGTTTTCAACAGCATGATGATGTAACCTCTTTTTGTGCTTGTGGTTTAAATTTTTCCGATACCACAGGTTTCTCTCAATTGTTAGTATAAAATTTACTCTCGTACCTATATCTATATCATCATGAAATTTGATGTATAGCGTTATATGAACAGTAAGTAACTATAATACCCATCAATTACTTCACCATGGATGTGGTTGGTCGTACTTGTTTACCATGGGCTGATCTTTTCGCTCGCTCGTTTATGCTGCTTTGGTGCCCTGAGATGGTACTTATTTGTTGGCATTTTGATAGTCTCCCCATGCTTTTTCGGTACCCTCTGATTGTAAGCACAGAGTTCCACTTCCAGATTCGTAATTGGATCTTTTGTGGCGCTTACATGGTTCGGCTACTCTCGCTTTTGTTTTCTGTACATTCTGGTAATTAATAAGAATGGAAAAATATGTACATATCTGAATCAATTTAACTTAATTAACTTAAAATGTCAAATTGACTGCTGATATCTGTACTCATTCTATACGGCAGTTCAGAGCTTTAATTAATACTTGGATAACTGTATCTCTCTGTTACCCTTTATGTACTCTGAATACCATAGTTTTAGATTATTTCATTGCCTCACAGTACAGTTTACATACACTGAAAGAATTATTGTTTTTATTGCATATGTATTAGATGGTAATGTATGTATTTACATATACATGTGTCTTAATGAGTAACAAGACTTTATGATGTTAAGTAAAATGAAGGTTAGATGTTTATCTACAGAGATGTTTCTTATGTTGCTGTTGTGTCTTAAATGTGTGTCATCGTGATGTTTGCTTAATGTATTTCAGACACAATAATTAAAATCATAAGGTATTTCTAGTCAGATGTTCGTGTGTATAAATGAAAATTACCTTAATTAATATTACAGTTTTAAGTATAGCAAAATAACTATGTTTATTTCATTGACCTGCCATTGACCTATATTAATGGTAGTTTGTTTGTCTGCAGTTCACGGTATTTTCAGTTGTTATCTTTTGGTATATTGTTTATCTATGTGTTGTCTTCTGTCTTCTATTTCGTCTTCTGTTAAGCCTATACCTCTCCAATATTTTCCCAGTTTGTTATTTTAATTTTTTGTATTCGTTTCTTTATGTCTGTTTTAGATATCCCTGACATTCTCCAATTTCTACTTGGTCTGTCAGTTTTTGTATAGCATACCTTGGGTATTTTCGGTGGGGTTTTATCTTGCCACCCTGATTCAGTATAGTCGACTGTATCATTTTGTCGGTGCTTTATCTTCTTTTTTGACTTTACCGGCTGAGGTAGCTTTTCTTCTTCCTCAGAAGATGAAGTAGATATATCCCCTGATTCTGGGAGATATTTTTGTGCGGCACCTGCAACTGCCCTTAGTGTCTTTTCTGTTTTTTTTTATTCCTACTTTCGTCACTTTTATCTTTCAGATATGGTCCCAAAAGTTGTTTCACTGTTACTGTACTTTCACTAAATGATGGGCTTAACTTACTAAAATTTTCTATTGCAAAGTTTACCTTGTCTTCTTCTTCCTTACTTCAATTTTCCCGGAAGGATAGTGATTTCCAGTCCATATCCGCCTGTGTTAGCCATGTAGGTAGGTTATCTGTGTCTGGAGTGTCATCGTCGCTACTTGAGTATTTTTGAGTTGCTCCTTTCTGGTTAGTCTTATGTTTGTCTGTCACTATTTCTAAGTTGTCATCTAACGTCTTATTCTTTTTATTTTCTGTTGGAAACAGTGCTGCTGCACACTCTGCCTGTTGTTCGCTAATGAATTCGTTTTCCCACTTCTGAATATCTTGACTGGTGCAGTCTTTTACATTAGGTACGTTGCCTACTATTAAGTAAGTTGTTGGGTTTGGTAACGCTGCAGCTGTAACCCGTCCCTGGTAATACGGACAGTTTAAGTCGATCCATGCTACTTTGTACTGTTCTAATGTCCCACCGAATGTCTTACAGGTTACTTGTTTGTTTGTATAGTCGTAGTCATTAACTGTTCTCTCGGCCACTCCAATAATTGCAGTCCCTGTGTCTCTTATCATTGGCACTGTTATTCCGTTCACTAGTGCTAGTTGTATGTCTAAGTGTCCGTCTGTCGTGTACATTGAATTTGCATTGTATATGTCCGCCTTGTTGTCTGTGTCGTCATCACTGTCTTTTCTTTGCGTTTGTATGTTCAATGCGTTTGTCTCTTCATATTCGTCTGGTTAACTGCTGGTAAATAAGAATGATGCACTGGCATCTTTCCAAGTCTTTCTAATCTTAGTCTCTACTCACATGTCCATATGTATTACAGACATAGCACTTCACATTGTTTTTATACGCAGCGTACTTGCTTACTTTTTGTGATGTTAAGTTCTGAAGATATGTATCATAGTCAGGGCTTTTGTCACACATTTCAAGGGAGCCGTGTTGTATCTTGCAATAAGGACATTGTATTAAGTATCCTTTTTTCATTCTCTCTGGTTCTCCTTGTGTGTTCTCATTCTTGTAGTATGGTCCTCTTCCTCGATATTATGGACCATATTGTTGGAATTTGTTTGGTCTTGTGTTATATCGTTGATTAGATAATCTGGCCGCCGCTCCTATCATTAAATCAGGTTGTGCCCCTTCTGCGAAGATATCCCTATGGACGTTATAGAATGCTTCGCCTTTGGACTCCATTTCTGCCAATGTTGTACATTTGTTCTCGACCAGGTATGTTGCCATTTCCTCCGGTACCGAGGAAATCAGTTTGTCTCGAACCATGAGTTCACGTAGCTTGTTGAAGTCTGAACCTATGTTGGCTGCTTTGAGCCATTTATCAAAGAGTGATGTTGTCTCTGCTACGTAATCTAGGAAATTTTGATTTGCCTTTGGTGTTAAGGTTTTAAATTTTGTTCGTAACCCCGCTTGGTCGAGTGCAAAATGTGCTAAGACTCGATTCCTAACATATGTATAGTTAGTGCAAAGGTTCTCAGGTATGACCTCTACGACTTTTAAGGGCTCGAGGGCCAAATGCCTGTGGAAGAGTATGGCCCAATCTTCGGATGGAACTTTATAATGGTTCTTTAGCAGTTCGAAGTTTGTTACCCAGGCCGATATGGAATCACCTTGTGTAAAATTTCTGATAAGCCCGGTGTACCGATTAATGGGGTCTAAAGATTTTGCTGTCATCTTTGCTTGGGCTATCTCTGCGTCTTTGTCTTTCTCTAGAGTCTTTACCTTTAAGTTGCGCTCAATCTCGTTGTCTTTGATTAATAACTCGGTTGCTAGTTTCTCTTTCTCAAAGGCAATTCTTTCTTTTTCCAAGGCTATTTTTGCCTTTTCTATTGCCAGTTCATTTTCTTTTTGTTTCGCTAGTGCTTGTCTTTTCCTTTTCTAGCGGTACTTGTGCCTCTCTTTTTTCTTTATCTATCGCTGCTTGTGCCTCTCTTTTTTCTTTATCTATCGCTGCTTGTGCCTCTATTTTTTCTTTATCTATCGCTGCTTGTGCATCTCTCGCTTCTTTTGCAGCTGCTCTATCTACACGTTGTTGTGCTTGATGCGAGTTTAATTCTTGTTTGGCCCATGCTGCTAGATCAGGCCCTGACATGCCACACTTCTCTCCCATAGCTATGAAGTCTTGTAATGAAGACATGTTTGATAAATATTCTGTATAAGTAACACAAGATGTCAATAATATACACACTATATTGTTTATGTGTATGCCCTTATGATGATATGATACTTTAGAAATTATCCTTGTGAAGTTGTCACGTGATGTTCAAACCAAGAGGTAACCTTTAAATGGAGTTATAGTGATGTCACAATGTTTACAATATTATACTCGACGAGACAGATAATACATCCTATACATCGTCGAATATACATATAAAGCATACCACATATTAATTTACATATAGAAAGAACATGGAAAATATTTGATTACAACAAGTAGATATTATTTCCCATCATCAACTGTTGTTATTAAGTTATGCAGTTGATCACTCCATTATATAAATTATTCCAGCTGTTCTTAGCTCCGCACTTATAATAGAGATGACAAAAATCTGTGGAGAAAGTATCCAAATATCTACTCTATACAGCCGCACAAAACGGTACAAACACAGTTAGACAATTTAACTCGCCTGATGCATTGTTGCTGCTGCTGTGTTGAAGTCCTTCACTGGTCCGGCATCTCCCTCCAAGTTGTCGAGGGTATTGGGTGTTGATAGTAGACCAAGGCTTGACCTTCAGATCGCTCTGTAGGAAAATTCTGGATGTTCTGCAACTTGAGTGGGAAAAGTTTAGTATAATACCGATTCACTGTTGTGATGTTGTGTTGAAGTTTCGGACTGACTCGGTATCCTTATTTCGGTTGTCTAAGTCGTTGGATGTTAATTGAAGACCAAACTTGCAATTCAGACAAATGTCTTGGGAAAAAATTCGGATCCTCGATTCAAGTGGAAAACAGCTTGATATACTACTGATTGTTCGCTAAAGCTGCGATTCACCATGGATTTGTGGACATCTTCGCCGTATTGAGGTGTTTGGTACAAATTTTGAGTGATCCACAAGATAGTCCGAATTACTACATTCCCTACTACTTATATGGTCATAGTGATGAAATTCCAGTCAAAATTAAGACATCGTCGCTGTTTTGATATTCTGTCTTTGTACGGTGAGTTTTGACTGTTGATAGGATTATCTCTCAGTAGTTTGGACACCTAATGATGTGCCGTCGTTGTATTCGTGGACGCACTTTTTGAGTAATATTTCTTTCAGTTCTCGAATGTTTCTAGGCAATTAATAACAGTTTAATCATGGACTCATTCACAATGAGTTATTGTTGTAAGTGACTGACTTTACCCAGTATATTTGAAGTTCACTACTACACATTGTCCCAGCCAGGGTCAATATTGTTAATATTTGTTGCTTAATTTCTATTTTTGAAAACAGTGTCGTGTCTCAAATGTTCATCTAGCAGGAGTATATTGATGCCCTGGTTTGATAGTTGTACATGTTTATTGATGAATTCATGTGAAAATTGCAAATGGCGCCCAAGGTGACCTTGTCTATCCTTTGTTTGGATGTTAGTGATTTGATCACAAACTTACGAATAACACCCAAGATGACCTTGTTTATCATTTAATTGATTCTTGATAACTTGCTTTGCTAATTGCCACTGATGTCAAGCTGACTTTATCTTGTAGCAAGTTGTTGCTGAATAGCTCTGAAAATTGCCAATGGCGCCAAGGTGACCTTCGTTATTTTACAACTGATTGTTGCCGTTTTTCTTTTAAAGGTGACCTTGCAATCATGTGCTCCTGCTTTTAATACTAAATCCCCCACTTTCTGCCATGTAGCTGTTTGCTGGCTCGTCTGTTCAGCCGCAGTGACATAAATAAACAGGAACATTCATCACATGTAAACAGTGGACAACTCCATGTCCTTGCCATTGTTCGGTGTTTATTATCAACAATGATCACCGCACATAACATCAATCATTCCCGAAAGGTGCGTGGTGTCATGCAATAGGTATATCACACGTCTAAACACTGTTAGTACTTCTAAAACACCGCTATACTACAATGGCTATTCTATGGTCAACTTACAGTCACTTGCCCTTGACATCGGCATGCGGCATTCTCAATCGCCGTCAACTCGGCGAGCCGTCGCTGAACTGGAATGCTTACTCAACTGTCCGTCCGGCTTGTGTCTAACACTTTCGCCTCAGGCTGATGTGTTGTTCAAATACGAAAGCACTGTTGAATTCATCACGCTTCACTTTCGACACTCGGTTCACGTCCTCTCTCTACTGGGACCCTGGCTAGACTAACCTTGTCCAGCCGTGTCCTTCCCGTGTGCCACACAACTACTGTCACGTGATACGCAACTTCTCTGAATGGTTTCCCTTTGTTCTACAACATCATCATCAGTTGCTCACCAGCTTTCCTCGACTTCTTCATGCGGATTTGTTCATCGTGATCGCGTGAACTGCTTTCACCGATGACAATTCCTCTTCTTTGGTAACCTGTTCTCACTACATCAGTTTACCGCTGTCTGCCTCATATCGGTCCATGGCACTGTCCATAATATAATTCACAGTTCTCCTTTTAATATTCACTCACAATTGCTACTGTTCCTTGTCTATAACGTTCCAAAACATTTATATTTCCCAAAAATGATGAAATTGAATCCTCAATTAACTGTAACTGCTTGTTGACGCGATCACCAAGACTTGTCCGTCTAAGTTAGAACTTATATGTTTGACCTGTGTCCGTCCTGTGATCTTTGCTCGTCGCTTTCTTCTTCGCACACTGGTGTTGGAATGATATCATCAGTCTGCCAGTCGCGGTCTCCGTGACCTAATTTTAACGGGCGAAGTGAAAATCACTTTGTTGTAATTTGTCGAATCTCGACCTCTCTTCTTCTCTTGTGAACTGATCACTTTGTTAGTTGCTTTCGGCTTTAATACACTTTTCTCCGTAATCTCGTATACTCTCGTAGGTGACGTGATGACGGTGAGAATCAGCAGTGGTTCGAATCACATCGGTAACTTACGGGGTATGTGAGCCGGCCGATCAGAAAGCAAACTACTGAGCGTAATTTTGCCAAGAAATCAACATACAGCTGAAAGATGCTGGTGTTGACAGCGATGTCCTGTAAAGGATATGCCCCCAAAAAATAAATTTGAATTAGTATTTATTAACTGTTCTTCGTTAATTCGCAATTCTTAACCCTTTCTGACTACAGTGTTCATGTCTCTAGTGCAATTCTACACACGCATGTTGAATGACGTATCGTTGCCTGCTGACCTCAAAAGAGTCCATACAACATTTCGAAATTAGGTCGGGTCTTCCTGTTCCCCGCTGTAATCTATCAACTATCTTATTCACGCAGCTCAAATCACCTGTCTATTCCTGCTCGTTGTGTCCATTCCAACAATTCTATCATTAACAGTTCTTTTATTGATATTTCATAATAACTGTCAATCTAATACACCTTGGTCACTTGGTAAGTATTTACCAAATATACGCCGAATTTTCATATGATGACACCTTTATATGTTCAAATGCCGTTTAGAGGAAACTCTTCGTATAAGAAGTTCAACTCGTTTTCAGGACAACACATCACCAAATAACAATCTTTTCTTTGTCCATACGGTCTCTTTATGACTAGTTTAATACACATCACGAAATCTGTCTATAGGCTATCAAAATTCACGAAGAGAACAATACGTTATGTGAGTTATTGTGTCTGTCTCGAATGCTAAAATTGATAATCGCATATTTACAAAATCCTAGTGCGTGGCCTCAAAATTTAAGTTGACTGACTGCAACATTCGTAAAACCAAAATGTATGGTCTCAAAATTTTTATCAACACTGCTACATGGCCCGACTGTTTCAGTCGGCAACCCCCACCTGCCACAGTGCGATAAATGCTGGTTCAGTGCAAAAAACAAAAATACTGGTTGTTTGGGTCATAGTTTCGGAAGCCTAGGGGTCTGAGTTATAACCTCACCATTCATCATCATCATGTCGTCCCCATGTGGAAAGCAATACTGTATCATCAGCATATCGAATCTCTGGTATTCCATGACCAGGTATTGCTCCCTGGTTATATCATCTCTGACATTTCTCATTATATTTTCGGCGTACATGATAAACAAACGGGGGGAATCCTTGCTTTGTGTCAAACCTATCTGATGTCTCGCCATCTATTCTAACCGCTGCTATGAGATTCACTACATGTGATGGAATGCCCTTATTCCTCATGATTTTCCAAAGATTCTGATGTTGTAAACAATCAAATGCCTTTGAATAATCCACAGAACAGGAGAATAGGTTTACATTAAATTCTCTGCCCTTCTCTATTATTAAACGCATGTTGAGTATGTGATCTCTTGTTCCTCTTCCTTGTCTAAATTCAGCTTGAACCACGTTAATCTCTTCTTCCATTTTCTTACGAAGTCTTCCCATTATGATTTTTAGTATAATTTTACTTGCATGACTGACAGGGCAACAGTTCTATAGTTGGTGCATAATTTCAGATCGCCCTTTTTTGGTATTGGAATGAAGATAGTTTTCTTCCAAACTTTTGACCATATACATATTTCCATGTTGTTTTACGCAATGCGTGATAGATTTGTATGCTTTCTTCACACACACACCCCCCCCCCCCTCTGCTTTAATTAGCTCAGCTGGTATCTCATCACATTCTGGTGATTTACCATTCTTTAGGTTCTTTATTGCCCATGATATTTCATCTAATGAGGTTTCAGGTTCTGTCTCTGCTGTCATTGGTTCATGCATCTCATTCATTTCCCCACTGTCATTCGTATCATACATTCCACTGCAGTATTCCTGCCACCTTTGTAGAATTTGTCTAGATTCTGTTGAGGTATTTCCCAACTTGTCACAGATAACATTTAATTGAGGTTGAATGTTTCTTGTCAATAATTTCATTTTTTTTTAAACATTTCCAAATCTCTTCCAGTCTTATGATATTGCTCTATTCTGGTACAGCAATCTTGTATAAATTGGTTCTCATCCTTTCTTGCGTTCTTTCGTATTTCTCGAGTTAAAAATGTATACTTCGCCCTGCTGTTATCGGATTCACCTCCTTTCTGTTTCAGTTCCCTTCGTTATTTTATTAATTCTAACGTGTCTGATGTAATCCGTGGCTTATGTTGCTTTTTCTTGGTAGGAATTAAATCTTTGGCTGCACTTATCAAGATATGCAAGATACTATATAGGCAGTACATGACAGGTTTTTTAAAAAAAGTTATCTGTTGTATGGACTCATGTAACGTGTGCCATTGTTCGCCTTTACTGATGGAATTTATATAGCATTGCCCCTATTATGAACTTTACTGATGCATTTTCCACTCGTTTCCTGAGTTGACTAAGTATTGACAAATCTATTTTCGTATTTCATGGAACCCGTTTTAATTTCTTCAGTTTTACTGATTGTTTTGGCATTACTACCACACTATCACTAAGGCAATTTACTCTTTGTATCCTTTTCAGTGCCGGTCTCTCTGGCTGAGGGGTTACAACACTTTCTCCGTAATCCCGTTTATCACGCAGAGTCTCGTAGCGGGAGAGAACTGGGAGCGGTTCGACCCCCGCTGGTGACTTGCGGGATACTGAGCCGGCCGCTCAGAAAGCAATGGCAAACTACTGAGCGTAATCTTGCCTAGAAATCAACAGACAGCTGAAAGATGCTGATGTTGACAGCGATGTACTGTAAAGGATATGCAAAAAAAAAAAATATCCTTTTCAGTGACAATAAGCTATAATCTTTCTCTCTCTTTCTCTTCTCTTCTCTCTCTCTCTCTCTCTCTCTCTCTCTCTCTCTCTCTCTCTCTCTCTCTCTCTCTCTCTCTCTCTGTCTCTCTCTCTCTGTCTCTCTCTCTCTGTCTCTCTCTTTCTGTCTCTCTCTCTCTCTCTCTCTCTCTCTCTCTCTCTCGTCCTCCCTGTTCTTCTTTCTCTCTCCCTTTCTTTTGTTATTGTTGTTGTTTGGTGAGTGTTTTCTTTTCCTCCACTGTTTCTATGAGTATGACTATATTGTTTGGTACATATTTTCTGCAGGGAAAGGTGGTCTATGGTTGGCTGAAAATAGGGTATTTTTCATATATGATGAAGAATGGCAACAGGCGGGTCATAGTCCTCAACGCATGAGGAGGAGAATGCCTTTCCAATGCGGGAAGAGTGATTTTCCCTTGGTCATCATTGGCCCATCCATTGTCTGAACAACAGCTCCAGCATAGTAAACACCGCCAAACCCGTTATTACTACTTCATGGTTTCCCTGGGGCAATACCCGCAGGCGTATGAACATTCGCACACCCTCACCTCAGACAGAAATAACCATCACTTGAGGCAGAAATGACCCTAATATCGTACAACTTCCCCACTTACTATCACAACTCGTCGATGGCCTCTCAGAAGTTACCCACTGGCTCTCACAAATCACCCACTAGACATGACAACATGTCCTCTTGCACTCATAACTTGACTACTTGCTATCACAAATTGTCGTCTTAACCTATCAACGTACACACTTACTCTTACAAACTCTCCCAATTGCTCTTACACAAGTGTCCTCTTATGTTTTCATGTCTTCCTCACATCATATAAATGTATCCCTCAAGTCATACAGACGTGTCCCTTATGTCAAACAAATGTATACTTAGAGGCATACAGAAGTGGCCATTATGTCAAACAAAGGTGCCACTTAACTAACACAGAAGTATCCCTATTATCATGCAAACGTATCCCTCAAGTTATACAGAAGCGTCCTTCATGTCGTCATCAGGTATTTTATGTAAGCTCATGTCGTCACCAGACATTAGTGTGTGTGTGTGCGCGCGCATGTGTGTGTGTGTGTGTGTGTGTGTGTGTGTGTGTGTGTGTGTGTGTGTGTGTGTGTGTACGGCAGTTCATGGTTTGGTAAGTTCATTTCTTCACCATCAGCTTTTTTTTTTGTAGTAAGCTCATGTCGTCATCGGATTTTTTTTTTATTTTTAAGTTCATGCCTTCGGCAGTTAATGTTTTGGGAGGTTAATTTCTTCAACATCCATTTTTTAAATATGTTAATGTTGTCATTAGACATTTTTTTGGTAAGTACAGGTCACGCCTAATGACCAGCTGTGACCTCTATTGTAGTCCATAATATTAGATGTCCACGACTGAGATTGCTAAAACTGGCTTGTTTGGATATAACTCTTAAGAATGAAAAACGATGATGATGTTTATACACTGAAAATACCACACACACACACACACACACACACACACACACACACACACACACACGATCAGTCTGTCTGTCTGTCTGTCCGTCCGTCTTTCAGTCCGTCCGTTCGTCCATCCACCCATCCTTCCACCCACCCATCAATCCATCCATCTATCCGTCAATCCAGCCCCGTTCGTCCTTCCGTCTGTCTGTCTGTCTGTCTGTCTGTCTTTATATCTTTCAGAAATGAACCCTACAAAGAGTTATTGTGTATTGCCATCACCCCTCACATCACTGGCCACTACCAATTATACAGATACATCATTCAAGAAACATGCTTTACTATATAAATACAAGCAACGAAACCGACAACCAATGACTCGCAACTCGCACACAGGACGGTCAGTATAATGATGATGCTTTAATTATACCTTCCACACCTTAGGAAACAATGCGTGGGAGGATCGAGTTTGAGTCGCTCACTAACACGGCGAATTTTAAGCTGTCCCCGCCACAATTGACACAGTCGATAAACGCATTATAAGAAACTCGCCCTCATAATTGTAATCCTTACCCCTAAACATGCGTATGATGATGATGTTTCTATAACACTTACGATACTTAACCATACCCCGCCCCTTTTAACAATAAGTAGTCAGTTTTATCCCCACACCGAAAAATGTGGGATTTAAGACCCATGGAATAGCCAACTATATGTTCCACTGTGCTCCACAGGGAGCCATACTTGATTACGGTTTTCATTTGACGATAACACGGGTCATTATACCACCCCTATAAAGACATTGAGAGCATGCCTTTTTATATATTTATGTATACATAAGTTGTGCTATCGTCCGTCTTACACCCCGAGCAGTAACTTTTCTATATCAGTATAACGTCACCATCACACCTCTCCTCAGTTAATGTTCAATGTATTCAATATATGTTTTCTCTTTATTACAATTTTTGCATATCTTCTTTGAATTGTTTGTTATTTCGATTTTGTTTATGTTGTACACCACATTACCTGACAGTCTCTTGTCTACACCTCGAGTGGTCACGTGACCACGCCGAACAGTCCACCATATCCGCCACGTCCACTTGACCACGTTCATTTAAAAAATCGATAACGTTCACCTAGAAGTTTTCTTTTCTTTTGAGGATCAGGATTGATACTTAGTATTAACCTCAGAAACGTAAGGGATAGGGCGCCTACTATACTACTAATACACAATTAAATCATCCGGTTTTTTCCCTCTCTAATGTTTCTCTCCAAGGCCATATCTACCAGTAACATCATCATTTTCGTCTCCAACTTGTGCGTTACAATCTCCTTGCACTATGGTTGGTATAGGGTTTGCCATTTTTCGTAACATTCCAATGTGCTTTAATCATATTAAGTTGCTTTTATTTTACCATTTTCGTCTTATGTGGCGTCTTCAGTTGGTGTATAAACTTGTATGATACTAATATCTGTTATTTTGAAACTTAATTTGACTAATAGGACTAGATATTGTCATACATCTTTTTATGTTTTTACATTTTTTTTTCTCTGCCCAAGATTATATTTTCAACACTGTCATGTTTGTGAACGAGAAAATTGTTCTATGTTCGTCTACATTCATTTCCTCTGCTCCAGTCTTTCTTATTTCACATTTTCCTAGAATATTTACAGTTATACTTTTCCATTTCACTATTATCACATTCAAGTTTACCAACTCACTCGAGTATTTTAAATAGCAAATGCAGGACTTTTTAATTTACCTACAGTATCTGGATGACCGCGGAGTTGTAGCACCTGTAGTAGATGTTGTTCCGTACTGGCCGAGACAGTTCTTGAACTATCTATCTATCTATCTATCTATCTATCTATCTATCTATCTATCTGTCTGTCTGTCGGTCGGTCGGTCGGTCGGTCGGTCGGTCGGTCGGTCGGTCGGTCGGTCGGTCGGTCGGTCGGTCGGTCGGTCCGTCCGTCCGTCCGTCCGTCCGTCTGTCGGTCGGTCGGTCGGGCAGTCGGTCGGTCGGTTGGTCTGTCTGACTGTCTGTACGTTTCACTGTGCTCCACAGGGAGCCATACTTGATAACGGTTTTCATTTGACGATAACAGGGTAATCTTACCAGCCGTCTAAAATCATTGAGGACATTCCTTTTTACATATGTATGTATACATAAGTTGTGCTATCGTCCGTCTTACACCCCGAACGGTAACTTTTCTATATCAGTATAACGTCACCACCACATCTCTCCTCAGTTAATGTTCCATGTATTCAATATATGTTTCCCCTGTATTAGAATTTTTGCATATCTTCTTTGAATCGTTTGTTATTTCGATTTTGTTTATGTTTACACCACGTTACCTGACAATCTCTTACCTACACCTCGAGTGGTCACGTGACCACACCGAACGATCCAGCACATCCGCCACGTCCACTTGACCACGCTCATTTAAAAAGTCGATAACGTTCACCTAGGAGTTTGCTTTTCTTTTGAGGATCAGGATCGATACATAATATTAATATATAAGGTCCTCAAAAACGTAAGGGATAGGGCGCCTACTATACTACTAATACACAATGAAATCCGGTTTCTTTCCTCTCTAATTTCTCTCTCCAAGGCCATATCTACCAGTAACATCATCATTTTCGTCTCCAACTTGTGCGTTAAATCTCCTTGCCATTTTTCTTAACATTCAATGTGCTTTAATCATATTAAGTTGCTTTTATTTTACCATTTTCGTCGTATGTGCCGTCTGCAGTTGGTGTATAAACTTGTACGATACTAACATCTGTTATTTTGCCACTTAATTTGACCAATAGGACTAGATATTGTCATACATCTTTTTACGTTTTCACATTTTTTTTCTCTGCCCAAGATTATATTTTCAACACTGTCATGTTTGTGAACGAGAAAATTGTTCTATATTCGTCTACATTCATTTCCTCTGCTCCAGTCTTTCTTATTTCACATTTTCCTAGAATATTTACTGTCATTTTTTTTCCATTTCACTATTATCATATTCAAGTTTACCATCTCACTCGAGTATTTTAAATAGCAAATGCAGGACATGTTAATATACCTACAGTAGCTAGATGACAGCGGTGTTGTAGCACCTGTAGTAGATGTTGTTCCGTACTGGCCGAGGTAGTTCTTGAACTCTATCTATCTATCTATCTATCTATCTATCTATCTATCTATCTATCTATCTATCTATCTATCTATCTATCTATCTATCTATCTATCTATCTATCTATCTATCGGTCGGTCGGTCTGTCGGTCGGTCGGTCGGTCGGTCGGTCGGTCCGCCCGCCCGCCCGCCCGCGCGCCCGTCTGTCTGTCTGTCTGTCTGTCTGTCTATAACCTACTCTGAAATCTCTCTTAAGGGGTTTAAAGTAATTCGAAGAGACGCAAATCAAAAATAAGACACAGGTATTGTTGTATACATTTCCAATTCTCTCAATTGTTCCTGTAAATGTGATCTAGAGACAGAAGAGATAGAATGTGTTTGGTTAGAGGTGAAGCCAGTCAGCCAGCAACCGTTTCTCATTGGATACCTATATCGGAATCCTTGTGCCGGGTACAGTTGGTATGACTGTTTCACTACAATGATGGATAGGGTGTTCACAGCAGGTAGAGAAGTCATGATACTAGGTGACTTTATAGATATTACTAAATACAACCAGACATGGGACGATATCATTCTATCTTACAATTTCAAACAACTAATAAATCGTCCCACAGGTGTTACAGACACCTCCTCAACTATAATTGATCATATACATGTTACTTGTCCAGTTAATATTACCGAATGCTCTGTTCTTGTTATGGCAGTTAGTGACCATTACCCAATATGTTGTACATGGTCGAAAATTGGGTTCAAAGCTCTTAAAAATAAACATTTAAGCATCAACTTTAGAAATTTTAAAGCTCTCAAATCAACATAAATCCCCATAGGTCACTAGCGACGTTCTCGAAATCATGAGAGAACGAGATTCAGCACACAAAAATAAAGATGTTATCAATAACCGCAGACTAAGAAATAAAGTTAAATATGAAATTGGTAGGGTAAAGAAAGATCATTTCAAAAATTTGATTGTAGATATATCAAATAACACAAATATATGGAAAGCTATTAACTTGCTAACCAACAAGAAACACGCTTCAGAGTCAGCAATACCAAGCACTATAACATGCGAGGGTTTCAGTTACTTCTTTCAATCAGAAATAGAGAATCTAAAGTCCTCAATACCAGAGTCAGTATGTAATTTAAGTTCACTGTCATCATTCTGTGAAGGGAAGTGCTCTAGACATATTCCCCCTGAGATTCCCTTGATGTCTGTTGCAGAAGTATATAAATATCTCTCAAATCTCAAAGCAACAAATTCACAAGGCCTAGATGGTATCAGTAATAAAATTATTAGTGAGCCCTTAACGTTCATATATAACCAGTGCCTGTCCAAAAACTACTTTCCATCTGCCTTTAAAGTTGCTAAAGATAATCCTCTACTTAAAAATGGCTCAACTGATAATAGCGTCTTGGGTAATTATAGACCTATTTCCTTATTATCGTCGCTATCAAAGTCATTAGAAAAACACATACATAAAATAACACTACATCATTTAATTAACAACGATCTAATAATTGACAGTCAATCTGTGTTTGACCTAAATATTCTTGCCATAGTGCCCTTACAAAAATGACCGATAACTGGCATCTTTGTATCAATAATGGCAACATTTCTGGAGCAGTATTTGTAGACTTTAAAAAAGCCTTTGATATGGTGGATCATGATATTTTAATTAGAAAATTAAAACAAATGAAGACTAGCACCAATATGGTGAACCTAATTACGACCTTTTTATCAGAGAGACAACAAGTAGTGTCCTTCAATAACTGTCTATCAAGACCCACACAACTTAATATTGGTATGCCTCAGGGCTCAATACTAGCTTTTTGCAGTTTATATTAACGATCTGCACGATTGTGCAGAGTTATAATCACATTAAGCCGGGAGTGCAGGGAGTGGCCAGCAGGGGCCACGGAAGTGGAAATCCAGCAAATAATTCAGGACAATGCTCACTCGGGTGATGTGATTATCTACACAGATGGTTCGGTGTCAAGAGGTGAGAAAAGTGGCTGGGGGTTCATAGCCAAAGCCAATGGTAGACGTTTGGGGCAGGAGAGCCTGGCATATGATACCACAAAATCCAGCTTAAGAATGGAGGTGGAGGTGGTCACTGCGGCTCTCCGCTGGATGGAGAATACGACACACACACACATCGTGATTGTAACTGACTCAGAAAGCATGCTGACGAGGGTGAGGACGGGCAGGCTTCGAGCGGAGTGGCTTGCTTCGCTTCGGAGGTCACGGGTGACAAGCATCGCCTGGATCTTTTTCTCCGGGGCATGCTGGTGTGCTGGGAAATGAACAGGCGGACAGATTGGCTGGCTCTGCAGAACTTGGTGGAGTATTGATACATGACAAGGCAGACGTGGTTGCGGCCTTGTGGGAGCACGTGCACACCTCGGAAGAGCAAATGGATTACCATGGTCTGGCAAGAATGAGACAGCGAGGAGTGACGAGGGGATCTGGCCGACGCTCAACGCTCAGAGAAAAGGCGAGATGGACATATAATCAGATTGCTACTGGTACTATTAGTGTTGGAACTCTTCGCTGGCTGCTGAGGATGGGGACGGAGCGCTTATGGGAATGCCCCGAATGCTGTGATGTCGATTCCTAAATCAATCAATCTATTAACGATCTTCCTTTATACCTCAATACTTCGTGTGACCTATTTGTGGACGACTGCACTATATACACTAGTCAAGAGAGCCTTAGTGTCTTAGAGAGCTCTTTACAAAACGAACTTGATAACCTTAGTAGATGGAGCAATGAAAATCGCATGTTAATTAACATCGACAAAACCAAATCCATGCTAATAACGATCAGGCAAAAACTACAGACACTAGTCATAACTGGGATACCGCTCTAGCTCCACGTGGACACGTTACCTATAATTAAAGTAAATGAACATAAAACATTAGGTCTTTTAATTGACAGACATTTAAACTGGAGCTCTCATGTTCACGTCCTTACTAAGAGACTAGCACAAAAAGTTTACCAACTTGCTAAAATTCAGCACTTTTTGGATGAAAGCATACGAAAAATATTCTATGCATCCTATATCCAATCACCTCTCGATTATTGTTCCACAGTCTGGGATGGTTGCCCTAAATTTAATATGAAATGACTGTGTTCGCTTCAAAACCGGGCTATACGTTTAGTCTCTAGCATAAAGCACATTGAAAGTAATAAATTATACAGCCATCTAAGACTTCTACCACTTCGAAAGCGCTTCCTTTTTAACAAAGTCAAATTAGTGAATAAAATTATATCCGAAAATACCCCAGAGTATCTTCTACCGTTAATTCAATCTAATGCAATGAACAGTAAGCGCTTAACTTTACTACAGGTTCCGAAGCCTAGATTGGATTTATACAAAACTTGCTTCTCGTATTCTAGTGCTCACTTGTGGAATAGCCTTCCACCAGATCTGAAAATTCCAATGAGTCCCTACACATTCAACTGAAAACTCTTTCAATACTTACTTCATACCGACTATATGCCTCCATAAGTCACCTACTGGTATCATTTTTTCACTATCATTCTTCACTGTGTGTGTGTGTGTGTGTGTGTGTGTGTGTGTGTGTGTGTGAGCGAGAGAGTGGGTCAGAGAGTGAATGAGAAAGAGTGTGAGTGGGAGAATTAGTATGAGAGTGATTTAGTGTGGTGTAGAGAGTGAATGAGTGAGTGTGAGTGGGAGAGAGGGAGAGAGAGAGAGAGAGAGAGAGAGAGAAAGAGAAAGAGAGTGAGTGTAAGTGGGAGAGTGAGTGAGTGAAAATATGAGTATGTGTGTGTGTGTGTAAGTGAGGGCGAGGGTGAGAGTGAGTGCGTATAAGCATGAGACAGAGAGAGAGAGAGAGAGATAGTGACTGGGAGAGAGGAAGAGAATGAGACAATGAGAGAGTTAGTGTGCCAATGTGCATGAAAGAAAAATAAATAGAGAGAGAGAGAGAGAGAGAGAGAGAGAGAGAGAGAGAGAGAGAGAGAGAGAGAGAGAGAGAGAGAGAGAGAGAGATGAGCGCAATCATATCATTATGCCATATTTTTTTCTGTATCCTCAACTTTCATATTGGCATTTTTACTGCCAATTGAATTTAACATGCACTGCTTATCTCATCATGTTTATGTCAATTCCAAAAATCTTACTGGATTGGACCACTATTTTACTTTTACGTTACACAATGTATACCATATTTTCATCACCATTTTCCTTATTTCCATTTTTTTCAATCCCCCCCCCCCAATTTTGAATGTTCTGTGAGGATGCTCACGATAGTCGACAGTGAAAAGTGTGGGAGTTTATTCATATTAGTTTTAGTGATTATGTGAGGCAGCGTGTATGTGTGTTGATGAATGGGTGTGTGTATGTGTATCTATATGTGTATGTGCTTATATGTGTGGATGTATGTGTGTGTGCATGTCTGTATGTGTGTATGGGTGTATACGTGTGTGTACATGTGTGTATGTGTGCGTACTTGTGTGTGTATATGTCTGTACGTGTGTTAAGATGTGCGTACATGTGTGTTTATAGGTGTTTATATGTATGTGCGTATGTATATGTGTGTATGTGTGTGTGTGTGTGTGTGCTCGTGTATGTATGTGTATATATTTGTGTATGTAAGTGTGCATGCTATCTAACATGCTATTCCATATTGTTTGTGTATTCTCATTTTCATATTCTCATTTTGAATGCCACCTGACTTTAACATGTATAAAATGAACACATGTAAATTACTGTAGAGTGAATGAGAGAGTTAGTAAGTGTGAGTGAGAGAGATTGGATGAGTTTGAGTGTGTGTATGTCTAGAGAGAGAGAGAGAGAGAGAGAGAGAGAGAGAGAGAGAGAGAGAGAGAGAGAGAGGGTGGGGGAGAGAGAGAGTTGAGCGCACGCGTGTCATGTAACATGCTATTCCATATTTTTTATGTATTCTCATCTTTCATATTACGAGGTATAATTTTGTATGCCACTTGATTTTATCATGTTTACTATAATCGCATGCACACTACTGTAGAGTGAGTGAGAGAGTTAGTGAGTGTGACTGAGTAAGGGAGTGTGAGTGTGTGGCACGAGGCTCTCGAGAGCCAATATATACAAGGATAACTGGCCGTGGCAGCCTAACGTACACTGCATCTGTGTCTGTCTCCAGTCGTCTTGCCATGCTCGCCACTGGAACCAGATGGACGCAGACGAGGGATAGCGAGGTCGATGGAGTTGCGCGACCACTACCTCGCTATAATCCAAACTAAAGCGCAAGTCATTCGTACTTCTTTAGATCAAAAGATGGAATGAATGAATGATCCTCATCATTCGTGATGGACGAACATCCATATATATATATATATATATATATATATATATATATATATATATATATATATATATATATATATATATATATATATATATATATATACTAGCTGACCCTGCCCGGCTTCGCCCAGTCCCTGGTGGGAAGCATCTCATTTAATTCATATAAGTAGTCATATAAGTTCCCGTTCCCGTTACCGACTATCTGTCTGTCTGTCTGTCTGTCTGTCTGTCTGACCCGGCCCGGCATCGCCCAGCTCCTGGTGTGAAGCATCTCATTTAATTTATATAAGTAGTCATATAAGTTCCTGTTCCCGACTGTCTATCGGTCTGTCTATCTGTCTGCCTGACCCTGTCCGGCTTCATTAAATTCATACAACAAAAAAAGTAACTTAAAAGAACGTTCTTCCACACACCATCCATTATTTTTAATGAAAACTCTTTCTAATCACCTGCATGACTACAGTAACTTCTTAAGCAAAAAAAGATGAGTTACAATGTTATGCATTGTGCATCATTTTTATGAAAACTTTGAAAATGCCTTACAGATTGTATCATTATTTATTATAACTCATATGCCGGTACATAACTATGGACAAAGAGTTTATAAATCTTTGAAAACGATGCCACAATATGACTATAAGTTATACAGAAAAGTTATGCCCCTTGAAATAACTTTTACAGAGTTAGGTCCCCTGAGATATATGAAATTATGATGAAAAATGAAAAATGAAATAATACTGAGTAAGCAGGCGATTTCACACTAACAAAATATCACAGTTGGCAGCTCTGGAATGAAAGGAAGGCGTGTAGAAAATTTCATCTCAATCAGATGGGCCGTTCGCGAATGAATAAAGGACATACATAGATACAGGGATACGGACGCACATCCTAATTTATATATAAGATATATATATATATATATATATATATATATATATATATATATATATATATATATATATATATATATATATATATATCTTCTTATATATAAAAGAGACTGTATGTGGGTGTGTGTGTCCTTTATGCGCTCGCGAATGGTCCATCCGATTGAGATGAAATTTTCTACACGTCTTCCTCTCATTCCAGCGCTGCCAACTGTCATAGTTTTGTTTCTTCTTCCTCCTCCTCCCTCCCTCCCCCTCCCTAAATACGTACGTAAATATATGATAATGATGATGAAAGAATCCCCGAACCACAACGCTAGGAAAAGCGAAGAAAATGACGTGACTACACAGAAAGAATCGTCACACGGCAATCATCATCATCATCAAGTGCCGTGCCAGCTGGCGTAGGCATTCATGGCTCTCCATAGATCTTGGTCTTTGGTTTTCTGGATCAACTCTGCTGCTGATATTCCTGCCATGCCACGGCAATATCAATAACAATTCATCTTTTTATGTGTAAGGAAGTTATCTACAGTCATGTAGAAGGGAAGAACAATCAATGGAAGGACCGAAATCAAAGAACCTAGACGAGTATGAATTCGGAATGGCGAACTCCCTCCTCCTCTCT